>JASFAX010000024.1:24860000-25460000 GCA_030737875.1 Allium sativum
ACTTTCAATGTGGCTTTCCCAATGAGTTGCGGATAAGGGTTTGGGAGTCAAACCCTTCACATAGCTTCGAAGTATTTCCCATCATTGAACTGAACTAGAAAACAGTGTATAATTTTTTTGCACATATGCAAAAAAAATTCTAGCTATCGTACATGATTTTGCCAAATCACATAGAGCAAGGTTAAGGCTATGACACCCGCATGAGATGTAGAAAGCTCTAGGATTGACATCAAGTAATCTTTTTTGTACACCTTGATGTTTACCTACACATGATTTAATTAAAGATATCATATTATAATTGATAATCAATAATCCGAATCGAACATAAGATAAATTTTAATTTAAAATGATACCTTTCATGTTTGAACCATTATCGTATCCTTGACCTCTCACGTCATTAATGTTAAGTTTGAGATCAACCAAAATATTTTCAAGTTCTTTAAAAAGGCCAAATCCGGATGTATCATCAACCGTAATGAAACCAAGAAAATATTCTTCCACTTTGATATCATTTGCATCATCAACATTCACGGCTCTAATGACAATGGACATTTGCTCTTTATGGCTCAAATCGGGAGTACAATCAAGGATAACAGAGAAGTACTTTGCTTTCTTTATTTTCATAAGCATTGTCGCTTTGATCTTATCAGCCAACAAACTTATTAATTCATTTTGAATTTTATGGCTAAGATAATGATTATTAATTTCATTATTCTTCACCCGTCTAAGATGTTCTTCCATAATTGGATCAAATTCAGCTATGAATTCAATA
Organism: Allium sativum; assembly: GCA_030737875.1. Lineage (NCBI taxonomy): Eukaryota > Viridiplantae > Streptophyta > Magnoliopsida > Asparagales > Amaryllidaceae > Allium > Allium sativum. Next base: position 24,860,773 of record JASFAX010000024.1, read on the forward strand.
AGCTGACAAAAAAGTCCATTATTCTTCTCATAAATCTTTTCGTTTGATCCACGAAATGGTAAGTTATTCCTAGAAAGTGTTTTGACAACACCAATTATCCGCACAAGTACTTTTTTCCAATGTTGTTTCTCTTGATCAATTTGAGCTTCCATAGCTTTATCAATTGTCGCTTTCTGTTGAAGTCCTGTATGCAAATCGACCCATTTAATAACATTTACGTTGTGCAATGGGTTACTTTCATGCTCTCTTAGCTTAGTGGATAAATTTTGCCAATCGTCAATCCCTTCATCGGCCAGTTTGGATGTTTTTTGTGTGTTCTTAAATAGCTTGCAACAGAAGCAATAAACTTTATTGCACTCATTTGAATACACAAGCCACTTTCGTTCATGTTCTTCTACACGTGGATAGCCACCAATATAATATTTAGAAGTAAAGTGTCTGCCATTAACTTTATTTCTTGGAAAAGCATCATTTTCTTTTAGAATTTTAATGGGACCACCTTGAATTAGCATAATTCGTTTTGCGTCGGTAATTTTCCCCCATAAACCTGGATCATAATTTATATCAACATCCTTCTCAAGATCAAGTGTAGCTATATCATCAACACCTTCATCAATAGCACCAACATTCACATCATTCGTCTCCTCCATATGTTGGTCTTCGATCTTTACTTCAACAATTTCATTTATAGGCTCTTTGTCTTCATGAATATCGATATTAAAATCATTGTTCTCATTCTCCAATGTAGCTTCTTCATCTTGACTTGAATTTGAAGTTTGAGATCTTTTATTCCTTGCTTCAAATAATTTCGAAATAGAACCGACCAACAATTTTGCTTCATCGTCTTTACGTTGCTTTCTCTTCCTATTTTGAAATCCGGAAGGCTATTTTCGATTCCTATATGAATTTTTAATTGACCATAATATTGTTAATGTATAAATACTAGCATTATACATTTACAAGATTTATAAATTTCAATTTTTCATAAAGCATAACTTACAAATTTTAATTGATTAATTGTGTTTACGACAGTTTCGCAAAATTAACAATATAATTATTGTTTAATGAACAATAAGTTATGTAATCAATGTATATTTATTAAATAAAAAAATAATTTGTAAAACGCAGATAATTAAATCAACAATGATAAATGAATTTGTCTATTTTGCAATCAATAATAAACTTTTAATTATAAGTTTAAAGCCTTACATTTTTTGGTCTTCAAAACTTGAATCTTTCTCCTTCAGCAAAAAATGTGCTTGCCTGTTTACCAAAAAAAAAAAAAAGTGAACCGTTGAATCAAAATCAAAAGACTGCAAGCAGTAGAAAAAAAAAAGTATTTGTGATGGAATAAGTCCACCATAAAAGAGAACTCTAAAATGCAAAGAACACCACAGTACGACGCCATTCCCCTTTTTCATTAAGAAATGTGATTATCCTCCTTCACATTGTGTATTAAACAATGTATTGCGGTTCAACCAGTTCAATGACAATACAGTTCAGAATTCAGATATATTATCATATTGGGGGCATTATTTTCTCATAACTATTGCCATCATCAGCATGAAAACTTATGTTTGTAATTAGTTGAAACTTGAAACAAGTCATTACATTATAATTACTTTGTGTTTGTCCGTATAGAAGAGAAATAATGCCTCATTAACTGGAATTGACACCGTCTTCAACTCAGAATACTGGATTTATTCAAAGCTATTGGGCAAGTGTTAGGCGTGACATTAATAATTGCTGATAAGGGGGCACAATCGATACATCAGATGGTTTTAATTTTCAACTCAGAATACTTGTTTTTATCTCCTTTGATTTTTTTTTCCAGAGCCATTTCAACCAAAATTTATCATCAGATAATTTTTTTTGCCTTGCTTCTGGTGTAATTCCCCCTCCCCTTCGAATTACTTCAACAAGATTTTAAGGAAAAGTTAAATTAGGGCTATACGCCTATTACCTTAATCGGACCAATCGGTGGATCCTTGAACTGAATCCGAGAATCGTGCAATCAGATCGCGAGATGGCGGAGAGCACTAGCTGCGGCGAGAGGGGAGGGCAGTGACTGACGGCGACCGCGAGCTCGAGGCGAGTGGATGGCGAAAATCGATCGCGAGATGAGAAATTGAGAAGAAGCCGTAATTTTTTGATGCCCCGTCGCTCCTTGATGCCCTAGACAAATGCCTAGGTTGCATGGGCTTTGGGCCGCCTCTGAATAAAGACGACAGAAAGGTGGAACCTTACATTTCCCAAGTGGCTTCAGTGGCGATGGACAGCGAAGGCTCGTCTTCGACTTTTGGAGGGTGGTGATTTAATTAGAGGAATCGAATTGGGAAATCTGGTGGAGGAAGTACTCGGCTGAAATCATAAAGGAGAAAGAGGGATTGGCTTGGCCCGTAGCAGGTTAAAGTAAGTGTCTTGATTTCTTCAGTGATGAGGGCGGTTACCGAATTCAAGCAGAGAAGAGGAACAAGTAGCGAAGGCCAATCGATTTAAGGCAGAGGAGGAAACCTGCAGTGGAGCGGCGGTGAAAGGCAACACTCGAATTGGTTGCTACGTGGTTCGTTTAGGGTTTAATTGGGGAAAGCTTCGACTTCGATTTATGATGGAAAGAGTCCTCGTTTGAAATTAAAAGGGGAAAAAGAATCTGAGCCTCGGCCATTAATCTGAGAAAGGATGGATTTTGGAATGAACGATTTGGCAAGAGACCATGGACTTTTATAAAGGAGGGAACTGTGGGACGCAAGGAATTTATATACGCTAAATTGGGGTGGGTGGTTTCTGAGTACCGTGGAAAGCAAGGAGTTGAGGTACGAAATTACTTGGTGGTGAGTGAAATAAAAGTGTGAACCCTTCGTAATTTAGTTCTACCGCAATTTACGTTACGCATTTACTTTTGTTCTATCACAAACAAACTCCAACCGCTACAAAACTTAATGTACTGCTACGTTTCCAAATTCTGAACCCAATAAAATTACTCTGGTTGAAATTCAAATCCATTCGAATATGACGTTATATTAAATTATTTATCGATCCATTGTTTTTATTTCATTTGTCTATCAAAAACGCTGTTTGCTTTTCTAAATAAAATTGTTAAATTCTATTTCCACAACTGCACAAATATCCTAACAATTTTTCATATATTTCAACGAATAAAATTTTCAGCTCATTTAACGTCAATATCATATATTTTTAAGTTCAACCTTTTTTTTTTAATTTTCGTCGAATCCCGATTCAAATATTCAGCCAAATCCACTTCAAATATTAAACAATAAATATTTGATTCTTAATCATTCTGAACTGGATATCGAATCCCAACAATATATTTGATTTAAAAATTCTAGTCCCGATATCAATATAAAATTTGATTATTCATCGTAAAATCTTTAATTAATTCGATATTCTAACTGTTGAAATTTCTGGGTCGTTACAATATTCTTCTCCACATGCATCACATCTATATTGTGACACAATGGAAGTTCCTGCGAAAACCATAACTATAACGCATTATTGGGTTTTTCTTATGCTAAAACAGTAAAAATTAAACATATTAACCACTAACCTCCCAATAAGGCAAATCAAAGAAAATTGATTTTTTTTCCATCTTGCTATCTCCATTTTCATGGAAGTGTTAGTATCATCATTTTCATCTTCCTCATCATAAAAACACTTTCTCTTATTAATTTTGTCTTCTTTTCCTTTCCAAAAGCATTTGGATAATCCTTTAACATTGCATAGATGTTTCTCCCAGTAAGCAATCTAGGAGCACTATCTGCCTCTGTGGTGTTATCAAACAACGCCTTTTGTTTCCTACGTGAATCTAAAGGAAGTAGAAATCTTCTATGTCCCACGTAGGCGAATTTTCGACTATGATTCAACCAACGAGAATGCGTATTAATACCACATAATGGGCAAGATTTCCCCCCTTTCACACGACATCCAGTTAGATTTCCATAAGCAGGAAAATCATTAATCGTCCATAGAAAAATTGCATTCAATTTAAATAAAGTTTGCTAAACGCGTCATAAGCATTAACTCCGTAAGACCACAAGTGATGCAAATCTTCCACCAAAGGCACCAAATATACACCAATATCATTCCCAAGTTGCTTCGGGCCTGGAATAAGTGATGTCAACATAATATTTTCCTTCTTCATACACAACATAGGCGAGAGATTGTATGTCACAAGCATTACCTGCCAGCAACTATATTTCAAACTCAACGTGGAAAATGGATTGAATCCATCAGTAGCAAGACCAAGCCTAAGATTGCGTGGATCCGATGAAAAAGATTTATACTTTTCATCCACCATTTTCCATGTTATAGAATCCACGGGATGACGCAATTTTCCATCGTTGCTTTTTTTAGTAAAATGCCATCTTAAATCTTTTGTCATCTTTTGAGATCTATACATTCTTCTAAATTTCGGAATGATTGGGAAATAACTCAATACTTTAACTGGAACACCTTGTATAAACTTTTCAGTATCTTGATTTTTCTTCCATCTCGAAGAATCATATTTTGGACAATTTTCTAAATTTTTGTATTCTTTTCTGAAAAGGCTACAGTCATTCTCTCATGCATGTATCTTTTCAAAACCCATGTCGAACACTTTAAGAAATTTCTTGACTTCATATAAGGTTTTGGGAAGCACGTTTTCCTTCGGTAGAAATAAAAGTTGCATAGCTAAAAGCTTATCAAACCCACTATCAGACAAGCCAGTCTCGCATTTAATATTATACAAGATGGTGATAGCAGATAATTTTGTGTGATCTATGCAACCAGGGTATAATGGAGTTTCTGCATCTTCCTAGTTCTTGAGTAACTCATCCTCTTTTCTCCGAAAATCAACATTATCTTTATCATCATCAAAAAAATCATTATTCATAAAATCTTCATCTTCATAGTGAATCATCTTGAATAGATCATATATTTCAAATGTATTTGTTTTCTTCTCCACATTTATCTCTTCACCATGATGAAACCATTCACCATCAATGTATCTAGGATCCATTCCTTTTATAATTAAATGGTCAACAGTAGTTTGGTCATCATGACGACTAAGATTCCGACAGTCTCTGCTAGGGCATAACATTTTTTCTACATTTCTTACGTTCCTCTTTGCATCATGCACAAAATTCACTGGCCCTTGTCGGTACTCTATACTAGTTCTATGACAAAAGTAAAAACATAAAAAATCTAGTTTTAATATTAGATTATATGTTCTAAATTCTTATAAATTGGTTATCTGCTGTTAGAAAATAATAACTATACATTGAAGTTATTACCCAAAAAGACATCCAAGCATCTTATAAATGATGCACTAACTGCCTAATTCTACTTCAGTGAATCTGATTATATGTTCGAATACAAATCCGCCATGAACAATTATAAGAGAGAAGGAAAAGAAGTTCCAACACTACTATTATCTAAAATTTTATATATTATGCGCTTCGCTTTACTGAAGCGCGCGCTTCGCGTTTGTGCGCTACACTTATGCTCCAAGCATGGCGCTTCAGAGCGCTTTTTGCATTTAATAACATTGGGTACCAATACTATTATCAGCTATAATAGTACAAATCTCCATTCAAATACTAAATAAGTGTGCCCATTTAAAGATGATCGCAATCAAGCAAAATGTTATAGAACCATATAGGAATATCTTAACTGCAAAATTTTATAAGAGATTTGAACAAGGCCAAGACAATAGAAGAGAATTATACAATTACATATTGCTCAAAACCATATAGGATAAAGTCATAAAGATCAAACAAAGGTTTGAGACATGAGTATCTTATCTACCAAAGGCTTTGTGTGATTTAAATACGGCCAATGAACCCAAAAAATTAGAAAAGGGCAAACTCCATAATATCTCATTTACAATTATAAGGCAAGAAGAGCTAGTAAGAACTACAGGCTTAGATCATCAATGCCTGGGACGAGGCAAAAGTAGGAAAATTGTTAAGGCTTAGCTATGCAAAAGTTTAGAGGGCGGTGCCTGGTTAATTACTTTTATTAAACGAGATATATCAAAAAGCCATAGAAATTAGCCAAACTATTCAAAATATGAAATCTATACAAATCCTAGATTCACATATAAGACATGGAATCGATTAGTGTGACTGCGTACACCACTGCTTATACCCATGTACACCATACATGATATCATCAGCGTATTATTGTACATTAACCAGATCTCATAGATCCTATATTCACATATAAGAGAGGAAATTTGTCTATTCAAAACTCTTGAATGGTTTTCATGTCTCATTAATCCCTATAGCTAAATAAAATTCCATCACATCAAAAGCATACAACATTAAAATAACCTATCAGAAAAGCACCCAAATAGAACATGAAAATCAAGCAGTTATAACATAACCGAACCCTAGCAAGATAGGAGATGAGAAAACGACAGAATACAAAATTACAGATCAATGAGCGATTGCAATTAGGGTTAATTAGTTATACCATCAAACCCTAGCAGCTAGGAGATGAGAAAATAGCATGCAATCAAATATTTCATACACAATCCAAATAAAATCACAAAATCGAGCTAAATAATTCATACCTAAATTTACCTACACCGTGAGATGAGATTTTCGCTAGCTTCCGCAATGTTGTTGAGAGAAGTACGATGGAGTAGACGATGACCTGAGGAACGTTAATCGTTGCGATTTCTTCGGTAGAGAGCGATTTAGGGAAAAGGGAATTTTTCGGCAAAGGGATTTGGGGGGAAAGGGAACGAGGGTTAATATTTTCGAAGTACGAGCGGGATAGGAATAGAAAATAGATGGTCACGTTTTTTTTTGACCATGCGGACTAATTTTTGTTAAGTAGGGAGATGATTTTTTTTTTGCCGTGTTAATAATAGGAGTGAAAACACTTTTTCTTGCATTTAAAAATAAACACCACTGATTTTTGCAACAAAAAAACATTTTTCTTGTAGTGATTCTATGTGCACTGACTTTTTCTAGGGGGTGCGAAACATAAGGTTTCATGGCGTCAACTATGTAAACCCGAGGCTAAAGTGGGTATAGGTCCGAAATTATTAACCGATCTTAAGAAAGCGACAGCCATAAAATTACTCTCGAATTACTTCAATAAAGACAACCAATGGAGTCGATGGATGAGGGGACGATATTGTTTCGGCAAACAATTTGGACAATGCACTTAGATAACAACACATCTTCTACATGGAAATCTTTACTATGTCTTAGGACATCAAACAATCAATTTCTAAATAAAAAAATTGCGAATGATATGGATACCTTTTTGTGGTTTGAACCGTGGGTTAATTGTAAATGATTGGTTGACATTCTTGGGCATAGCAGAGTCCATGCGATTGGTTCTCAAACTGAAACATTGAGTTTACTCGTGTGATAAAATGTGTTGGATCCTTCCTTAAAGCCTGCAACAAGAGAGATTGCTGGCTAATTTAATACTATACCAATGTTTCCAGTACACCCTCAGGACAAATATGAATGGTGTGAGGGAGGCCAATTCACTTTTCATCAAGCTTGGAAAAAAGTTAGAGATAGAGGTACCTATATATCAATATATTCGGTGATTTGGCATGGGAAAAATAGCAAAAGGATGTCTCTTATTTCCTACCTGGCAGCGATGGATAGGCTTAATACAAAAGCAAGATTAACTTCGGTATTGTCTCAAACACCTCATGCCCATTATGCAATTTATCTCCTGAACTAGTGAACACTTATTTTTCCAATGTCAATATTCAGATTTTATATTGTGTTTATTGAAACTCAAGTTGCAATTACTGCCCCATCTACTGCCTAAATTAGAGGATGAAGTTTCGTTGTTGTTATCAACTTTTAAAGCAAAAGGCCAACTTCGGGATGTAGCGTTTGGAGCATTTATAGTAGCTATTTAATTTATCTGGGAAGAACGCAATTCTCGCTTATTTCAAGATCGAAAACTGCACTACACTACTAAGCTTCAGCAAATTGAAAAGCAAATTCAATACCTGGTCATGAATAATGAGAGTCGAACTAGTAGAACAAATGCAAATTTTGAATTTTTACAATGATGGGGGATAGATCTTATTGATACAGGCTAGCGTGCATGCCTTGATTAGAGTAGAAGAGTGGGATAAAGGAAAGATTTGAGAAGATTTGAATGTTGCTTTTTTATTATTTGTTCCTTATTTTTTTCACATTGGTTCATGGTTGTTAGTGTATTGTATTATTCCTCTTGTATACTTCTTTGATCATTAATAAAAGTGTACCTATTTTTAATATATATATATATATATATATATATATATATATTAAAATTGTTTAGAATCAAGTATGTGTATCAATATACAAATGTATGTTTATCTATATATATATATATATACATATATAGATGATATATACACATACATATATGTTTTGAGGAATCTGCCAGATCAGTATCATCATACTGATTTACATGTGCATCTATGTATCATACATGTATCATATACTAACACACACATGCATATGTATGTATGTATGTGTGTGTGTGTCTATATGTGTTACTGACAAAATTTTCATGTTCAAATCATTTTAGTTTCAGATTTCTACAAGAACAATATAGATAATCCATGCCTATATTTTATAACATTAGATTTCAGTGTTATATATAATTACCCAGATTTATCTTCAAACAACATATGAGTTATAATTCATTTAATTACATAACATAATATTTATATCATGAGATCAAAATTACAGATGTGCATATTTGTATGGTTGAAGATGATACAGTGCCCCTCCAACGTTATTAACATTAATGTATACATAGATTTAACATGTTTAACAATCTGTGTTCATCATCTATATATGTACACAATCAATGATGTCAGTATATAATGTTCTTGTGATAAACAGATTTATCAATTTGTGTGCTATATTGCAACATAGTATTACTAGACAGGTATATATAGTAATTCATGCCACTAATAAGTGGATAGTTTGTAGACATGGGTGTGTATATGTTACTGAAAACAATTTTTACAGTTTACATATAAACAAGATTAGGTTTAGGCTTGAACATCTGCAAGATTGTCTTGTACTAGCATAATGCTAATAACTAGGATCATGATGGCTTTTATACTCATTATATCTAACAGATCATCCATTTTATGATATCAACGGACTATAAAATTTAATGAAGCAATATTATCTGTAATCTCAGATCCATTATTCAATGACTTGGATTATATAACTAATTAAAATAATTTGTACCAAAAAAATAAATCATAACAAGGGTGATAACAAAATTTAGGATTCAACTAGTAACACAAATTAAAATTGAACTTATTTGGATTCAATCATACAATTACAAGTAACAAACTTGACCTGAACTATAATAACAGAGGCAGTTTATAGATTAAACCATATATTATATATAAATAAGAACTGGAAATTTAAAAATACATGTGACGGCCACCCCATACCAGACGACATTTCCACGAAATGCGTTGTGCCAATGCCCGACTGGCACGGAACGATCATCAAAAAAAAGGTTTGAAACAATGAATCATCAAGAACCTGTAGTATATCTCACAGCGCATGTAATAAAATATAATAATAACATAACTTGATATAAAACAGGCGAGACAGTGCATAAGCTGAAAACTAAACCAAATCCATCAGAATAGCGGATTCCAAAATACAGCTTATGATCCAAACCATAATTACAACTTCAAAATACTGTTTCTAAAAAGGAAATAAAAGAGGTACACTACTGATGCCAAAATCAATGACCAGCAACAACACAGGGAGAATATATGTATATAGTACGTGGAAGCCTCCTGCTCATCTTCGGACAGCTATTCGTGCATAACCACCTAACCTGTCTCTAGTCTACTTGTTTTGGAGCACCCAGAGTAATAAGAAGAGACATAAAACTCTGGGTCAGACGAAAGTCTGGTGTGAGAGATAGAAAATCTAAGCAGCTAAATAAAGCAATAACAGGTATAAAAAATCATACCTGACCTGGACCTGCAACCAAAGAGTTAGCACAATAGGATGTACAATACTCTAACGTAACACTAACATATAGTGTAAAAATGGGAGTATGCGTGTCATGGTGATAGCAAACATCAAACATAGCAATCATCCTCACACCTCTCACTCAATGCGTAAAGTACATGATGTCCACCGCTTTGATCACCAGACTCATTGGGGCAATGACGGAGTCCAACTTCGTACAACTATCGTTACGACCACTTTGCCCTTTGGGGCCCGGATGGAGTCCAACTCCATACAACCTATGACCCCATTGCACTAGTCCATAGTCAATAGCCCCTCTCTCAATGGTGAACCAAAGTTATAGATATCGATAACCCCTTTGCACATGTCCTGCAGCAAAGCCCAACTCCAGAAGTTAACTCGTTGGTTCCCATCTGGATCCTGAGTAATAACTTTTATTTGGACTTTCTTTGCATTTCGGGTATTGGTCGGACTGGTATTGATCTTCAGAAGAGTTCACGGTCGTCGTCGCACAGAAGAAGCTCAAATCTGGTTCGGTTTGGAGTCACCATCCCGTCTGGGTTAACAGTCATCATCGAGTTCGGGTCGTGGTCCTCCCAGGGTGGTTCGTGAGCCTCCCCCGGTACGTAGTCCCTCCCAGTTCGTGAGCACCCCTGTTTCATGGGCGCCCCCGATTCATGAGTCCCCCTCCTGGTCGGTTTGTGAGACATACCCCATTTGGAACCAAAGTCCTCCTGGTCGGTTCGTGGGACATACACCCTTCAGGAACCGAAATCAGGCAGTTTTTCCAACAAGCTAATTTTTCCAAACGACGGCGTTTTCAACGATTCTGACTTTCCTATGACATCAAAAAAGACATACCAAATAGTAGTAGCAACATATAGAACCAATCAAAAATATTAAAACATCAATTACCTAAGCTATTGTAGATCAAACATACCCCAAATCTAGGATTTTCCCCTTAACCATGTTTAACCATATCTGACCATAGGGTTAGCAAACTTAACCCAAATTCATACCAGCGATATAAAATAATATTTTAGAATTTCTACATATTTTTCCAGAATTTTTAGATGTATAATTTCACTAATTATCACTAATTAATCACCCCTAATTAGCCATAATTAGTGTATAAACATGCAAATCACTAACCTTAGCCACAAATGAATGTTAGATCTAAAACTTATTGATTTGACATGGATTCCTATGTAGTGCAACAATTCCAACTCTGATTTGGTGTTAATCCGACTTGATTTGACTTAGATTTTATCAATTAGTGATTAGAAAGCAATTAGAGAGAAATTTGGAAGATGGAGGCCATGATTAGTGTTAAAGGAATGTTTTTGGTGGCTAGAAAAATGAAAGGAGATGATTCTCCGACTCCTTTCAGCCCTCCCATAAACCTAATCCCGAAATGAGTTATGGGCCTAGCTGCTGATCACCTTGTTAAGCCCAATTATGATGTTTTTCATCTTTCAAACATTATTTCAGCCATATCTCCCAAACGGTAAGTCCGTTTGATTAATGTGACCACTCTACGGAAAGGTAAATCATCATCTAAATCGAATGGAAGTGATTTCAGGTCAAAATTCCTTACCAATCAAAAGTTATAGGAGAAACAAGATTCTCCATGAGCCAAAATGTCATTTAAAATTCGGAAAAAATCATGAATGTGGGAAATGACCCCAGTAGTCGTTTCCCAAAGTTACACGACCATATGACTTCGTATGAAAATAAAATAAATATTCTACGACCCTTCGATATGTAGAATGCGGGTTGTTACAATACACAACCGAATTAATATCAAATAGTAATTCAGATCCAATACTGGAAACAAAACATAACTCTGTCTATCATGAAACAATTTAGATTTTGAATCATATGTCATTTACATTCTAGATCCCATTTATATTAGTATTCACAATACAACCTAGATTATTACAATGATAATTACATGGCCTAACCAAAAACTGATTTACTGTAGCCTAAATCATATTAGTAATATTCATTAATATACTTAGATAAACACCATTTTAAAACAAGTTTAACAAGGATGTTTCAGTATTTACATTTATACAATTATATATGTAAATTGATCATACAATCAAATTCAAGTATAGCCATTTCAAAATAAAAATAAAAAAATAAACATAATCTTGTATATCTATATGTACAACACAACCCATCAATATAGGCAAAAGGAAATACAAAAGGTCTGGTAATCATAATTATTTTAAAAGTTGCAGTATTTATTTCATGCCTTAAATAACTGGATAGAACCAATCAAATTGATTTGAATTCATATAATGTTTAAGAGAGATTATATTAGATCCAATCACTTATGTGATAATGCATACACAAGAAAAAGTAAGAACTACATTAGTTGGATACATTTGAATTATACATGTAAGGGAGTATCAGCATACAGTGGTATTGGCACATATTTTATATAAACATGTCTTTACATGTTTAATATATGGTATATGCTTATGCTCATCCAAATTGAATTACTGTGTATCACATACATCTTAATATGTGTGCTTGAAAATTAAATTTGCAAACCAGATTTGCATCAAAACAATCATTTGGACAATTATATACACAGAATTATAATGTACCCATATTAATGCACCCAAGCATAATACAGTATTGAAAACAAAACAATTTATTTCCGTGTTATATATATATGTATATGTTTGTATCCAGTAAATAATTTTTCAGATCCAAACATTTTAATATTTAAAACATGATGAGATGAAAAACTAATCCAAATTTCCAGAGTACAATAGCGTATAGGAAGATTTATATAAACAGCCAATTCCCAGTATTTATAAAATCAGATCTAAGATGACGATCAATCAAAACATGTTTTTGATTAATCTACAGGAATCATCAGTTCAAAAGGCAAGTTTATAACAATATGAAACTGAGTTAATTTTATAACCTCAAATTCACTTTGAAACTTTATACCAAATATAAAATTAATTTACAGTAAAATAATTTTACATTTAGTGATGAAACTTTATATTGCACCTCATTTACATACTGGAATTAGTGACAATGTTGTCAGTATATCAAATTATCACTAATAATTGTACACACAAAACTGATTTCAGATCTAATAACATAATTCCCTTGTTATAACATATTTTGGTAATATAAACAAGAAAGTAAATCAGGACTCAAAATAATTAAATTTGCCAATGGACCTAGACACAAATTTTAAACATAAAGGATGAGCTAATAGGCTCAAAATTTAACATATGGATCTGTAATACTACGAAGAGAGTTAATATCTAATATTAATTCACTAGGTCAGCTCTAGATCCATATAATTCAAGATATAATAGTCTGAAATCCAGTAACATTCAAATAGAATTAATATCTTATACTAACTCGTATTACCATAAACAAAATGTATATCTTTCCTAATTAACCAATTCAGAATCAAATCCCCTAATTTCTATATAAATACTATTGATCAATTAGGAATTCAAATGAATACATATCTAAATCAAAATTCGAAATACAATTTATAGCAAACCCATGCTCCGATACCACTGAAAGAAAATTTTGTTCAAATTCATATTGTATAATTTGGAATTGCAACCAATTTAACAAGATCTATGCTTTAAACTTGTAAATTGAAAGTAAATCGGAAGTAAATTCATACTTTTCTAAGCTTCAGGAAATTACGAAGTCAAATTCGAGTAGATCTGCTCCAATTTCAACACCAATGAACCAAGGAAGCGTTGAATTGTGAGCTCGACATACGCTGTGCCTCCACAGGTATCCACAAACACTTGATCTAAGATTTTGTCAAACAAAATCAAGAAGAGGGACAGAAAGGTGCTAGCTAATTTTAGGATTTTAGGGTTTCTTAATTTCATTTTTTTTCCATGGATTCTGGAAAATGAATTGAATAATAGAAAAGTCGACACTTTTCCCTCATATTATGTAGCCACAAAAATCTAAAGTAAGTAATACTGTGACACCCCACGTCCGTTAGTGTCACTCATTAAGAGAATGCATAAATTTTCGTGAAGCGTTATAGGTAAACAAACACAGAACATTACAAGACAGATATAAAAGATAACAGCGGAATTTAAAATTTTATTTAAAACATAATTCATAACATCGTGGTCCAAAATATCACAAGTTTGGAACTACATAAAAACTATTATAATAATATGAAGCTTCTGTCTTGTACCATCTCAATATAGAAATACATAAAAGAAAAGGCATAATTCCCCAAAAGAGACAAAGCCATAGTAGTAAGGATAAGAACTTGAGCAATACATCAAAAGCAGCTCCTAGCAAGACGATAACCGGGTCATGATTAAGACCCTGAGAACCCGGGGGGAGAAAACGAAAGAAAGAAGAGGAAACAAAAAGGGTCAGACATAAAGTTTGGCGAGTCCAGTTACCTTTAGCAAGTAAATAAGTCAAAGTATCAAGATAGGGAAATAAAATGGTTAAGAAAGATAACATCATAAAAGGCAGGTATGACAAGGTAACATGACAGAGTGTGTATGTTTATCTAATGATTACTCTACATTAACACTAGTATAACCAGAATGAGATGATCCCCAACATGTATAAGATAGTAGACTTAGGCGTACTTCTGGTGAGGGGTGTTAATCCCATATAATCCACAGGCTGCCCACCGTAACAGGCTCCTAAATGTTACCAGAGTCTAGATGTACCCAAACTACTACCCTAATCGATCGGCTCCCTACTCCGTAGATATCATGTGTCATCCCCATAGTAGGAGGCATCACTTCCTATAGTGGCAACCCTTTATTGATGTGCACAACCATATCTACAGGTGTCACGGTCGTCTTATCCCCATCTACCCGGCCCATGCACGCACATGTCCCCGGTTGGTTTACACTGCCCATACCGTACTCCACGTTTAGATCTCTTACAATCATCCTAGTAAGCGTGCCCCACTCCGACCTAGGGCGGAGTACTCGATCAATACCGTTATATGGGTTACTGACAGAAACAGGTCCCACACACAAGATGATGCAATATCTCCCTTTGGATTGCATCCCCACTAGGATTTCTACAGGCTATGTATACCTATTGGTGTCTTTAATTACATAAACCCCCTCGGGTTAAGTTCGTGGGCCTATGTATATAAATATTACCCACCCCTCTCAGATTTACTTAACCCACCCAATGTTCAAACAAATTTACTTAACATCTATTTAAGTTCATGTTCACACAATCCCTATGGACTCAAATAGGTTAAGTGTTCCAATTCATTACCATGTCCATTTATGGTTATAATGTGCTAGACCTACCACATTAAGACTAAAATTTGTGGAAGCTGGATATGCCGGGCGGGTTCGAGCAGACTTATTCCACAAATCGGGCTTAACCTCGTGTCTTGGCACGTCTCGTGTTTTTACACCTAGACCCCTCGCATTAGATTCACCACTTGTGGTCGCTGGATATGTCGGGTGGTTCCGGGCAGACTTCCCCTACAAGCGTAATCTAATCTCGATTCTAGGCGCAATTGAGTTTCTAATTACTGTAATCCTAGTCATTTCATTATTAGCCAATTTTTACCTATGTTGTTATCGGTTTTCATGCCCCTTTTTCCCCAATTATGTTCATAATAGATTGTATGTCCAAATTCGTATTCATATACATTATTAAAGTTATGCCAAATTCCCCATTTACAAGTTATACCCAATTTCTACGTTTTTCCCCTCGTTCCCGAAGTAACGCATTCGCATATTTTTAGCGGCATGCCTAGGCTCGAAAATAGCCTCGCTATATAAAATAAAAGGGAAAGGGTGAAGGGAAGATGACAGAAATGATTATTCTAACCAAATTGACATAAACATATAATGGCATAATGTTAAGATGGACATATAAGAACAGATCTGGTGAACATGTGATTATAAAACTGATTCTAACATATAAGGGATGTCATAATAGGCATGATTAGATCTAAACAAGGATTTAGATGTCCAACTAATGATAGATCCGAATTAAACACAAATATGATAGGCACAAGATGATCTAAATAGTAAATTAGATCTATAATCAAAAGTAGATCTGACATGGTAAAGGTTGAGATCCAAGTCATAGTTATGTCAGGATATCATAGATTCACAAGTTTTAATAGATCAGATATGATTCATTCACAAGCATAGATCCAAATTACAGTCATATCATGTCTTACTTTTAATTATTTAAATCTAAAGGTAACTTAAACTCACAGTGTTTGGATATAGAAAAATAGAAGGATAAAAGAGGAGGTTGAATCATAGATCTACACTTGAATCTCTAAACTTGATTGCAGAAGAAGAAAAAGATTTGGTTCAGTCCAGGCACCGACATCATCTATCTAGGCCTCTATTATTTTCAGTGCGAGAAAACTAGAGAAATGATGCTATATTTATAGCTGACATCCCCCATAACCGATCTGCCACCTGTGCTTTAGGAGGCCGACCCATGGGTCGACACCCACTTGAGGGGTCGACACCCCCCTCAAGGGGTCGACTCCCCTGGGCAGGATTTTTCCCGCTCACCCAGATTTTCATGATTTGAACGATTTTGAATTTTCTGAACCGCATTTTGAATTTCTCGCCCCTATATGTATATATAATTCTCTTGCGTGTATACAAACTTCAAACCTTCATAACTTCTTCATACGGTGTCCGTTTTACGCAAACCAAATGTCTTTCTTAACCATAATTTCATGACGGACGCAACGGCATAGTCCGTTTCCGTTAATTCTGAATATTAAATTAATTATTCTTTAATTTTTCTTCTTTAATATTGTTAAAATTATGGGGTGTACATTCTCCCCTATTAAAAGGATTTCTTCCTCGAAATCTCCAGGTTAAGATGCATGTATATCCTACCATCCACATCCATCTACTCATCCACCAGTCACTGGCATCCATTGTCCTTAAAAGATCTCTAATGCTTATATGAATATATGCAAAGGTGTGTGTAAATGTCCCAATCCTAATGCGAAGATTAGGCAGTTTACTGATTCAGTGACCTCCTTAATGCAATGTATGTTAGTGCCATGAATCCAACATGTATGCAACAATCCTATTATAACATGTAAGCTCTATATGTGTGCACAAACATCCATCCATATGCAACATCCATACGATGATACATCCATTTTTATCCATTAAAAGGAGAAAATGTACGCACATCCATATGCAGTACGAGAGTGATTAAGACGATCTAGTGCCTAATGTGTGTGTATATGCATCCACGAACAACCACTAGCAAACACTTGCATCCATCAAACATAACATGTCTCAAACACATGTTTAAATCCATGGGATTCCTACCTAATGTTCGAAGATTCGATCGATAGGACATATTTAAATGACAGATAAAAGCTTTGGGAAAAGGAGTTAAGAACATACCCTCGAAAGAAAAGGGAAAGATGCACGAATCTTGTCTTCGGTCTTCTAAGTCGCATCCTCCGGGTTATCCCGCCATTGAACCTTCATCAACTTGATTTTTTTATTGTGTAGCTTCTTGACTTCTGATCCAAGAATATGGGTGGGAACTCGTCTAACTATCGCCTCCTGTTCCACTTCCTCCAATATACTTGGCTCGACAACTTCTGCGATATCATGTAAGCACTTCCGCAAATGAGAAACATTGAAAACATCGTGAATGCTGGATAGTCTCTTAGGTAGCTTTACTCTGTAGGCCATTTGGCCAATCCTTTCTGTTATGGGAAACGACCCTACAAATCTTGGTGCCAGTTTCCCTATAGATCCAAACCGAACCACATTTCTCAATGGAGATAGCTTTATGAAGACCATATCTCTTACTTCAAATTCAATGTCAGTCCTTCACTTGTCTGCATAGGATTTCTGCCTATCCTGAGCGGTCTTCATTCGTCACCTAATAAGATCAATCTTCTTGGACTTTTCTCTAACCTTATCAAGTCCAAGTATAGTCTTTCTGTAGATTCCCACCAACAACTCGGTGATCTATAGGTTCGTCCGTATAATTCTTCAAAAGGTACCATGCCAATGCTTGCTTGAAAACTATTATTGTAGGCGAAGTCTACTAAAGGAAGATGTTCTTCCCAAGTACCTCCGAAGTCAAGAATACACGGCCTCAAAAGATCCTCTAGAACTCTGTTCACCCTCTCCGTCTGTCCATCAGTATGCCGATGATAAGCGGTGCTTAAACGTAACTATGTACTTGATGCTTCTTGCAAGTTCCTCCAAAATTCACTAGTGAAAATGGGGTCACGATCGCTTACGATACTGGAAGGTACTCCATCAAGATGGACTATCTCTCGGACATAAACTGATGCCAACCATGTTGTCGTCCTCTTGCTCTTAACTAGAATGAAATGAGCGCTCTTTGTAAGTCTATCCACTACAATCTAAATACTGGTGTTGCCTTTCTTCTATCTAGGCAAACCATCTATGAAATCCATAGAGACGCTCTCCCACTTCCACTGTGGAACCTCCAAAGGATGAAGTAAAGCATCGGGCTTATTTTGCTTAGCTTTAACTTGCTGGCAAACCAAACATTGAGAAACAAACTCTGCCACATCTCTCTTCATCCCAGCCCAAAAGAAAACCCGCTTCATATCCCTATACATCTTATCACCACCTGAGTGAACAGTCATCTTAGAATGATGGGCTTCTTCTAGGACTTTCATTATCAAGCTCCCAATTCGAGGAACACAGAGCCTTCCATCTCGTCGCAACGACCCTTAATCGTTTGTGGAGTATCTACCGAGGTGACTAGAAGTCTCTCCTTTACTGAGCCTATCCAAGATGTCTAAAATTTGTGGACCCTCTCGCTGCAAAGCCCCTATTTGCTCCATAAGAGTAGGCCGCACTTCTAATAATGCGAATAAGCCAGGTAACATCTCGGTGGAGGGTCTAAAGTCAAAAGGCGATATAAAATCCAATCTTTTCCTTTCTACAAACAAAGGACTTAAGAACATCCTATGTCTACTTAGTGTGTCTACCACTACATTACCCTTGCCAGGGGTATAAGCAATCTCGAAGTCATAAGATGCTAAGAACTCCATCCACCTTTGATGCCTCTGATTAAGATCCTTTTCCGAAAACAAGTACTTAAGAGATTTATGATCAACGTACAACTCGAAATTCTCTCCAAGAAAATAATGGCGCCACGTCTTAAATGTGGATACTATGGCAGCTAGCTCTAAGTCGTGGGTAGGGTAGTTCTTCTCATGTACCCTTAGCTGTCTACCCCCATAACACACTACCTTTCCCTCTTGCATCAGAACCGCACCAAGCCCGATACCACATGCATTAGTGTATACTGTAAACACTTTATTCCCATCAAGCAAGGTCAAGACTGAGGCTGTTGTCAGATCCCTCTTCAATCGTTGGAAAGCAACATCACAATCCATATCCCATGAAAACGCCAAGTTCTTCTTTGTCAGCCTGGTTAGTGGGGCTGATATCTTTACGAAGTCCTAATGAACTTCCTATAATAGCCTGCCAATCTGAGAAAGCTTCTCATTTTCGTTGCATTCTTGGCAATTTGCCAATCTTGAATTACAACTACCTTTGCGGGATCTATAGCTATCCCATCTTTAGAAACCACATGCCCTAGAAATCTCACCTCTTTTCTCCAAAAATGGAATTTGGAGAACTTTGCCTTAAGCTGATGCGCACGGAGAGTTTTCAAAACTTCTCTCAAATGATGGGCATGCTCTTCTTCTCTCTTTGAAAAGATCAAGATATCATCAACAAAGACCATGAAAATTTTATTTAGAAACTTTCGAAACACCCTACTCATCGGATCAACAAAATAGGCGGGTGCATTCGTCAACCCAAAAGGCATAACTAGCCATTCAAAGAACCCATCTGGAGTCCTAAAAGAGGTCTTATCTATACTGTCCTCAACCACCGTTAACTGATGAAACCATGTGGCCAAGTCTAACTGAGAGAATACTGATGCCCCAACAGGCTGGTCAAACAAATCATCTATCCTTGGGAGTGGGTGCCTATTCTTCTTAGTGAGTTTGTTCAACTCTCTATAGTCTACACATAAGCGAAGCAAACCATCCGCCTTAGTTGCGAATACCACTGGAGCACCCCATTCAGATATGGTTTGCCTAATAAACCCTTTTTCAAGTAGCTCCCCTACTTGTTCGCTAAGCTCCCTCCTTTCTCTTGGAACCATATGGGGCATAGGTAATGCAACTGGGTTTCCATTGTTCAGTAGATATATGCGAAAATCGATCTCGCGCCTTGGGGTAAACCCCGAACCTCATCAAAGACATCAGGGTACTCACAGACTACTGGTACCGATCGCAGATCATCAATAGATGCATCAAGAGACTCTAGGAAACTAAGCATGACAGACCCTTGCAGGTCCCAAGAAATCTCGAGGGTCTTCCCATGACAAGTCAGAAGCCTAACGTCCCTCCTCTCACAATCCAGAATGGCACCATACATGGTTAGCCAGTCCATCCCTAGAATCAACCCATAGCCCATAAACCCGAGCACATATGTGTCGCATTCAAACTCGACGCCTAACACTGATATTCTCAAACCCTAACAAATCATGGATAAATGAGCTGAACCACCATTGGGGGTTGAGATAACAACAGGATCCACTACCACACTAGTATTAAAGTGTAGAGATTCAACCACAGAACTAGATATAAATTGTGAAGCGCCAGAATCAAAAAGAGTTCTAATAGGGTGACTAGAAAGAGAAATCAAACCTTCCACGGAAACTTTCCTACCTCTATCTGGAGCACTGGCTGCGAGAGCATCCACTTACCCTCTAGAAGTTCCTGCCCTTTGTCCATGTCCTTGCTTATTCGGGCACTCCCTAGTAAACTGTCTGACTTCCCCACAACTGAAGCAAGTATTCTTCCTTCTTTTACAGTCTTTGACCAAGTGAACCTCACGTCCATAACTGTGACACTTCCTCTTCTCTTTAGCCTTGTCATTCTTTCCGCCTTTCTTTTGTTGTTGCTATTGTTGTTGTCCTTTCTTGGGCCATACCATCTTATTTTGCGTTATTTCCTCAACCCTAACTTCCTTCTTTTCTCCTTTGTCTTCCTCATTCATCAAGTCCATATCATCAAGCCTTTCAAAAGTTGCTCCCATTGGAATATGGGACATAGCTAACCCATGAAGGGGTTCATTTAGCCCTTTAGCAAACCGCAAAGCTTTCTTATGCGGAGTATCTACCAATTCCAATCCAAACCTTGCTAGTTGGTTGAATTTTTTACATATTCTTTAACTGTTATCTTTCCTTGTTTGAGTGCCAAGAAACTCTCCATTTGCATGCTTTTCTCAGCTTGAGAAAGAAACTTCATTTCAAACCTTATTCTAAAATCATTCCATGTCTCTACTGGACGTCTAGCGTGGGTTACTTCCTACCAGAACGAAGCTTCATCTTTCAGTAGCCAGGCAACTAAATGAAACTTCCTTCAATCTTCCACTTCAAAGATTACAAACAAGTCCTTAGTCTCCTTAAGCCAATTCCTCGCCTCTACGAATGTTTTCGGTTCCACGGAATAGCTTGCCTCCGATGGAACAGAAACCTTTGCCGATCTTAGTGAAATTATCTGCTCTTGGAGGAAGAGGAGGAACAATGGGTGCAGCTGGGGGAGGAACGTCAGATTGACCTCCGGCAGGTGTCGTGACCTCTAGATACCTACGAAACTAGCCTGGTATCGTAACGCCCCCTACATGCTGAAAAAGAAAAGGAAAGAGATTTAGGCAAAGGATCGAAGGATATTACATATGACTTTGGGGAATATATTTTTCAAAACAGACTTTTCATTTTGAAAAATGCTTTCTTTTAAAACCTTTTTGAAAACAATTTTCAAAAACTTTTATCTAATCTGGTAACCTTCAGCTCTACTACCAAATGTGACACCCCACTTCTGTTAATGTCACTCGTTAAGAGAATGCATTAAGTTTCGTGTAGCGTTATAGGTAAACAGACACAGAACATTACAAGACAGATATAAAAGATAGCAGCGAAATTTAAAATTTTATTTAAAACATAATTCATAACATCGTGGTCCAAAATACCACAACTCTGGAACTACATAAAAACTATTACAATAATATAAAGCTTTTGTCTTGTACCATCAGAGTACAGAAATACATGAAATAAAAAGCATAATTCCCTAAAAGAGACAAAGCCATAATAGTAAGGTTAAGAACTTGAGCAATAATTCAAAAGCAGCTCCTAGCAAGACGATAACCGGTTCCTGATTAAGCTTGAGTATTCCCACCCTGACAACCTAGGGGGAGAAAAAGAAAGAAAGAAAGAAGAGGAAACAAAAAGGGTCAGACATAAAGTCTGTTGAGTCCAGTTACTTTTAGCAAGTAAATAAGTAAAAGTATCATGACAAGCATATAAAATGGATAAGAAAGATAACCTAATAAAAGGCAGGTATGACAAGGTAAACATGATAGAGTGTGTACGCTTCTCTAATGATTACTCTGCACTAATACTAGTATAACCAGAATGAGATGATCCCTAATATGTATAAGATGGTAGACTTAGGCGTACTTCTGATGAGAGGTGTTAACCCCATATAATCTACAGGCAACCCAAATTAACAGGTTCCTAAACATTACCAGAGTCTAGATGTACCCTAACTACACCCTAATCGATCGGCTCCCTACTCCGTAGATACCATGTGCCGGCCAAACAGTAGGAGGTACCACTTCCTAAAGTGGCAACCCTTCATTGATGTGCACAAGCATATCTACAGGTGTCACGGTCGTCTTATCCCCCTCTACGCGGCCCATGCACGCACATGTCCCCAATCGATTTGCGCCTCCCACACCATCCTCAACGTTTGGATCTCTTACAATCATCCCAATAAGCGTGCCCCACTCCGACCTAGGGCGGAGTACTCGTTCGATACCGTTATATGGGCTACTGACTGAAACGGGTCCCACACACAAGATGAAGCAAGATATCCCCTTTGTCTTGCATCCCCACTAGGATTTCTATAGGTTATGTATACCTATTGGTGTCTTTAATTACATAACCCCCGTCGGGTTAAGTTCATGGGCCTATATATATAAATATTACCCACCCCTCTCAGATTTACTTAACCCACCCAATGTTCAAACAAATTTACTTACCCCTATTCAAGTTCATGTTCACACAATCCCTATGGATTCAACTAGGTTATGTATTATAATTCATTACCATGTCCAATTACGGTTATAATGTGTTAGACCTCCCACATTAGGCCTACAATTTGCTAATATTGGATATGCCGGGCAGGTCCGGGCATACTTATTCCGAAAATCGGGCTTAACCTCGTGACTTGGAATGTCTCGTGTTTGTGCACCTAGGCCCCTCGCATTCCATTCACCATTGTGGTCGCTGGATATGTTGGGCGGTTCCGTGCAGACTTCCACCACAAGTGTAATCCAACCACATGTCTAGGCGCAATTGAGTTTCTAATTACTGTAATCCTAGTCATTTCATTATTAGCCAATTTTTACCTATGTCGTTTCAGCTTTTCATGCCCCTTTTTCCTCAATAATGTTCATAATAGATTATATGTCCAAATTCATATTCATATACAATATTCAAGTTATGCCAAATTCCCCATTTACAAGTAATGCCCAATTTCAACATTTTTCCCCTCGTTCCCAAACTAACGCATTCGCGTATTTTTAGCGGCATGGCTAGGCTCAAAAATAGCCTGGCTATATAAAATAAAAGGGAAAGGGTGAAGGGAAGATGATAGAAATGATTATTCTAACAAAATTGACATAAACATATAATGGTATAATGATAAGATGGATATATAAGAACAGATCTGGTCGACATATGATAATAAAACTGATTCTAACATAGCAGGGATGCCATAATAGGCATGATTAGATCTAAAAAAGGATTTAGATGTCCAACTAATGACAGATCCGAATTAACCACAAACATGATAAGGACAAGAAGGTCTAATGTAGTAAATTAGATCTATAATCAAAAGTAGATCTGACATGATAAAGGTTGAGATCCAAGTCATAGTTATATCAGGATATCAAAGATTCACAAGTTTCAATAGATATGATATGATTCATTCACAAGCAGAGATCCAAATTACAGTCATATCATGTCTTACTTTTAATTATTTAAATCTAAAGGTAACTTAAACTCACAATGCTCGGATCTAGAAAAACAGAAGGAGAAAAGCGGCGGTTGAATTACATATCTACACTTGAATCTCTAAACTTGATTGTAGAAGAAGAAAAAGATTTGATTCAGTCCAGGCACGGACAACATCTAGGCCTCCATTATTTTTAGTGTGAGAAAACTAGAGAAATGAGGCTATATTTATAGCTGCCAGCCCCCAGAACCGATCTGCCACCTGTGCCCTAGGGGGGTCGACCCCCCTTAGGAGGTCGACCCATGGGTCAATACCCCCCTCAAGGGGTTGACTCCCCTAGCCGGGATTTTTTCCGCTCACCCATATTTTCAGGATTTGAACAATTTTGAATTTTCTGAACTACATTTTGAATTTCTCGACCCTATATGTATATATATAATTCTCTTGCGCTTATACAAACTTCAAACATTCATAACTTCTTTATACGGTGTCCGTTTTACGCAAACCAATTGTCTATCTTAACCAGAATTTCGAGACGGACGCAATGGCATAGTCTGTTTCCCTTAATTCTGATTATTCTTTCATTTGTCCTCTTTAATGTCGTTAAAATTATGGGGTGTTACAAATACCTTTCAAACTGTTATACCATTTCAAAATTAGAGAAAAGTTCAACATTTTGATTTCCCTTTTTTATTGTGAACGGTTCTTATCCCTTTCAAGTGTTCTTATGTGAGACCCTATAGGTTATTACAACGTTGGCAACGATTTTAGATCGTATTTAAAATCATAAACAGTGATCGATATCTAGCAATACGTCACTGCTACCCAAGTTATAAAAATATTAAAGATTCGGTACAACCTTTCCGTGACTAGTGTCTCAATGTAATATAATAATTTTAAACAATATATCCAGGATTAAACTCGAGGCATGGATCGTATTATCCTCTTTATTATTTAATCCTTTTATCTTGATTGATGAGTAAAGTATATAAAACAAATCAATATTTGAGAATGACCATGCATTTCATAGTCTGACTCAGTCAAGAGGCCTATGGATATCATCACAAATATATCGTAGGTTAAATTCCATCTAGATCATTCATAATTTTCATTTGATTCGAGATGTATCCAATAATCATTGTTATCATATACTCTGTTACAAGTAACTTTAGATGATATCAAAACACAAATATCCTCAAATAAAATTATAATGATTTCAGGTCTGAGGACCATTGCATCACTGTCACCATGAGAATAACTTATTATACTATTAATTATATTCAATGTAGTTTTCTCATGCCGGGTCATCCCAATACGCTATTCTCCAATACGCATATATGTATTGACATTAATATAAAATATATTAATGATCAATGAGATGTGATCTTCTATCAATCAACATGCCAGTGTCAATGTTTTTTTGTTGTCCTATATAAACAATAAAACTTGACTAGGGACATTTAAGAATCATAATACTTAATATATTATATAATCTCAAGTTCAAGTCACCAACTTGAACTAAATAATCTGTATTATTATTCTAAGGACTTCTATTATGTTAATATTTATATTACGTAGTAAATATATCATAACAGAATATTTTATTCCAAATAAAATAACATCAACAATGTTATTATTCGCATCAAATGGATTTCCTCTAGGGCATAAACTCTAACACACAAAAGCAAAGAAGACGATAATTTCAAAGAAGATAATCTGGCTTAGTAGAAGGAGGAGTATATATAAAGGTTGAATGGACATGACCATTGAAGGCGGTTGCGCATGAGTAGACATGTACGTTCATTCAAAAATATGATCGTTTGGAACAGTCGAACTCGCTCCATACAGTCACACACGATCCCTCGTGCCCAAAGTTCCCATCTTTGATCCATAATAATATTTTATAGGCCTGAAACCCTTTCACCCCAAGCCATTGTTTCCATCTCCAAACCCAAGTTATTTATTTCAGAATATGCTATTCCAACTATTGATATGTGAGATGAGATGGTTCCTAATATTTGCCGACATGGGACAAATACTTATTGCAATCTTCCAATAGTCGATGGATGGCTTTGAATGTGGGAAAAATGAACACAATAGACATGCATGCGCAACGAAGGAAGAAAAAATGGGCACAACATACATGCATAAGGAGGAAGTGGAGAAGCTTCACGCGCGGAGAGAAAAACGAAAAGAGTAGAAAAGGTTAAAGAAAGAAAAAAAACGAAAGTTAAAGCTGATGAATGGCTAATGGAATGATGTGTGTTGTGCTTGCCTCGGGTCGTTGTTTGGAGGTAACCGAGTTCGGTTGGAGCAGATTTCATAGATTCATCATTTGTTTGGATAATGTTAGGCTTGGCGTAGTGGTGTGCTCAACTTGTGTCATCCAAGTATGCTCGTGTCATTTTGTTCGTTCCACGAAAGATGAGTTCTCTCACTCATGACTACCATTCCCATTTAGTAAAATTAACTTTTTTGAAATGACAAATGAAATGTTTAAATTGCTGTGGAAAATTTACAATTACTGGTTATGTAACTTGTGCACATGTGACATGCACACAGTGACATATATGACACCAAACTTATCTGTATATTATTTGCTACTTTTATGAGATATCTAAAATATTATTTTACTTTGATCGCCATGGAATTCTCATTGATTTAAGAAAATCACTATGGTTTAGAATAATGCATACCCAAATGGTTGGTTAGGTTTTAGGAATTGAACTGAAATTATTGAGACACTGGTTGAAATGATAAATACCCGAAATTGAATTAAACGGATATAAATGATATATATTTGTCTTAACTAATACAAACACTGATTATTTTAAGTATTTTCTAAAATTATTATTGTAAGATGTGTTGAGCAATGATATATGAACATATAATTCAACCCTAACGAAATTAAGTAACGGAGTGTAAGTTAAACCAATTCCGGCATATTTGGAATCGAATTCATTAAGTTGATAAATATAACGAAATCTACTAAGTTGGTAAACAGTTTAATGATATGATATTTGAAAGTATGGAATGTGATGTTTATAAGACTTGATAATTTGATTCCATAAAATAAATGAGAAAAACTATGGCAAAATAAAACAATTCCATGATGTACTAAAGTTAATAGCTTGAATTTGAATTGAAACCTCTAATTGTATTTAAGTTATGTCAACTTGGCTTGAAGGACATGATATTTCCAATAGTAAATATACAATTTAATAATGAAACTTAGGGATAGGAGTTGCGTAATATAAATGAATGGGAATGTTGTAAGTTATATTTAGGTTTTTCAAATAGATTTTGTAGCAGAATAATTAAACCCTAAATATGATCTAATACAAAAATAATAAATCGAGATAAAATCATACCTAGATGTTGCGAGCTTATAACTCAAAGGCAAACCTAGGTTGAATTGAAGCGCCTTGCACAACAAATCGATAGCCTCTATCGGTATCCATAAACGAATGTTCAATCTCTTCAAAACGAAATCGAAATCAAGGAATCATTACTAGCCGATTACTATGATTTCGATTCGCCCTTTTTGATAATTTCTTTCGTTTTCTGTCGGTATCCACAAACGAATGTTCAATCTCGTCAAAACGAAATCGAAATAAGGAATCATTACTAGCCGATTACCATGATTTTCGACTTGCCCTTTTTGATAATTTCTCTCTTTTTCTATATGATAGAATTAATTAAAAGATGGGTCGATACCCCTTTTAATATTGAGAGTAATAGGGTAGAGTCGAATTACATGGTATGGACCATTTCAAACATAACAAAATCAACGTTTGAAATACTATTTATTTAGAATGGTCCTTCCTTTTTATACGTTCTTATTGTGCAACCCTATAAGTTATTACAACTTTGGCAGTTATTTTAATTCGTATTTAAAATCACAAACAGTGATAGGCATCTAGTAGTACGCCACTGCTACTTAAGTTATAATAAGATCAACGATTCGATAGAACCTTTTCTGTGACCAGTGCCTCAATATAATTTAATCATTTTAACTAATATATCCATGATTGAACTCAATGCGTGGAACGTATCATGCTCTTTATAATTTAATCCTTTTAACTTGATAGATGAGTAGAATATTTAGAACAAATCAATATTTGAGCATAGCCATGCATTTCATAGTCTCACTCAGTCAAGAGACCCATGGATATCTCTACTTATATCGTAGGGCTAAATTCCATCTAGATCATTCATAATTTTCAAAAGATTAAAGATGTATCTAATAATCACCTTTATCATTTACTCAATTAAAAGTAACATTTGATGATATCAAAATACAAAAATCCTCGAATAAAATTATAATGATTTTCAGGTGTGAGGGCCATTACATCACTGTCACTATGAGAATAATTTATGATACTGTTAATTATATTACATGTAGTTTTCTCATGGTGGGTCAGTCTAATACGTTATTCTCCAATACGTATTTATGTATTGACATTAATATCACGAATATTAATGATCAATGAGATGCGATCATCAGTCAATCAACATACTAGTCTGAACGTTTTATTTCTGTCCTATATAAACAATGAAACTTAACTAGGGACATTTAAGAATTATAATACTTGATATATTATATAATCTCATAATGAAGTCACTTACTTGAACTATATAATTCTGTATTATTATTCTAAGGACTTCTATTATGTCAATATTTATATTACGCAGTAAATATAACATAATAGAATATATATATTATTCAAAATAAAATATCAAACCAATAATGTTATTAATCCCATTAAATGGATTGTCTCTAGGGCATAAACTCTAACAAATGTTGAATTCATGATGAATAACAAGCTAATTTGGAAGTATGGACAATTGGTGCCAATTGAATTGGTATATTTAAATTATCTTAGATTTTTATTAATTATGCTAAACTCTTTTACTTAAAACCAAATTCCTTGATTACTAATTTTATAAAGATTTCAAGCTTTTGGTTAACTATTCTACCTAATAAAACCTATATTTATTCCTAAAATAATATCCCAAATTTCTATTAAATATAAAGTATATAATACTTATTCTAAATTCAATTATTCCTAAATATATTTTTATTATTTTATTATTAAATAAAGCCTGTATTTCAATCCACGTCTTTAAGTCCATAGTGATGTAAAGATTGAGGTTTCAAATATAATATTTGTGATATAGGAATATAAATGATCTGAATTGGAAAACATTCATTATAAACCATATGCATTGTAAAAGTGATGTAATATATGGAATGAGCTTCCTAAGAGCATCTCCAACACAATTCAGATTCGTAATATTACGAATCTGAATTATTCACGTAATGCAAAGTGAAATCCCTAACAGTTCTGCCTTCTTTTCTGATTACATGATCTCATCTTCACACCACGCGATGTTCCCCTTTTTTTTTCCGTGATGCGCCGATTTTATCGGCTCGCACCTTAGCGAGCCGATAAAATCGGATCGCGGGACCAATTCAGAATTCTGAATTAGTCCCTGAATATTATCCGTAATATTACATCTTGTAATGTTTGTTGGGGATGATTTTAAGAAAAAATTTAGAATTCAGGCGGGGAGTCGTCCACTGTTGGAGATGCTCTAAACTTCAATGGTGACAAGGTTTATGGCCGCCCCCCTTTCTTCTTCCTTAGATTCCCTTCTGCTTCCCTATTTCCTCTTTGCGTCCCTTGATTTCATCTCCCCTTTTCATCCTTACCCCCTTAACCTTGGCTTTCACCATCGTGGCATAGGAGCTCGACCACTAGATCCACACAATTGTTTCTCCTCTTAGTATACTCATAGATTGTGTGTCCCTTGTGTCCGCTTTGCCTATTGTTCCCTCAGATCTCTCTTTTCTGATAGCACTTTCGATTCTCATCTTTCTTTCTCGTCCCTTACCCTAGAGCTGATTTCCTGATGATTACTCTTCCTCTTATCTACTTTGATGCATGTCCTATCGGCCTTCCTATTTACAGCTAACTTTTTAATCGGCTAACTATATTATCGCCAATGTCGCTTCAGTTGCAGACTGAGTTCCTTTGTCTTCTCCTAGCGATTGGTTGTAAGCGTGTTGAATATGATAAGTTTTTGGATTTTGCTTGGTGTGGTTTGAGGAGATTGAGTCTGTTGGAATATTGGTCTCGGTTGCATGTGAGTGTTCGTAACCTATTGTGTGTGTCATCTTAGAATTTCTGGGTGGTGATTGTAATTGAAGTGTTGAGACTGCTAGTTGATTCTAGTCTTTGGTACATGAGTGGGTTTCTTGTCTGTTGGCATGTTCAGTCTTGTGGGTGTACAACGTGGTGGTGTGGGTTTTTATTGTTTTGATGTTCTTAGGGCTACCTTGATTTTGTGTTTGTTGCTGTAACTGGAAATCTAACCGATAGTCCATTGCAGGGTTTTTGTATTCAGGTTGCTAGCAGATAGTTGTGCTCCATGTACTTATATGATCTACCTCATTCAACAATCTGCTTCTTGGTTCTTGTGCTCTGTTGGGTAGCCTGTTGTACTTACTACTGTGACATTCTGGCTTAGATTCTGCGATCTATATTTATGCCTCGGTGTAATAGAAGTGAGTTATTGGAGCTGCATCTAGTTCAAGTGTTAAGCAGCGAAGCAAGGTAAATTCATTTCTCTGCTACTCCAACAATCTGCATCCCTACTTACATTCTGTTGTCATCTTTTCTAGATTACCCGTTTGATCACTATGAAAATGTAATATAATTTAGTTTCATTATTCTGCTATAGTGGATTGTGCTTGAAAACAAAAGTTGTAAGACTGTGTAGTATGTTGTGTGTGTATGTTTTGCCTCATAGCTATTTACATTAACTTATCTCATCCTGTGTTGTCATAGATTATAGTTTACATGTTGTTAGGTCAATATGTATGTAGAAGATAAGTGGTCTGTCTATCTCATGTTATATTATGTACTCATTACTTGTTATAATGAAAAAGTGGTGTGGTCCACTATAAAAACTGGATGGCTTTGCCAAATGATTTGAATTGGAATGGATAAGAAATCACTTAATAATTGCAATCTAAATTGTGACGAACGCCCATAACCCCCAGACTTAACAAAAGGAATAATATGCTGAAAGTTGTGTTAGGCAGCCATAGACGATCATCAAGGTATGCAAACATACGCAGAACCTATCGTAGAACTCACAGCGCAAGGATAAAATATAATAGAACATATAAAACAGGCAGAAATAGTGAAGCATCACATAGCAGAAATCCAAACTTTCATATCATCCTGAAAATGTCCATGCAACTTCAAAATACACTTTAGAAGTCTATAAATAAAGCCTCACTACATAACTCTCAGAGAATGCATCAAATAGAATAACAACAGAAACACCCAGTATGTATAGTAGTAAACAAAATACGCAAGCCTCCAACTCGTTTTCGATCAGAAGCTTCGTCCGCTAAGATCTACCATCTACAACCTGCTACTTAGTCTGCCCATCAATGACACCGTAGATGAACAACCCAAGGTAATAAGAGCAAACATAAAGCCTTGAGTCAGACAACAGTCTTAGGGAGCGATAAAACATTTATCTAACATCATCAATGAACTATATGAGAATAGGTAGATAAATCAAGCAAATCTACCAACATCAAAAGAGAAGAAACCCCAAACTTGTCTTCCCTACATCCGACAGTGATAGCCTTTACACAACAAGCAGAAGCATACAAGCAATAGCAATCATAGCAACTAGCTTAAATCCCACATAAACCGCCCTAATCGAGATCCACATCCCTTAAGCATAAGTCTCGAAGGCCGAAACCAACATCAGACAAGCACCCAAGAGATATCTTCTTCAATGTCGAACAAACTATGTAGAAAGGTACAAGCAAAATAAAAAATCATCCATGACTCTGGCTATCACCGCCTAATCCTGCTTCGAAACAATCATTAACCGTATGAAGACCAACTTTGCCATATGTCAAGGGATAATGGTAACCCCGTTCTAGCAAAAACTTCATACGCCTTCACGACTCGTATGTTTGTCCAACCTTGAGAACTAGGCCCTTCACGACTGCCTAGGGTACTCGACCAACAATCTTCCGGACTTTCAGACGTCACTATTATACCCTTGCTTTTAGCCCGCTAGGACCTATGACAACAATAATTTCTTGACCTTCTATATCTCTAGTCGTCGTTTCTGCCGGTTCTTCTTAGCTCAAGCAACCTTCTCGAGCAACCATTATATCCATCAACTCACAACCTTTGAGTTATCTTCACATTCTTTGCTTTTCAATGATCAACGAACGTCTAACATCACTTCGAACATTCCCCCTTGAACTCGTGTCGAAGCTAGAACCATCGTCGACTCAAAAACAAGCTTTGTTTGGTCGATAATGCATTTAATAGCATTTCCAACTTTTTCCCTATGAAAAACTGGACAAAATGTCAAAACAACCCTTTGCAGCACTTGTGGAATGCTATTATATCTCATGGTTCAATTCTGTATCATTCTGAATATTAAAACAGCCGTTCACAACGTTTCTGGAATGTTATTATACATCCTGGTTCAAATCTGGCACTCCCTGGAACTTGGTACTGTCGTTTGGTACTCTGACACTTGGTATTGTGAAAACAGTGTAAATCCCTAGCGTGCACCTTGGAAAAACAATAACCTCACCATGTGCAGCTCGTGTGATACTTGGTACTCTGGCACTTGGTACTTTGGCATTTAGCACGATCCATAACACTTCGCACGATCCATGCTATGGAAATACCCAGATCCAAGGAAATTGCACGATCTATAGCATTTCACATGACCCATGCTATGAAAACTGTCAGATCCAAGGAAATTGCACGATCCATAGCATTTCACACTATCCATGCTATGTAAACACCCAGATCCATGAAAAATTGCTCAATCCATAGTATTTCGCCTGATCCATGCTATGAAAACACTCAGATCCATCTCAAACACCCCCGATCAATCTCAAACACCACCGAACAATCTCAAACACCACGATCACTCTCAAACACCACCTATCAATCTCAAACACCACCGATCAATAAATCAACCATCAATAAATCACATCAAAATAATAATTATTCAAACAACGATTTTCATTACAATAACATAGATAACTTACCGGTTTAAGTTGTTAATTAGATTCTATGGTGATTTGAGTTAAAACCCATGCTTACATCGATTAAATCTATGCAAAAACATCTTGAAATGATGAATATGAGATCAAACAACCCATATACTTGATTGAATCCATGCGAGAGATGCATATCACTCACCAAATCTTCAATCCAGCTCAAAATAGATGAAATATGAATCCGAACAGCGAAGACCAGTCTTCAAACCTCTCGATTTAAAGCGATCTATCTTCGTTTGAAGTAGATCTATCTCACTTTGACGTAGATCTTCGATTCTCTTATGTAGATTTAGAATTTTAATGGTGGAAAAGTGTATTTGTTTGAGCAAGGAACAATCATAAGCTCAACCAAATGAGAGAATGAAGAAAATAACTCCCTCTCCATACTTCTAACCCCCTATTTGTAGCCTCCCACCAGCCCACTAATGGGCCTCTCCAAATCAGCCCATTAAAGCTCTAAAAACCTGAATAACAAACTGTGAAACACTAAACTAGCGATTCCTCCCAAATCGTAGAACCAAATCTTTAATGCGACCACTCTATAGAATGGGAAATATCATTTTCTTTCCAATGATACCAATACCAACACCTGATTCTAGGGCTGTTATGGTAATGGTTAACGTTACCATTTGGAAAATACTATTACGTACCGTTTTTATTGGTAAGCCAAATTTTCTTACCGTTACCGATCGACTGGTATACCAAAGACTGGTATATCGATAATTTGGTAACCGCTACACTGGTAATGGTGAGTTACCATTTGTCCATTAAAGTTTATGTCTTGACATATTTTTTATACATAGTGCATCTTTATTATACTATACGTAGTGTTAGTTTATGAAAAACTAAATGAAAAAGAAAATAACTATACCTGAAATTATTTAACTTGATTTTTGAACTTATTAAAATCATTTATTTGGTTCTAAATGCATGTAATAAAGCATAGTAGATGAGTTTACTTATGTTTTGATTAGCTGGTAAAATTACCGTTACCGTTGGTATTGAAGAAATGTTACCGATAATTTACCGTTAAAAATGGTAAATTTACCATTACCGTACCGTTTGAATTGGTATACCGATTTCAATCAAAAATAGTTACCGATCGACTGGTAATGATATGGTAATGGTAAATTTACCGTTACCATAACAGCCCTACCTGATTCGATCAGAGTCAAAAGTTATGCCTTGCACAAGACTGACAAAGGAAAAATGGTCACAAATAAAATTGGTTAAAATTATGGATATGTCTCACATCCCCATAATCAACATATTAAAATATGAGAATGATCCAACCCTCAAAGAACAAAATAAAAATAATTTATGATCCTTCGATACGTAAAATGCAGGTTGTTACATTCTCCCCACTTTACTATTTCGCCTCCGAAATTCCAAGCAAACACAAGAAACCAAAATAATTCTGCATGTCTGTCATCCATGAGCAGTCAATTCTATAATCCAAACTAGCAGCCATTAAGCAAAATGCATCCATAGCCTTATCCTAGTATGCAGAATTTTAGAAACAACCACAATAGTACAAGTTACAACGATGTATAGTGACACGATATCAATGGGTCATACCGTCTACACATCGGAGGATCGTAGAATATTTATTTCATTTTCATACGTAATCATATGGCCGTGTAACGTTGGGAAACGACTATTTGGGTCATTTCCCACATTCATGATTATTGCCGATTTTTAAATGTCCGTTTTGCCCCTGGAAAATCTTGTTTCTCCTATAAGTTTTGATTGGCAAGGAGTTTTGACCTGAAACAACTTCCATTGGATTCGGATGTTGGTTTTCCACTCCGTAGAGTGGTCATATTAACCAAACGGACTTACCGTTTGGGAAATATGGCTGAAATAAGGTTTGGAAGATAAGAAACAACATAACTTGGCTTAATAGGGTGATTAGCAGCTAGGCCCAAAACACATTTCGGGATTAGGGTTATGGGAGGGCTGAAAGGAGTTAGAGAATCATCTCCTTTCATTTTTCTAGCCGCCACGAACATTTCCCTAACCTTAGTAATGGCCTCCACCTTCTAAATCATTCCCTATTCACCTTTTTATCACTAATTAAGCAAAACTACATCAAATCAAGTCAAATCAGAGACAAAGCTGCTGCTATACATAGGAATCCGTGCCAAATCATTGGAGTTTCCAGATCTATAATTTTTTGTGGCTAAGGTGAGTGATTAACATGTTTATTCACTAATTATGGAAAATTAGGGGTGATTAGTGATAATTAGCGAAATTATGACTCAGAAAAAAATGAAAAAATATTCAAAACTTCTAAAGTATTATTTTATGTCATTGATATAAATTTGGGTTAATTTGGATTAAGTTTGCTAATCCTGAAATTCAGGGGATTTAGGGGAAAAGCATGAATTTGGGTATGTTTGATCTAAAATAGCCTATGCGATTGATGTTTTGATCCTTTTTGGATTGAACTTATATGTTGTTACTGTTGTTTGGGGTGTTTTATCATTGTTCAGTAAAGTTAGAATGGTTGAAGATGCCGTAGTATGGCGAGAACGGACGATACAAGCTTGTTGGAAGGCTGTAGAGTTTTGGATCGGAGGGAGAAGGACTGAACCGAACTAGGAAATGCAGACCGAACCGAAGCTTGGCATAGGAGAAAGCAAGGAAAAAAGGAAGGCCACCGAGTCGAGTTGGGGCATGGGATCAGCATAGGAGAAAGCAAGGAAAAAAGGAAGGTCACCGAGTCGAGTGGGGTCAGAGGTTGTATTGAGTCGGACTCCATCAGGGTCCCAAAGGACAAAGCGGTCGTAGTGATAGTTGTATGGAGTGGGATTCCATCATAGCCCCAATAGTTTTGGTGATCAAAGTGGTGGATATCGTTTGCTTTACGCATTGAGTGAGAGATGTGAGGATGATTGCTATGTTTGATGTTTGCTATCACCATGGCACACACTCACATTTTACACTGTATGTTAGTGTTACCTTAGAGTATTATACATTTTGTTGTGCTAACTCTTTGGTTGCAGGTCCAGGTCAGGTATGATTATTTATATCTGTTATTGTTTTATTTTGCTGCTATCGCTCACACCAAACTCTTGTCTAACCCAGAGTTTGATGTCTCTTCTTATTACTCTAGGTGCTCCTAAACGAGCATACTAGAGACAGGTTAGGAGGTTGTGCACGAGTAGCTGTCCGCAGACGAGCAGAAGGCTTCCACGTACTATATACATATATTCTCCATGTGTTGTTGCTGGTCACTACTTTCGGCATTAGTAGTGTGCCACTTTCATTTCCTATTAGAGACGGTATTTTGAAGTTGTAATAATGGTTTGGATCATAAGTTGTATTTTGGTATGGGGCGGGGCGTCACACTCTGTATCAGAGCGTAGGTTGCGTAGTTAACCTAGGGGAAGACATTAGGGAGAGATAGTATACATATAAAAGAGTGCGTATTTGTGATATTTTGGTTTTGAAAAGCTATATGTGTACTATTAGTATGTCTAAGGATGAAGTCGCACTGCACTGGCACCACTAAGGAGAGGGTTAATCGTTTTCTCTTTACAGATTTGAACGATGAGCCGAAATACGAGGAGCATGGTCAGGAATCCCGCATTGGGAGCTGAGGAGGGAGCAGGTTCAAGGGCCAACAATGGGAATGTCCCTGATATAGGAACGATGTTTACTTCCTTCATATGAGAGATGCTTAGGGATGCTCAAGGAGCAGTTCCTAATGTTGTTAATGGTGTTGGTGGTGTAGTGCAGGCGCCTAGAGCCGATTTTGTCAAGTTTAGCAAATATTATACTAGTCTTGGTGTAAAACTGTTCCATGGAACGGAATCGGCTACAGAGGTTCAAGATTGTCTTGATAGTTGTGAGCGCATCTTATTGGATTTGGGGATCGATGATGCAATGAAGAGAAAGCTAGCATCGCGTCAGCTTCAAGGATGGGCTGACGCGATGAATTGATGGAATGCCATAAAAGGGCTACTCGCGAGGATCAAATTACTTGGAATCAGTTTAACACTCGTTTCAGTGATAAGTTTATTCCAGCTGCTCAGAAATCGGAATTGTTCAGGAAATTTTTGGAGCTTAAGTAGAATGGTAAGGCAGTCTCGGAATATATTGCTGAATTCGATACCTTATCGAATTATGGATTATCTCTTATCGAGACTGCCGAAAAGAAGAACGAGAAGTTTATAACTGTCTTAGATGAGTACTTAGGGGAAAGACTTATAAATCATATAGATGAGACATTCGAATCTATTATGGGAAAGGCATTAAGATCCGAGAGCCTTTACACTAAGTCGAAGACCGAGTTTGTTGTTGCATTTGCAGTAGAGCCAAAACCACAGGTTAGCGGTGAAGGAAAGAAGAATTCCCAGAATAAGAGGAAAGCAAAACCAAACCAAAGATGGTCAGAAAAAGAGGGATAATAAAGATATCGAGTGCTTTAGTTGTGGCAAGAAGGGCTACTATGCCAAAGATTGTCGAGCAAAGCCAGCGGACAGGAATTGCTTCAACTGCGTCCAAGTGGGACATCACAAGGATAAATGTCCCCAACCCCCTAAGGAGAGGCAGATCGTGAAAGCATATGCTATCAATGTTGTTCCTTCTTTGTCAAATTCCCCAACTGTGGTGGAGAAGGGAAAGGGTGTCATTATTCAAGGTATGCTTTCTATTTATGATATTCCTGTTCAAGTATTGTTTGATACTGGGGCTTCCCATTCCTTCGTGTCTAGTGACCTGGTAGATAGGTTGGAATTGGAACCCAAGATTGTCGATAGATCTTTAGTTGTGACAAACCCGATCGGTGGTTCGACTAGCCTTAGTATGATTTGTCGTAATTTGGTCTTATCGAGTCATGGGTGTATGTTTGCCTGTGATTGCTTTGTTTTGGGCTTTACTGGGTTTGGCTTTATTTTGGGAGTCGATTGGCTCCAAAGGTATGGGGTGGTGGTAGACTGTGAGGGGTCTTCGGTGACCATTAGGACGGATAATGGGCAGAGGGTGGTATTGGGTTTCCTACCTACCGGACTTCCACCACACCGAGATATTGAGTTTCAGATTGATTTAGTGAAAGATGTCAGACCTATAGTGATGCCACTTCGTCATATGGCACCAAGGGAGCAACAAGAGCTCGCAGTGCAAGTAGGCGATCTTTTGAAGAAGGGATTTATTCGAATGTGTGTTTCCAAGTGGGAAGCACTAGCTGTACTTGCTAATAAGGCCGATGGTTCTCTTCGCTTATGTGTGGACTACCGCAAGTTGAATAAGTTGACTAGGAAGAATAAGTATATACTGTTCCACGGATAGATGATTTGTTTGATCAACTGAATGGAGCAAGAGTGTTCCCCCAGTTGGACCTCGCGATAGGATTTCATCAGCTCCGAGTAGCAGTTGAGAGTATACCTAAAACAACATATCAGATTCTGTCTGGATTCTATGAGTGGTTGGTCATGCCATTCGGGTTGACCAATGCACCCACATATTTTGTGGATCTTATAAACAGGATTTTCAGAGACCAATTAAATAAGTTTGTTCTTGTGTTCATGGACGATATCTTGGTTTACTCGAGGGCCAAGGAAGAACACAAGGAACATTTGAGGATAGTGATGGAGGTGTTGAGGAAACACCAATTGAAAGAAATTTTTTCTGAGTGTCACTTCTGGATGAGGGAAGTGAGATTCTTGGACCATGTTGTTTCAGAGAATGGTATTGTCGTGGATCCTGCGAAGTTGGCTACGGTGCAAGATTGGTCTATGCCCAAGAATGCAACGGACGTGAGAAGTTTCTTGGGGTTAAGTAGCTGAATATTATCGTAAGCTTACTCAAGGCTTCTCCAAGATAGCGACACCGTTAACACAGTTGACCAAGAAGAATTTAGCTTTCGTCTGGGACGAAAGGTGTGAGTATGCATTTAAGAGTCTAAAAGAAAAGTTGATGCACTAGTGTTAGTTATTCCTAAAGGGAACGAAGAGATGACGGTATACACAGATGCCTCTGGTACTGGTCTTGGTGTTGTACTGATGAAAGAAGGTAGGGTTGTAGCTTATGCTAGTCGGCAACTGAAACCACATGAGAAAAGGTATCCTACCCATGATTTGGAATTGGCAGCGATTGTGTTCGCGTTATAGATGTGGAGACACTATCTCTTGGGAGAAAAATTCGAGCTGTTTACCGATCATAAGTCATTAAAGTATCTTTTCCCTCAGAAGGATTTAAATCTTCGTCAACAAAGATGGTTAGAATTCTTGGCTTCATATGATTTCAATATTGCATACATGTCAGGAACGGAAATGCGGTAGCTGATGCATTGAGTAAGAGACACGCCATTTTTGGGGCTATGTTTCTGGAATAGAAGCAATTGGAGTATATCACGGGATATGATTTCAGACTGAAGTGTGAATTAGATCAAGATATGTTAACAAGTTTGACGATCAGACCGACTTTGACTGAGCGGATCAGTTCCAGCTAGAGGGATGATCATAATCTATTGGGAATCATCTCCAAGTTAGAGATGGGTACCAACGGTGAGGAAATGAACAAGTACGGACTTGATAGAGAAGGATGGCTTCGAAAGAATAGGAGACTAGTTGTACCCAATGTTAATGGATTGAGAGACGAAGTGTTTGGAGAGTGTCATCACTCGAAACTGAATATACATCCCGTTAGTAACAAAATGTACCGAGACATGAAGCAAACCTACTACTGGGAAGGGATAAAGAGAGACGTTGGGAAGTTTATATCCAAGTGCATGAATTGCCAGTTGGTTAAAACCGAGCAAAAGAAGCCTAGTGGTTTGTTACAACCGCTGGAAATTCCTAAATAGAAATGGGAACAAGTCTCGATGGATTTCATTTATGGTTTATCAAGGACTGGATCGGGTCACGATAGCATTTGGTTGATTGTGGATCAATTGACCAAGAGCTCAAGGTTTATACTAGTCAAGTCGTATAGAACGACAGCTAAGTTAGCAGAACTATATATGTAGTGGGTAGAGAGATTTCATGCAGTAACTAAAGGTATTGTGAGTGACCAAGATCAATTATTTATTAGTGGGTTTTGGAAGAGCTTACAAGAGGCTTTAGGGTCAGAATTACATCTCAGTACCGCATACCGTCCCCAAACCGACGGTTAAACAGAGAGGGTGAATCGTGTATTAGAGGATCTCTTGAGAGCTTGCATATTGGATTTTAGAGGGTCATGGGTTGACCATTTGCATTTGGTTGAGTTCGCATATAATAACAGTTATCAGTCTAGTATTGGTATGGCTCCATTTTAAGCTTTGTACAGAAGATCGTGCAACTCACCATTATGTTGGTTGGAAACCAGTGAGAAATTCGTGCTTGGGCCAGATGTAATAAGAGAAACTTTAAATAAGATCAAAATTATTCAACAACGAATGAAGGAAGCCTAAGATAGGCAGAAGAGTTATGCTGATAAAAGATGAAGGGATTTGAAATTCTCCGTTGGAGACTTGTTGTTTGTCAAGATTTCTCCGTTGAAGAGTGTGATTCGATTAGGTAGGAAAGGTAAGTTGGCACCAAGGTTTGTTGGTCTGTTTCCAGTTCTCGAACAAGTTGGGAATTTAGCGTATAAAGTTAGATTGCCTGACAAGATGGAGGGAGTTCACGATGTATTTCATGTTTCCCAGTTATGGAAGTTTGTGCACAATTCCAATATGACTATTTCACCAGATCAGTTGGAAGATATCGAGGTAGAATCCGAGGTAGTTGGGAGTCGCAGGATGATTCGTATTGTCGGATACGATACGAAACAACTTTGAAGGAAGATGGTGGAACTAGTTAAGGTCCAGTGGGGCGATAATGAGAATGATTGTACCTGGGAAACAGAGGAGAGAATAAGGAAGTCGTATCCAGAACTCTTTGCCTAGTAAGATTTTAATCGCGATATAGTTTTTCCCTTGTTAGTAAACTGCATGCTAGGATGGGCTTGTTGAGTTATTTTGTATATTTGATTGTTTGTAAATGGCTGACAGACATGCACGACACCATTATATGTTTTCTTAGTTAAGTAATTTTAGGGGCAAAATTTCTTAAGGGGTGAGAGTGTAACAACCCGCATTCTACGCATCGGAAGATCATAGAATATTTATTTCATTTTTATACGAAGTCATATGCTCGTGTAACGTTGGGAGACGATTATTGGGGTCATTTCCCACATTCATGATTTTTGCCGATTTTTAAATGACCATTTTTCCACTGGAGAGTGTGACGGCTGAGTAAATGAAAAGGAATCATCCCCAACTTGTTCGAGAACTGGGAATGTAACACCCTACCTCCGTTAAGGACACTCACAAAGGGAATGCCTTAACTTTGGTGGAGCGTTTTAGTGAACAGAACAGAAATTTACAAGACAGATAAACAATACTTGAGAAATTAAAACTTTATTTCAGCGGAAAACAGAAATCAGTTTGGTTACATCTTTCCAGAAAAATTCAAGTACATAAATATCAGCCTTGTTCAGAAAATCATCAGAGTACAAAATTTTAAAATCATAATCCCCACAGAAGCTGCCATAAGGAGTCAAGCCATACTTTAAGCACTCTAAGTATTTCAAGCAGAA
Source organism: Allium sativum (assembly GCA_030737875.1). Classification (NCBI taxonomy): domain Eukaryota; kingdom Viridiplantae; phylum Streptophyta; class Magnoliopsida; order Asparagales; family Amaryllidaceae; genus Allium; species Allium sativum. The sequence goes on from JASFAX010000024.1 coordinate 24,902,552, forward strand.
GAAATCTGGATCAAGCTAAAGTATTCCCTCCTTGGAAAACCTGGGGGGAAAACGGAAGAAAAGGGGCGAAAACAAGCAAGGTCAGACATAAATTCTGGCAAGTCCAGTGACTTTCAGCATATGAACAGATAATAATAATCATGGCATGCAAATAAAACTAGATGAGAGATAACAGTAACAGGAGCAGCAGATGTACTTAGGTTAAACAGAAGAAACAGAATAAAATTACTTTCCATTTCTCTGCACTAATACTAGTATAACAGGATTAGGTGTCACCCTAATGTCTAAACTGAAACGGAAACAGGAACAGAATAATTTCCATAGAAGCAAAACGCTAATAATGGGCCTTTACCACCCGAACAGAAACAGAAACAGATTAATCCCTATTGAAATAGAATGTAGAATTAGGTGTACACTAGTAAATGGGCCTTTACCACCCGAACAGACGGTACCACGCAGAAACAAATAGGTGTTTCCACCCAACAGAAATAGACGGTACCAACAGAAACAGACAGAACTAAGTGTACCCTAAAACCCTAACCTAAGCGATCGGCTCCATAATACATAAAATACCCTGTGTCGGCTCCACAATAGGGTGTATCACTCCCTAAAGTGACAACCAATTGGCACAGGCCTATTTACAGATGTCAATGCGTCTTACATCCTCAGAGGCAGACCGGGATCCATGCGCACACATGACCCGGTCGGAACGCACCATCAACACCCCTCGCCATTATCAGAATGAACCACTTATAATTAGTTCAGTAAGCGTGCCCGGACCCTACCTACTGTTGGGTCAAAGTTTTGATACCATAAAGGGTTACTGACTAATAAGGGTCCCAAACAACAGATGACATAAGTAATTTCCCTCCTAACCTTGTGTCCCCAGACTAACATATTTCAGATTAACTTGTTTACAAGTTCAGACATACAGAGTTCATATCAACTAGTTCACAGATCAGACAAGTTTTCAGACTAACAGATCAGATACACGAATTTAACAGATTTATAGATTTGTCTAACTTTGTAATTGGGCCTACAGATTCACGAAACGGGTTTGTTTAATTCAGTAGTCCAATTGGTTTAACCCTATCCACCCAACACGTTTTAGACATCATAATTATCCCAAATTTGCATTAATTAAATATTAATGCACAGACCTCTCACATTAGGTCGGTAGCTTGTGGCCGCTGGATACGCCGGCCTGTTCCGGGCAGACTTCTGCCACAAGCCAGACCTAACCTCGTGTCTGAGCATATTTTGGTTATGTCTATGACCTCTCACATTAGACTGACAGTTTGCGGTTGCTGGTTAAGCCGGTTGGTTCCGGGCAGGCTTCTACCGCAAACAGAGTCTAACCTCGTGTCATAGCCAATTCATTCCAATACAGATTTTTCATATATCAGACTAATTCTGCTTATTTAACGGATTAAACTTTTGTACAAGTTACAGCAGATTATTCAAGGTTCTATTAACAAGTTTTGCTCAATTTTAAGTCGAGCCTATAGATTCACATACTTCAAATTTCAGCATTTCAGTTCCAACATATTACGTCATTCAACAGATTAAACAGATAACAGATCTTGCAGATTAGGCTGTTTAGCAGATTTAGCAGATAAGGCAATTTAACATAATTAGCGGATTAGGCAATTCAATCTAATTAGCAGTTTAGGCAATATAACAGAACTAGCAGATTAGGCAATATAACAGATTTAGCAGATAACAGATTTAGCAGATTATATATATCTAAAACTCTATTTAGTTATATTGCCTAATCATAAATTTAGCCTAAACTTACATGCCTAAATCAAGGTCATAATTCACAATATATGCCCCAAATCTTAGCCTTAACATTCCCATTTACAGTTCATTCTAGTTTACCATTTATGTCCAAGACTAATACACATGTAAATCATTCTCTATTATTGCCCACTCAGATTATGCCAACGTATTTGCTATGCCAGATTTACTTAATTAAGCTACGCCCAACCCCCGTATAACATGTTTCCACAAGTTCTCTAAATACTCATGAAAAGGCCCTATAGGCTCGATGTACATAACAGTGAGTGGGAATAAACTAGCAAAGTTACATAATAAATATGAGATCTAACATCATTAAGGGAATAGGCATAAGAAACTAACTACTATAGTTATAGGCAACTAACCACAATAGTCATGGGCGACCAATCACAATAGTTTCTTATTCAATGTCATAGGCAATAGTCTCATAGTCATGAATCATAGTCATAGGCAATAGTCTCATAGTCAATGAATCATAGTCATAGGCAGTAGTCTCATAGGCAACAGTTTCATGTCCAATTATGCATTATTATTTTCCCCAAAATTTAGCATTCGTGCATTAATATCTTATGAGATTCGGCGCAGGCTTGTAGTAGCCTGGCTATAGAATAGAAAGAAGAAACAAGTACAGAATAGTCATAGAAAAACAGATCTGACAGATAAGAATATACATATCCTCAGATTCAGATTTATAATCATGTCACAATTATAATTACAGTTTATAGCGGAAAATAACTGTACTTGCCTTTCGTGGTTTTAAGAAAGGATAATAAACTGTTGTTGATACATAAATGCTGAATTATTCCTCTTTAATTATTGTCGTAGCTCTAAACTTGGATTTGAGATTTAATTTAGATTTTAATTCTATTCAGGTTGGAAGAAGATGCATCAGTCCAAGTTTTGATTTCAGCAGAGTAGCGACGCCATTTTGATTTTTAATTAGAACAGAGGTAGAATATAGACAAAATGAATTTGTGTAGAGAAAATGAGGCTAGGGGCTGTTTATATAGGATTAGGCGGACGAATCTAGACAGAAACGAGACCGGATACATCAGAATGAACCAGGTTCAAAAACTGGGTTTCGGGAGCAGGTCGACCCCCAGGTCGACACTATGGTCGACCTGGTCTGGGGAGGTCGACTTCCCAGTCGACCTGGTCAGGGGGAGGTCGACTACCCAATCGACCTGAGTCCTGGGCGGGAAATTTCCCGCCCAGCCCGCTTTTGGGTTTGAATTCGAGTTTCGAATTCGAACTTCGAGCTGTTTTATTTTATTCAAATTCCTGAAACTTCGGAGGGCCATATCTCCCTCATACGGACTCCGTTTCTCGAAAACTCAGACTCATTTTCAAGCATAATTTTGAGATGAATGCAATGGCGCAACCCGTTTCCCTTGATTCTTATTTTAAAAATTAATTATTCTCTGATTTGTTTCTTATACGTTCACAGAAAATGCGGGGTGTTACATTCTCCCCTCCTTAAAGGATTTCGTCCCTGAAATCTTCAAGTTAAGAAGAATGTGTCCTACCATCCAGTCATCCATCTACTCAACCAACATCCACAAGCACCCATTGTCCTTAGAAAACTTCTATTGTTGTATGAACATATGCAAAAGTGTGTGTATATGTTCCTTATCTAATGCAAAGATCAGGCGATCCACTGATTCAGTTGACCTCCTTAATGCGAATTATGTCAGTGTAATGAGTCCAACATGTATGCAATTTTCCTATTTGATACATATCATTCTTATATGAGTGACAACCATTCATTCATATGCAACATCCATGTGATGAGTCAATCATTTTGCATCCACGGAAATTGAAAATGCTCACACATCCATACGCAGTATGAGAGTGTATTCGAGCCGATATAATGCCTAGTGTGTGTATATGCTTCCACGAGAAACTACTAGCAACCACTTGCATCCACTTGCAACCATCAAACATAACATGTCTCAAACACATGTTCACATCCATAGGATTCTATCGATAGGTCGAAGACTCGATTGATAGGATACAGTCGAGTGATGGGAGCGAGTGCAGATAAACAAAAACTTGGTTTCCATTAGACCTTGGTTGAGAGAAAAATTCCCCTAAGTATCACCCCGAAGACCGAAATCAACATCAGATTGACACCTAGAGGATTACCCTCCTTAGACAATGTCAAAGCTGGAAATCTCAACCTTATCAGAAATATTCAGATATTTACAGAATAACGGTACAGAGCAGATTACTAGATGATTCTTAGGAAACTAAGCAAGATAAAAACCCAGAATGTATGCGTCATAGTCAACTTAACGCTCAACACAGATACCCAACTTACCACGCTTAGATGAGTCATAACCCTTATGGGTCTGAGTCTACAGCGGAATCAGAAACAATACTAGTATTTAAGTGCAGAATATCGATTACAGAATCGAAATGCCAGAATCAGAAAAGAGTTTTAACTCAAAAATCAGATAAAGAAATTAAACCTCCTACAGAAATTTTTCCTATTTCTATCCTATCCACTAGCCTCGAGAGTGTTCGCCTGCCTTCTAGAAGTTGGTCCTGCCCTCTGCCCTTGCCCTCGTTTCTTCGGACAGTCCCTAGTGAAGTGTCCCATCTCACCATAGTTGAAGCAAGTGCCCTTTCTTTTTCTGCAATCCTTGTTCAAATGAGTCGAGCTTCAACAAGTAAAGCACTTTTTCTCCTTCTTATCTTCAGACTTTTCATCCTTCTTTTGTTTTTCCTTTTTGGGCCATGCTTTCTTGTCATGTGGTTCTTCCTTGTTTGCCTCTTTCTTGCCGTTGTCTTCCTCGTGCAGTAGTGCCATGTCCACCAATCTCTCGTAAGTCGCTCCCATGGGTACATGGGTCATGGCTAGGCTGTGCAGTGGCTTGTTCAATCCCTTAACAAAGCGGAGAGCCTTTTTATGATGGGTGTTGACTAAATCTAGCCCGAACCTGGCCAGTTGGTTGAACTGATTGACGTATTCCTTGACCGTCATACTTCCTTGCTTAAGAGATAAGAACTTTTCCAGTTGTAGACTTCATTCAGCTTGGGAGAGGAATTTCGTCTCAAACCTTGTTCTGAAATCCATCCATGTTTCAATCGGTCTCTCAGCGTTAGTGACTTCCCACCAATAGGAAGATTCGTCCTTGAGCAACCACACCGCCAATTGTACCTTCTGCCTATCGTCCACCTCGAAGATAACGAACAGATCCTCAGTTTCTTTGAGCCAGTTCCTTGCTTCTACGAATGATTCAGTTCCCTTGAAATCCTTTCCACCCATGGCCCTAAAATCTTTACAAATTTTTGAAAAATCAATTGCACGAGGAGGGGGCAGAGGAGGAGGAATCGCTACAGCTGGAGGAGGAATATCTGTTGGGCCTGCATCGTTGGCCCTAGCCTCTAAGTACCTCCTGAACCAGCCAGGTATTGGCACGCCCTCTGGAAAGTTAATATTCCCAAACATGCTGGAATGAAAGAAAAAGACTTAAAACGGAGAACGGAAAAGATAGATATATGGCTCTTTGGGGATTATGTTTTTCAAAATAAACTTTATTTTTGAAAATGCTTCCTTTTAAAGCATTTTTGAAAATAGTTTTCAAAAACTTTTTATCTAATCTGGTAAACTTCAGCTCTGATACCAAGTGTAACACCCCGCCTCCGCTAAGGACACTCACAAAGGGAATGCCTTAACTTTGGTGGAGCGTTTTAGTGGACAGAACAGAAATTTACAAGACAGATAAACAATACTTGAGAAATTATAACTTTATTTCAGCGGAAAACAGAAATCAGTTTGGTTACATCTTTCTAGAAAAATTCAAGTACATAAATGTCAGCCTTGTTCAGAAAATCATCAGAGTACAAAACATTAAAAGCATAATCTCCATAGAAGCTGCCATAAGGAGTCAAGCCATACTTTAAGCACTCTAAGTACTTTAAGCAGAGGAAATCTGGATCAAGCTAAAGTATTCCCTCCTTGGAAAACCTGGGGGGAGGGGGGGAATGGAAGAAAAGGGGCGAAAACAAGCAAGGTCAGACATAAAGTCTGGCAAGTCCAGTGACTTTCATCATATGAACAGATAATAATAATCATGGCATGCAAATAAAACTGGATGAGAGATAACAGTAACAGGAGCAGCAGATGTACTTAGGTTAAACAGAAGAAATAGAATAATATTACTTTTCATTTCTCTGCACTAATACTAGTATAACAGGATTAGGTGTCACCCTAATGTCTAAACTGAAACAGAAACAGGAACAGAATAATTTCCACAGAAGCAGAACGCTAATAATGGACATTTACCACCCGAACAGAAACAGAAACAGAAACAGATTAATCCCTATGGAAACAGAATGTAGAATTAGGTGTGCACTAGTAAATAGGCCTTTACCACCCGAACAGACGGTACCACGAAGAAACAGACAGGTGTTGCCACCCAACAGAAACAGACGGTACCAACAGAAATAGACAGAACTAAGTGTACCCTAAAACCCTACCCCAAGCGATCGGCTCCTAATACATAAATACCCTGTGTCGGCTCCACAATAGGGTGTATCACTCCCTAAAGTGACAACCACTTGGCACAGGCCTATTTATAGATGTCATGGCGTCTTACATCCTCAGAGGCAGACCGGGATCCATGCACGCACATGACCTGGTTGGAACGCACCATCAACACCCCTCGCCATTATCAGAATGAACCACTTATAATTAGTTCAGTAAGCATGCCCGGACCCTACCTACTGTTGGGTCAAAGTTTTGATACCAGAAAGGGTTACTGACTAATATGGGTCCCAAACAATAGATGTCACAAGTAATTTCCCACCTCACCTTGTGTCCCCAGACAAACATATTTCAAATTAACTTGTTTACAAGTTCAGACATACAGAGTTCATATCAACTAGTTCACAGATCAGACAAGTTTTCAGACTAACGGATCAGATATACGGATTTAACAGATTTACAGATTTGTCTAACTTTGTAATTGGGCCTACAGATTCACGAAACGGGTTTATTTAATTCAGTAGTCCAATTGGTTTAACCCTATCCACCCAACACGTTTTAGACATCATATTTATCCCAGATTTGCATTAATTCGATATTAATGCACATACCTCTCACATTAGGTCGGTAGCTTGTGGCCGCTTGATATGCCGGGCGGTTCCAGGCAGACTTCTGCCACAAGCCAGACCCAACCTCGTGTCTAAGCATATTTTGGTTATGCCTATGACCTCTTACATTAGACTGACAGTTTGCGGTTGCTGGTTAAGCCGGTTGGTTCCGGGCAGGCTTCTACCGCAAACAGAGTCTAACCTCGTGTCTTAGCCAATTCATTCCAATACAGATTTTTCAGATATCAGACTAATTCTGCTTATTTAACAGATTAAACTTTTGTACAAGTTACAGCAGAATATTCAAGGTTCTATTAACAAGTTTTGCTCAATTTTAACTCGAGCCTACAGATTCACATACTTCAAATTTCAGCATTTCAGTTCCAATAGATTACGTCATTCAACAGATTAAACAGATAACAGATCTTGCAGATTGGACTATTTTGCAGATTTAGCAGATATGGCAATTTAACATAATTAACAGATTAGGCAATTCAATCTAATTAGCAGTTTAGGCAATATAACAGAACTAGCAGATTAAGCAATATAACAGATTTAGCAAATAACAGATTTAGCAGATTATATATATCTAAAACTCTATTTAGATATCTTGCCTAATCATAAATTTATCCTAAACTTACATGTCTAAATCAAGGTCATAATTCACAATATATGCCCCAAATATTAGCCTTAACATTCCCATTTACAGTTCATTCTAGTTCACCATTTATGTCCAAGACTAATACACATGTAAATCATTCTCTATTATAGCCCACTCAGATTATGCCAACATATTTGCTATGCCAGATTTACTTAATTAAGCTACGCCCAACCCCCGTATAACATGTTTCCACAAGTTCTCTAAATACTCATGAAATGGCTCTATAGGCTCGATGTACATAACCGTGAATGGGAATAAACTAGCAAAGTTACATAATAAATATGAGATCTAACATCATTAAGGGAATAGGCATAAGAAACTAACTACCATAGTTATGGGCAACTAACCACAATAGTCATAGGCGACTAATCACAATAGTTTCTTATTCAATGTCATAGGCAATAGTCTCATAGTCATGAATCAAAGTCATAGGCAATAGTCTCATAGTCTATGAATCATAGTCATAGGCAGTAGTCTCATAGGCAACAGTTTCATGTCCAATTATGCATTATTATTTGTCCCATAATTTAGTATTCGTGCGTTAATCTCTTATGAGATTCGGCGCAGGCTTGTAGTAGCCTGGCTATAGAATAGAAAGAAGAAACAAGTACATAATAGTCATAGAAAAACAGATCTGACAGATAAAAATATACATATCCTCAGATTCAGATTTATAATCATGTCACAATTATAATTACAGTTTATAGCAGAAAATAACTGTACTTGCCTTTCATGGTTTTAAGAAAGGATAATAAACTGTTGTTGATACGGAAATGCTGAATTATTCCTCTTTAATTGTTGACGTAGCTCTAAACTTGGATTTGAGACTTGATTTAGCTTTTAATTCTATTCAGGTTGGAAGAAGATGCATCAGTCCAAGTTTTGATTTCAGCAGAGTAGCGACGCCATTTTTATTTTTAATTAGAACAGAGGCAGAATATAGACAGAATGAATTTGTGTAGAGAAAATGAGGCTAGGGGGCTGTTTATATAGGATTATGCGGACGAATCTAGACAGAAACGAGACCGGATACATCAGAATGAACCAGGTTCTAAAACTGGGTTTCGGGAGCAGGTCGACCCCCAGGTCGACACTATGGTCGACCTAGTCTGGGGAGGTCGACTACCCAGTCGACCTGGTCAGGGGGAGGTCGACTACCCAGTCGACCTGGGTCCTGGGCAGGAAATTTCCTGCCCAGCCCGCTTCTGGGTTTGAATTCGAATTTCGAATTCGAATTTCGAGCTATTTTATTTTATTCAAATTCCTGAAACTTCGGAGGGCCATATCTCCCTCATACGGACTCCGTTTCTCGAAAACTCGGACTCGTTTTCAAGCAGAATTTCGAGACTAATGCAATGGCGCAACCCATTTCCTTTTATTCTTATTTCAAAAATTAATTATTCTCTGATTTGTTACTTATACGTTCACAGAAAATGTGGGGTGTTACAGGGAATGGACCAAAAAATCTTAGTGCTAACTTACCTCTTCTACCAAATCGCATCAGACTCTTCAACGGAAGGATCTTAACGAATACCAAGTCACCAATGGAGAATTTCAAATCTCTTCGCCTTTTATTAGCATAATTCTTCTGCCTATCTTGGGCATCCTTCATTTGCTGTTGAATAACCTTAATTTTATATGAAGTTTCTCTTATTACATATATCCCAAGCAAAAACTTCTCACCAGTTTCCAACCAACATGATGGTGAATTGCACGGTCTTCCATACGAAGCTTCAATTGGAGCCATACCAATACTGGACTGGTAACTATTATTATATGCGAACTCAACTAGATGCAAATGGTCATCCGATGACCCTCCAAAATCTAATTTACAAGCTCTCAAGAGATCCTTCAATACACGAATTACCCTCTCTGTTTGACCGTCTCTTTGAGAATGGTACGCGGTACTGAGATGTAATTCTGACCCTAAAGCCTCTTGTAAACTTTTCCAAAACCCACTTGTAAATAATGGATCACGGTCACTCAAAATACCTTTAGGTACTCGATGAAATCTCACTACCCACTTCATATATATAGTTCTTCTAACTTAGTTGCCATTCTATTCTTCTTGACCAGTATAAATCTTGCGCTCTTGGTCAATCGATCCATAATCACCCAAATAATATCATTACTCGATCTATTGCTTAGTAAACCATCAATGAAATCCATTGAGACTTGTTCCCATTTCAATTCGGGGATTTCTAACGGATGTAACAAACCACTAGGCTTCTTTTGCTCGGCTTTAACTAACTGGCAATTCATGCACTTGGATATAAACTTCCCAACGTCTCTAGTCCGCTCATTTAGGAGCACCCAGAGTAATAAGAAGAGACATAAAATAATTTTTAAAATTTTTACTAAATCTTAGTTTCACTAATTATCATTAATTACCCCTAATTAGCCATAATTAGTGAATAAACATGCTAACCACTCACCTTAGCCACAAGTGAATGATAGATCTCTAATTGATTTAGCAAGGATTCCTATGTATAGTAGCAGCTCTATCTCTGATTTGATGTTAATTTGACTTGATTTGATGTAGTTATGCTTGATTAGTGATAAAAAGGTGATTCTGATATGACTATTTCACCAGATCAGTTGGATGATATCGAGGTAGAATCTGAGGTAGTTGGGAGCCGCAGGACGATTCGTATTGTCGGACACGATACGAAAAAACTTCAGAGGAAGACGGTGGAACTAGTCAAGGTCCAATGGGGCATTAATGAGAATGAATGTACTTGGGAAACAGAGGAGAGCATAAGGAAGTCATATCCAGAACTCTTTGCCTGGTAAGATTTTAAATCGCAATATAAATTTGGGTTACTTTGGATTAAGTTTGTTAATCTCGGAATTTAGGGGATTAAAGGGAAAACTACGGATTTGGGTTTGGGTATGTTTGATCCTAAATAAAACATGTGATTGATGCTTTAATGTTTTTGGTTGATTCCATATGTTGTTACTACTGTTTGGTATGGTTTACGATTGCGCAGTAAAGTTAGAATGGTTGAAAACGCCGTCAAGAGGCGAAAAATTAGTTTGTAGGTTAGGTGGTTATGCACGAGTGGCTATCCGGAGATGAGCAGGAGGCTTCCACGTACTAATTACATATATTCTCCCTGTGTTATTGCTGGTCACTGCTTTGGGCATTAGTAGTGTACCTTTTCTATTTTCCTTTAAATATAGTATTTTAAAGTTGTAATAATGCTTTGGATCATAAGCTGTATTTTGGATTCTGCTGCTATGATGGTTTAGTTTTCATCTTATGCACTATCTTGCCTGTTTTATGTCAAGTTATGTTATTATTATATTTTATTCCATGCGCTGTGATATATACTACAGGTTCTTTGGTGATTCATCATTTTAAACCCTTTCTTTTGATGACCGTCCCGCGCTAGTTGGACATTGGCACAACGCATTTCGGGGAAATGTCGACGTGTGCACCAGTGTTAATTATTCCAAAAGAGAACAAAGAGATGATGGTATACATAGATGCCTATGGTACCGGACTAGGTGTTGTACTAATGCTAGGAGGTAGGGTTGTAGCTTATGCTAGTCGGCAACTAAAACCACATAAGAAACGGTATCCTACCCATGATTTGCAATTGGCAGCGATTGTGTTAGCGTTAAAGATGTGGAGACACTATCTCTTGGGATAAAGATTCGAGTTGTTTACCGATCATAAGTCATTAAAGTATCTTTTATCTAAGAAGGATTTAAATCTTCATCAGCAAAGATGGTTAGAATTCTTGGCTTCATATAATTTCATTATCGCATACACGCCCGGGAAGGGATATGCGGTAGCTGATGCATTGAGTAGGAGACACGCCAATTTGGGGGCTATGCTTCTGGAATGGAAGCAACTGGAGTATATTGTAGGATATGATTTCAGACCGAAGTGTGAATTAGATCCGGAGATGTTAGCAAGTTTGACGATCAGACCGACTTTGATTGAGCGGGTCGGTTCTAGCCAAAGGGACAATCCTAATCTATTGGGAATCATCTCCAAGTTAGAGATGAGTATTGACGGTAAGGAGATGAACAAGTATGGACTTGGTAGAGAAGGATGGCTTCGAAAGAATGGGAGACTAGTTGTACCCAATGTTAATGGATTGAGAGAGGAAGTGCTTGGAAAGTGTCATCACTCGAAACTGACTATACATCCTGGTAGTAACAAAATGTACCGAGACATGAAGCAAAACTACTACTAGGGAGGGATGAAGAGAGACGTTGGGAAGTTTATATCCAAGTGCATGAATTTCCAATTGGTTAAAGCCGAGCAAAAGAAGCCTAGTGGTTTGTGACAACCGCTGGAAATTCCTGAATGGAAATGGGAACAAGTCTCAATGGATTTCATTTATGGTTTTCTAAGGACTTTATCGGGTCATGATAGCATTTGGGTGATTGTGGATCGATTGACCAAGAGTGCAAGGTTTGTACGAATCAAGTCGAATAGAATGACAACTAAGTTAGCAGAACTGTATATGAAGTGGGTAGTGATATTTCATGGAGTACCTAAAGGTATTGTGAGTGACCGAGATCCGTTATTAACTAGTGGGTTTCGGAAGAGATTACAAGAGGCTTTAGGGTCAGAATTACATCTCAGTACCGCATACCGTCCCCAAACCGACGGTCAAACAGAGAGGGTGAATCGTGTATTAGAGGATCTCTTGAGAGCTTGCACATTGGATTTTGGAGGGTCATGGGGTGACCATTTCCATTTGGTTGAGTTCGCATATAATAGTAGTTATCAGTCCAGTATTGGTATGGCTCTGTTTGAAGCTTTGTACGGAAGACCGTGCAACTCACCATCATGTTGGTTAGAAATCAGGGAGAAATTTATGCTTGGGACAGATGTAATAAGAGAAACTTCAAATAAGATCAAGGTTATTCAACAGCGAATGAAGGCTACCCAAAATAGGCAGAAGAGTTATGCTGGTAAAAGATGAAGAGATTTGAGATTCTCCTTTGGCGACTTGGTATTCGTCAAGATTTCTCTGTTGAAGAATGTGATTCGATTTGGTAGGAAAGGTAAGTTGGCACCAATTTTATTGGTCTGTTTTCAGTTCTCGAACAGTTGGGAATTTAGCGTATAAAGTTGGAATGCCTGACAAGATGGCGGGAGTTCACGACGTATTTCATATTCCCCAATTAAGGAAGTTCGTGCACAATTCTGATATGGCTATTTCACCAGACTAGTGTGATGATACCGAGGTAGAATCCGAGGCTATTGGGAACTGCAGGATGATTCGTATTGTCGGACACGATACGAAACAACTTCGAAGGAAGACGGTGGAACAAGTCAAGGTCCAGTTGGGCGATAATGAGAATGACTGTACATGGGAAACAGAGGAGAGCATATGGAAGTCATATCCAGAACTCTTCGCCTGGTAAGATTTTAATCGCGATATAATTATTCCCATGTTAGTGAACTGCATGTTAGGATAGTCTTGTTGTGTTATTATGTATATTTGATTGTTTGTAAATGGCTGATAGGCATGCACGACACCATTGTTTATTTTCTTGGTTAAGGAATTTCGAGGGCAAAATTTCTTAAGGGGGAGAGTGTAACGACCAGCATTCTACGCATCGGAGGATAGTAGAATATTTCTTTCATTTTCATACGAAGTCATATGGTCGTGTAACATTGGGAAACGACTATTTGGGTCATTTCCCACATTCATGATTTTTGCCGATTTTTAAATGACCGTTTTGCTCCTAGCGAGCGTGATGGCTGAGAAAATGAAAAGAAATCATTCCCAACTTGTTCGAGAACTGGGAATGGACCAAAAAATCTTGGTGCTAACTTACCTCTCCTACCAAATCGAATCAGACTCTTCAATGGAGAGATCTTAACGAATACCAAGTCACCAACGGAGAATTTCAAATCTCTCCGCCTTTTATCAGCATAAATCTTCTGCCTATCTTGGTCATTCTTCATTTGCTGTTGAATAACCTTGATTTTATCTGAAGTTTCTCTTATTACATCTAGCCCAAGCACAAAATTCTCACCAGTTTCCAACCAACATGATGGTGAATTGCACGGTCTTCCGTACAAAGCTTCAAATGGAGCCATACCAATACTGGACTGGTAACTATTATTATATGCAAACTCAACCAGATGTAAATGGTCATCCCATGACCCTCTAAAATCCAATATACAAGCTATCAAGAGATCCTCCAATACACGATTCACCCTCTCTGTTTAACCGTCGGTTTGGGGATGGTACGCGGTACTGAGATGTAATTCTGACCCTAAAGCCTCTTGTAAGCTCTTCCAAAACCCATTAGTAAATAATGGATCTCGGTCACTCACAATAACCTTAGGTACTCCATGAAATCTCACTGCCCACTTCATATACAGTTCCGTTAACTTAGCTGCCGTTCTATTCGACTTGGCCGGTATAAACCTTGTGCGCTTGGTCAATCGATCCACAATCACCCGAATACTATCATGACCGATTTATTCCTTTGTAAACCATCAATGAAATCAATCGAGAATTGTTCCCATTTCCATTCGGAAATTTCTAACGGCTATAACAAACAACTAGGCTTCTTTTGATCGGCTTTAACTAATTGGCAATTCATGCACTTGGATATAAACTTCCCAACGTCCCTAGTCTGCTCGTTTAGAAGCACCTAGAGTGATAAAAAGAGACATAAAATAATATTTTAAATTTTTTTACATATTTTTCTGAATCATAGTTTTGCTAATTATCACTAATCACCCCTAGTTAGCCAAAATTAGTGAATAAACAAGCTAACCACTAACCTTAGCCACAAACGAATGATAGATCTGAAGCTCTAACTGATTTAACATGGATTTCTATGTATAGCAACTACTCTATCTATGATTTGATGCTAATTTGACTTGATTTGATGTAGTTTCGCTTGATTAGTAATAAAAAGGTGATTTTTATATGACAATTTCACAAAATCAGTTAGATGATATCGAGGTAGAATCTGAGGCAGTTGGGAGCCGTAAGACGATTCGTATTGTCAAACACGATAGGAAACAACTTCGAAGGAAGACGATGGAACTAGTCAAGGTCCAGCGGGGCAATAATGAGAATTACTGTACTTGGGAAACAGAGGAGAGCATATGGAAGTCATATCCAGGACTCTTTGCCTGGTAAGATTTTAAATTGCGATATAAATTTAGGTTAATTTGAATTAAGTTTGCTAATCCTAGAATTTTGGGGATTAAGGGGAAAACTATGTATTTGGGTATGTTTGATCCTAAATAACACATATGATTGATGTTTTAATGTTTTTGGTTGATTCCATATGTTGCTACTACTTTTTGTTATGATCTACGATTGCGTAGTAAAGTTAGAATGGTTGAAAACGCCGTCGAGAGGTGAAAAATTAGTTTGCAGGTTTGGTGGTTAGGTGGTTATGCACGAGTACCTCTCTGGAGACGAGCAGGAGGCTTCCATGTACTAATTACATATATTCTCCCTGTGTTGTTGTTGGTCGCTGCTTTGGGCATTAGTAGTGTACCTTTTCTAAGTTGCTTTATAGACATTATTTCGAAGTTGTAATAATGGTTTGGATCATAAGTTGTATTTTGGATTCCACTGCTATGATGGTTTAGTTTTCAACGTATGCACCGTCTCACCTGTTTTATATCAAGTTAGGTTACTATTATATTTTATTCCATGTGCTGTGAGATATACTACATGTTCTTTGGTGATTCATCATTTTAAACCCTTTCTTCTGACGACCGTCCCGTGCCAGTTGGACATTGGCACAACGCATTTCGTGGAAATATGGACGTGTGCACTAGTGTTGGTTATTCCTAAAGGGAACAAAGAGATGACGATATCCACGACTTCTTGTGGTACCGGACTAAGTGTTGTACTGATGCAAGGAGTTAGGATTGTAGCTTATGCTAGTCGGCAATTGAAATCACATGAGAAAAGGTATCCTATCCATGATATGGAATTGGCAGCAATTGTGTTCGCGTTAAAGATGTGGAGACACTATCTCCTGGGATAAAAATTCGAGTTGTTTACCGATCATAAGTCATTAAAGTATATTTTCTCTCGGAAGGATTTAAATCTTCGTCAGCAAAGATGATTAGAATTATTGGCTTTATACGATTTCAATATCGCATACATGCCCAGGAAGGGAAATGCGGTTGCACATGCACTGATTAGGAGGCATGCCAATTTGAGGGGCTATGTTTCTGGAATGGAAGCAACTGGAGTATATCGCAGGATATGATTTCAGACCGAAGTGTGAATTAGATCCAGAGATGTTAGCAAGTTTGGCGATCAGACTGACTTTGATTGAGTGAATTGGTTCCAACCAAAGGGACGATCCTACTCTATAGGGAATCATCTCCAAGTTAGAGATGGATATCGACGGTGAGGAGATGAACAAGTATGAACTTGATAGAGAAGGATAGCATCGAAAGAATGGAAGACTAGTTGTACCCAATGTTAATGGATTAAGAGAGGAAGTGCTTGTAGAGTGTCATCACTCGAAACTGACTATACATCCCGGTAGTAACAAAATATACCAAGACATGAAGCAACCTACTAATGGGAAGAGATGAAAAGAGATGTTGGGAAATTTATATCCAAGTGCATGAATTGCCAGTTGGTTAAAGCCAAGCAAAAGAAGCCTAGTGGTTTGTTAATGTCCGCTGGAAATCCCCGAATGGAAATGGGAACAAGTCTCAGTGGATTTCATTGATGGTTTACCAAGGACTAGATCGGGTCATGATAGCATTTGGGTGATTGTGGATCAATTGACCAAGAGTGCAAGGTTTATACCAGTCAAGTTGAATAGAACAGCAGCTAAGTTAGTGGAACTGTATATGAAGTGGGTAGTGAGATTTCATGGAGTACCTAAAGGTATTATGAGTGACCGAGATCCATTATTTACTAGTGGATTTTGAAAGAGCTTACAAGAGGCTTTAGGCTCAGAATTACAGCTCAGTACTGCGTACCATCCCCAAACCGACAGTCAAACAGAGAGGGTGAATCGTGTATTAGAGGATCTCTTGAGAGTTTGCATATTGGATTTTGGAGGGTCATGGAATGACCATTTTCATTTGGTTGAGTTCGCATATAATAATAGTTATCAGTCCAGTAATGGTTTGGCTCCATTTGAAGCTTTGTACGGAAGACCGTGCAACTCACCATCATGTTGGTTGGAAACCGGTGAGAAATTTGTGCTTGGGCAAGATGTAATAAGAGAAACTTCAAATAAGATCAAGGTTATTCAACAGCGAATGAAGGTTGCCCAAGATAGGCAGAAGAGTAATGTTGATAAAAGACGAAGAGAATTGAAATTCTCCGTTGGCGACTTGGTATTCGTCAAGATTTCTCCGTTGAAGAGTGTGATTCGATTTGGTAGGAAAGGTATGTTGGCAATAAGGTTTGTTGGTTCGTTTCCAGTTCTCGAACAAGTTGGGAATTCAGTGTATAAAGTTGGATTGGCTGACAAGATGGTGGGAGTTCACGACGTATATCATGTTTCCCATTTAAGGAAGTTCATGCAAAATTCTGATATGACTATTTCACCAGATCAGTCGGATGATATCAAGGTAGAATCCGAAGCAGTTGGGAGCCGTAGGACGATTCGTATTGTCGGACACGATACGAAACAACATCGAAGGAAGAAGGTGGAACTAGTCAAGGTCCAGTGGGACAATAATGAGAATGACTGTACTCGAGAAACAGAGGAGAGCATAAGGAAGTCGTATCCAGAACTTTTTGCCTGTTTAGATTTTAATCGCGACATAGTTATTCCCTTGTTAGTAAACTACATGCTAGGATATGCTTATTGTGTTATTTTGTATATTTGATTGTTTGTAAATGGCTGATATGCATGTGGGGCACCATTGTATGTTTTCTTGGTTAAGGAATTTCGAGGGCGAAATTTCTTAAGGAGGAGAGTGTAACAACCCGCATTCTATGCATCCGAGGATTGTAGAATATTTATTTCATTTTCATACGAAGTCATATGGTTGTGTAACGTTGGGAAACGACTATTGGGGTCATTTTCCACATTCATGATTTTTTCCGATTTTTAAATGATCGTTTTCCCCCTGGCGAATCTTGTTGCGCCTATAACTTTTGATTGGTAAGGATTTTGACATGAAACCACTTCCATTGGATCAGATGATGGTTTTCCATTCCGTTGAGTGGTCACATTAACCAAACGGACTTATCGTTTGGGAGATATGGCTGAAATATGGTTTGAAAGATGAAAGCAGCATAATTGGGTTTAATAGGGTGATTAGTAGCTAGGCTCCAAACCCATTTCAGGATTAGGGTTATGGGACGACTGAAAGGAGTTACAGAATCGTCTCCTTTCATTTTTCTGGCCGCCACAATCATTTCCCTAACCCTATTAATGGCCTCCATCTTCTAAATCACTCCCCAGTCACCTTTTTATCACTAATTAAGCAAAACTACATCAAATCAAGTCAAATTAGCATTAAATCAGAGATAGAGCTGTAGTTATACACAGTAATCCATGCCAAAATAGTGGAGTTTTAGGATCTTTAATTTATTTGTGGCTAAGGTGAGTGATTAGCATGTTTATTTTATCTCACCGATATTAATTTGGGTTAATATGGATTAAGTTTGCTAATACTGGAATTTAGGGGATTAAGGGGAAAAGCATGGATCTGGGTATGTTTGATCTAAAATAGCCTATGTGATTGATGTTTCGATCTTTCTGGATTGAACCTATATGTTGTTACTATTATTTAGGATGTTTTATGATTGTTTAATAAAGTTAGAATGTTTGAAAACGCCATCGTATGGCGAGAATGGACGATACAAGCTTGTTGTAAGGCTGTAGGGTTTCGGATCGGATTGGAGGGAGAAGGACCGAACCGGGAAAGGCAGACCGAACAGAAACTTGGTATAGGAGAAAGCAAGGCAAAAAGGAAGGCCACTAAAGCTTGGCATAGGAGAAAGCAAGGTAAAAAGGAAGGCCATTGAGAAGATCGAACCGGAAGACGGAAGCGGATCGGAGGACCCAACTGAACGGAGAACTTGGAACGCATATGTCTGAACCGAACCGAACAAGTGGGACCGAACAGAAGTACCGAACCGAGTCGGGTTTGAACTTCTACTACTACCACACGATGAATCTTCTGAAGACTAACTCCAATTCGACCAAAACCCAAGATGCAAAGAAGGTCCTAGTGAGAAGTTATTACTCAAGATCCAGATGGGAACCAACGAGTTAACTTCTAGAGTTGGGCTTTGCTGCGGGACGTATGCAAAAGGGTTATCGATATCTGTAACTTTGGTTCACTATTGAGAGAGGGGGCATTGACTATAAACCAGTGTAGTGGGGTCAGAGGTTGTATGGAGTCGGACTCCATCAGGGTCCTAAAGGGCAAAGTGGTCATAGTGATAGTTGTACGGAGTGGGACTCTGTCATAGCCCCAATAGTTCCGGTGATCAAAGTGGTGGATATCGTATGCTTTATGCTTTGAGTGAGAGATGTGAGGATGTTTGCTATCACCATGACACTCACACTTCCATTTTACACCCTATGTTAGTGTTACCATAGAGTATTATACATCTTGTTGTGCTAACTCTTTGGTTGCAGGTCTAGGTCAGGTATGATCGAACAAGTCATCTATCCTTGGCAACGGATACTTGTTCTTCTTGGTCACCTTGTTCAGCTCATGATAGAACAAGTCGTCTATCCTTGGCCTCATGAAGCTGATCGAACAAGTCATCTATCCTTGGCAACGGATACTTGTTCTTCTTGGTCACCTTGTTCAGCTCATGATAGTCCACACACAATCTTAACGAGCCATCGGCATTGGTTGTAAACACAACTGGTGCACCCCATTCGGATACACTTCTTCGAATGAATCCTTTTCCTAGAAGGTCATGAAATTGAACCTCTAATTCTCGTTGTTCCTTAGGTGCCATCCACCTAAGAGGCATAATGATTGATCTAGCACCCTCGACTAAATTGATCCTAAACTCGATCTCACGATGCATCGGTAAACCTTTGACCTCGTCAAAGACATCCTCAAACTCATTTACGATCAGCACAGATGACTAGGCTTCATGTGGAATCACAAGCGAATTAGATAGCTCACAAAGACCCCATCTTCGGGCTTACATCTAATCGACACCTTTCTCCCTTCCACATCCCCGACCCCCACCTCTAGCTTCTCGCAATTTACTCTTATCGCATACCTCTTGAGCCAATCCATGCCCAAGATGATCCCAAACCCAATGAAGCTCAACACAAAGTAATTACACACAAAAGAGATACCATGTCTCGACAACACTAGACTACGACACAAAATGAACAAACTAGACGAACCCCCAACAGGATTAGCCACAATCAAAGGTTTATCACAAATATCGGGTTCCAAACACAAGCGGCATACAAGTTCATTACAAATCAATGAATGAGATGCTCCACTATCAAACAAAACTCGAACTAAAACACTTCGGACAGAAAGAGTACCTTGAACAACAACACCCTTTCCCTTCTCATCTACAGAAGGAACTCTTGAAGAAGATGGCACAATTTCCAAAGCATATGCCTTAACAACATTCTTCCCTTTAGTTGATTCTGGACAATCCTTCTCAAGCCCAGGCTTTCCACACTTGAAGCACTTCTTCTCAGCTTTAGGATTCATGCACTCATTATCAAAATGACCTTTCTGTTTGCAGTTAAAGCAAACCACCTCACTCTTTGGCTTCTTCTGGCCATCCTTTACTTTCTGATGTTTTTGCTTCCTCTTCATATTATTACCACCTTGTTGTGGTTTCTGAACTTCCTTGGTTGCAGCGACAACATTTTCCTCCTTTGGAAACAAGCTTTCATAGCGAACAACTTTTTCCACAATCTTCTCAAATGGATCGTCAACTTGATCCACCAACGACCTTCCAATATAGATATCCTGACCCATAACGAACTTTTTGTTCGTCTGAAAAGGAGAATCAATGTACGAACGAGCATACTTCGACCAGGCCTCAAAGTGAGAAACATAATCAAGCACCAATTTATTTCAGCTCCACAAATTTCTTGAACAGAACAAACTTCTGAGCAGTTGAGATAAACTTCGTCTCAAACTTAACTTGAAACCATTCCCAAGTTATTTCTTCCTCTAGAGTTTCGAGAGTAACAGAACTCCACCATTCCATGGCATTACCATGTAGTTGCCTTAACGCAAGCTTTCTCTTGGTTGCATCTTCTATGCCCAAGTCTCCAAAGATATGGATATAAGCATCCAACCGCCTCTGAACCTCTACAGTTGGCTTAGTCCCTTGGAATGGCTTCCCTCCTAGAAATGTATAATCTTTGCACAGCTTCGCAAAATCCACGTCTCTGGGTACCTGCACTGGAAACCCTACATCAACCGCAGCTGTATCTGGAGTGGGAGCCCTTCTCAAGATCGCAGCCACCATCGCTTCGAATATGGCCGGGTAATCTGGTGTACTGCCATTTCCCACTCCAGCACCAGCTTCCTCCCTAGTAGTGTGTCTTGATGCTCGTCCACTAATTCTAAATCTGTAATTTAGAATAATTAGCCACTTAAAAGAAAAACTGCTAAATGGAGTTCAAAACCTACTATTATATACACTAATACATATATAGTAAGCATCCAACAGAAATATACAAGTACGTCTCTCATTCTTGATTACGTCTTTGAACTTTTCTAAAATCGTTAACTAGAGATCGAATACCAAATGTGACAACCCGCCCAACCCCCGCACTTAACAAAGGGAATAATACACTGAAAGGTGTGCCAGGCAGCCATGGACGATCATCGAGGTAGGTAAACATACGCAGAACCTGTCGTAGAACTCACAGCGCAAGGATAAAGTATAGTAGAACATATACAATAGGTAGAAATAGTGAAGCATCACATAGCAGAAATCCAAACTTTCATATCATCCTTAAAATATCCATACAACTTTGGAGTACACTTTAGAAGTCTGTACATAAAGCCTCACTACATAACTCTCAAGAGAATGCATCAAATATAACAACAGTAGAAACACCCAATATGTACAGTAGTAAACAAAATACATAAGCCTCCAGCTCATCTTCGATCAGCAGCTCCATCCACTAAGATCTACCATCTACAAGTTGCTACTCAGTCTGCCCATCCATAACACCATAGATGAACAACCCAAGGTAATAAAAGGAAACAAAAAACCTTGAGTCAGACAACATTTTTATTGAGCGATAAAACAACTATTTAACATCATCAATATAGTATATGAAAATAGGTTGATAAATCAACCGAATAAAAAAACAAGAAACTTATTTTCTTCCAGGGAATAGATTCAAAATTAAAGTAAGGAGTAAGAAATATGAAAATAAGGGCCTCTGTTCGTAAAATTACTAGACCGATTGGATCAATCAAAAGTGATTCTTCTGAATTACGCCTTACACAAAACAAAATGCCAATATCTATTTTCAGACCTATCGCTTTTTGAAACTTCTTTCTTCTTTTCATTCGCCCTAGTTTAGACCGGTCGGAGTGAACTGGACCTCTGGCCAGCATATTAATTAGCGCACGGCCCTCGTTTTTCAGGGCGAGGTGTGTAGCCCACAATGTTACTCTACCAACATCACCAAAGAAGAAACCACAAACTTGTCTTCCCCACATTCGATAGTGATAGCCTTTACACAACAAGTAGAAGTATACAAGCAGTAGCAATCATAGCAACTTGCTTAAATCCCACATAAATTTCCCTAATCGAGATCCACATCCATTAAGCATAAGCCCCGAAGGCCGAAACCAACATCAGACAAGCACCCAAGAGATATCTCCTTCGATGCCGAACAGCCCATGTAGGAAGGTACAAGCAATGCAAACAATCATCCATGACTCTGGCTATAACCGCCTAATCCGGCTTTGAAACCATCTTTAATCGTATGATGGCCAACCTTGCCATATGTCAAGGGCTAATGGTAACCCCGGTCCTAGCAAAAACTCCATACACCTTCACGACTCGTATGTTTATCCAACCTTAACAACTAGGCCCTTCACGACTGCCCAGGGTACTCGACCAGCAACTTTTCGGTCTTTTAGACGCCTCTATTATACCCTTTCTTTGGGCCTGTCAGGACCTATGTAAATGATAATTTCTCGGCCTTCTATATATCTAGTCGTCCATCCTGGCAGTTCTTCTTAGCTAAAGCAAACTTCTCGAGCAACCACTATCCGTCAACTCACAGCCTTTGAGTTATCTTCACATTCGTTGCTATCCAATGAACAACAAATGTCTAACATCACTTCAAATATCCCCTCTTGAAATCGAATCGAAGCTGGAACCATCGTCGACTAAAAAACAAGCTTCATTTGGTCGATACTGCATTTCATAGCACTTCCAGCTTTTACCCTATGAAAAACTGGCCAAAATGTCAAAACAGCCTTTCGCAGCACTTCTGGAATGCTATTATATCTACTGGTCCAATTCTGCTTCATTCTGGTGTGAAAAACTAAGTAAAACATCAAAACAGCCTTTCACAGCGTGGATTGCTATTATACGTCCTGGTTCAATTCTGGCACTCCCTGACACTTGGCACTTTCATTTGGTACTCTAGCACTAGGTACCGTGAAAACAGTTTCAATCCCCAGCGCGCACTTTGGAAAATCACTAATTTTACCATGTGCAGCCCGTCTGGTACTTAGTACTCGGGCACTTGGTACTTTGGTATTTAGCACGATCCATAGCATCTCGCACGATTCATGCTATGAAAACACTTAGATCCAAGGAAATTGCACGATCCATAGCATTTCACACGACCCATGCTATGAAAACTGCTAGATCCAATGAAATTGCACGATCGATAGCATTTCACGCGATCCATGCTATGAAAACACCGAGATCCATGAAAAATTGCCCAATCCATAGCATTTTACTTGATCCATGCTATGAAAACACCCAGATCCATCTCAAACACCCCTGATCAATCTCAAACACCCCCGACCAATCTCAAACACCCCCGATCAATCTCAAAGACCACCGATCAATCACAGACACCACCAATCAATCTCAAACAGCACCAATCAATAAATCAACCATCAACAAATCACATCAAAACAACAACCATTCAATCAGAGTTTTTCATTACAATAACATAGAAAACTTACCGGTTTAAGTTGTTAATTAGATTCTATGTTAATTTGAGTTAAAAACCATACTTTCATCGATTAGATCAATGCAAAAACAACTCGAAATGATGAACATGAGATCAAACAACCCATGTGTTTGATTGAATCCGTGCGAGAGATGCATATCACTCACCAAATCGTCAATCTATTCCAAAATCGTTGAATTGTGAATCCAGATATCGTAGATCTATCTTTGAACCTCTCGATTTGATGCGACTTAACTTCTTTTGATGTAGATCTAGCTCCCGTTGATGTATATCTTAGATTTTCTTATATAGATCTAGAATTTTAATGGTGGAAAGGTGCATTTGTTTGAGAAAGGAACAATCACAAGCTCAACCAAATGAGAGAATGAAGTAAGTAACCCCCTCTCCATACCTCTAACCCCTATTTATAGCCTTCCACTAGCCCATTAATGGGCCTCTCCAAATCGGCCCATAAAGGCTCTAAAAACCTGAATAACAAACTGTGAAACACTAAAATAGTGATTCCTCCCAAACTGCTAAACCAAATCTTTAATGTGACCAATCTGTGGAATGGGAAACATCATTTCCTTTTTCCATTGAGATTGATCTCAGCACTTGATTCGATCCGAGCCAAAAGTTATGCCCTATACAAGACTGACAAAGGGAAAATGGTCACAAATAAAATTGGTTAAAATTATGGACATGTCTCACATCCTCATAATCAACATATTAAAATATGAGAATGATCCAACCCTCAGGAAACAAAACAAAAATATTTTACGATCCTCCGATACTTAAAATGCGGGTTGTTACATAAATGATAACCAATATAAAATTGTGTTGGGTTAGATGATTTTGAATCAATACTTAGAATATGAGTATATATAATTTGGAATATGAGTTAGAAATTCAAATAAATTTGATTGATATGAAGTTATAAATTTGAATCTATATAAAGTGAAGCTAAATATTTTAGAATGAATGTATAAACTTACTTACTATGCATTTCTGTGAACATTTCTTTTGAGTTAATTTACTTAGCTGATAATGTTAGTCATAATTCGAGTGTTTTGTGTTTTTTCACATGATTCTCGAGTCAGGCTGAGTTCTACAACTCGAGATAGCAGCTTTTGGTGTTGGAGACCAGATGAAGATATTATATCCACTTATCTATCTAGTTCTTCAAGAATTCATTGTATTTAAATTCTCAATGTATTTGATATTGTAACTCTAATGTATACTGTTATTTTACTCCGTTGTGAGAGATTGCATAATTTTGTGACTAGGATTTTGTGATTGGATTCGGTTAAACTTTATAACAATATCAATCTGTTGTTTCGAATGATTCGAGTTGGTTTTATCATTGACTTGGATGGTTAGAAATAGCAAGTCACTACAAGTTCTAAAAGCAAGAGTTTATTACAACAAAAATCCTTGGTTCATTACCATATAAGAGCTTGCAAAGGGATCTCGCTGGATCCTATACATATGCAAGTTACTTATTCATTTTTACTACAAGTTAAATTAAACTAAAAAAATAAGAAAAGGGCTATTTTTTGGTCATCGAAGAGTGTAACGAACCAGAAAATTCGATGCTCGAATTTTCGACACAGCTACATCCTGTGTCCAAAACTCGAGTACCAAAAATCCAGAACATTAAAGAAAGAAGTTAGAGGGTGAGATAAGAAAGAAAGATTAGAATAGAAGAAAAAGGAGAACTAAACACAATACACAGTCTCATATAGCAGTGGAATAAAATATAATACAGAAATAACTCTTTATTGAAAACCTGAAATAATACTTACAATTCATCAGGGTACAGCGGCCATTTTATTCATCTGGACAGATATAACAATATGTCCTCATTTTCAATACACAGCGGAATAATTTCTAAATATATGATACGTCTGATCTCCTCCAGCTTGTCTCCTGAAGTCTGTATCATCTTGCCTTGAACTGTACAACTCGGTCTGACTCAGCTGGGTCTGACTCGAGTATTTCAAACGCCAAGGTCAATCTGGTGAACCAGCGTGAGAAAAACCCACTAAATTATTGGTATCATCCAACTTGATTTTAAAGTTAAAAATCATTTCAGAAAAAAATGATAATCGTAAGACCAATCCATACATAAATACAGACGGTTTTTACCTTACGATAACCCAAAACATTTTTGAAATCAATATCTTTTCTGATATTATAATAGTGTCTAAATACAAATAAATATCAATCTAGCAGAACGCTTGCATCTCACGCTCTGCATATATAGTATACAATCAAAACCACGCAGGCTTATTGGAGATTGGATTTCCAACTATGACAAGGTATGGGACCACCTGCCGATAGTGTATCTCTAGAGGGGAATACACTGGGTTCGACAAGAACGTCTTGCAACCCGGCCCATACATGACCGACCACTCATTTCTCTTGAGTGTATCGAATATATTGTCACCTACGGTTGCTAGCAACATAACCGTTCCTGGAAGATACAGAAGTGAAAAGAAGTTACAAATTGAATATTCTCTAGATGGTGACAATACACCCTAGTGGGTGCGACCCACATAGCCATGCTGTTTGCCTGATTTTTGTCATTTCCCAGTTGTGAGGTTTGAGGTTATAATCGTATTTCTGGATCATCTGGCCACCATTCACTTTGAATGCCACATCGTCAGATCCATCGAAAAATCACTAATTTATTTCCCCAAAAATACTCGGATTGTTAGGCTAAAGAAGTTTCCTTTCTTTGCCACCAACTTCGTACATTTGGAGAAGTCAACGTATGTAATCCCTTTGGAAATACTATGTCAGACATTCGTCCATACAAGTTGTCCTAGGACTAGACAAACTGAAGGCACTCTCCTACTGCATCCTAGGAATCATCCTATGGATCAGTACCAAGTAGTCCTTGCCATCCATCGATTTCAACCACGACAGGATTACCATTAAAATATCTCCGGGAGCGACTCCAGAGAATCCAACAAGTAGTCCTTTCGCTTATGAAGATCTACGGACTTCACTGCTCCATCTTCAATCTGTATATTCTACGTTTACGTATTAGTTAGTACGGAATGGTTTTCGAATAAATTCGATCCCGGTCTTTCCGGACTAATCATCGTATTGGGCCAGATTTAAAGTCAGTTATTTTAACTACCAAATAAACAACCATTCATCCATAAAAGAAAACCGAATTCACTGATTTGATATCTATTATCGTTTTAGCCCCCTTGTTATTAACCAATCATTTGTTTAAGACTTCTCTATTTTCCAATAAATGAAATATTCATTTTCTCTTCTTATATAAATATATAAGAACATTCAAAACTCTTTCATTTTAAAATACATTTTAGAACGCACTTCTCGTCTCGGTCATCAGTCTCTAACCTTAAACTAGTAAGAAAATAATTCCCTAAGTATCAATCCCGAAGGCCGAAACCAACATCAGATCGACACTCAGAAAATCATTCAGCTCACTAATTCCCAGTTAGTTTCTAATTCCCTTAACTTCATTCATTAACTTCTAAACGAATAAAATTTCCAGTTATTCACTATTACTTTAAACGAGATATTTATCTCCAATTTATCATTATTCCAAATATTTTACTTTTAAAGTATGATTTCCAAACCATCATAGACCATTCCATAAATATCTTTATAACTCCTTTATAGTTTTTATTTCAACTTATCTCAGTTAATTTCAATAACTTCATTCCATAAAAATATTCATATAATTTCCCAATTCATAATTATTAGCTATAAATCTTATATAAAATTCTTTAATACAATATATATTATATTACTCAGATTAGTTGACTTAAATTCAATTAGATTTTATAATATAAGAACAACTTTTCCTAACCTTCCTTCATTTTGCAAAATATTTGCTATGCCCCTTATTCATTTCAATTGTGAGATGAAAATCATATTTGACTTATTAGTCAATTATATTTCATACTTAAAAAATTCAAGTTTCAGTTATAACTTCTAATTATGGAGTTATCTTGTATTCCCTTTGTACATGGAAATTTTCCATCTAATTCAAATATGGGTTTCAAATCCGATTTCTATTTTATTTCCAAATTCTCACTCAAAATATATTTCTTCAAAATTTTCCAATAACAATAACTTTACCTCTTTTATCACGTCCCTTATAAAATTGACCCTTTCAAAATATTTACTTTTAAATTCTATTTAATTTTGATTCTAAGTAACCATTTCTGTTTGGAAATAAATATTTCCTTTAAGCTCTTTTTATAATCCAAATTTCTAGTTTCAACTCATTTATTTTAACACCTATTCACCTCTCCCGTGAATAAAATTTCTCAATGCAAATCCATACTTGACTCATTTAGTCAAAATCGATTTTACTTGAAACTTCAAGTTTCAATTTATTTATAACTTCTAATTATATAATCTCTTTTATATTTTCTTTTTAACAAATCAACATTTGTAAACTATTTGCATTATCCTCTATTCCCTCCACCTGTGAATAAAATCCATTCTTGTCTTGTTCGGTCAACCTGAATTCATATTTGAAATTTCCCGTTCCAAACTTTAATTTATAACTTCGAATTATAACGTTATTCTCCTATAACCTTGCCAATAAATTCCATTTGTAATTGAAAAATTCAAATCTATTTAAATATCGATTTTAAACCCAATTTCTACATATCTTCCAAATTTATACCTAGATTATATTTATTTTGAATTCTTTAATAATAATTATTATTTCACTTCTTTATAAACATTGCTTATAAAATCAACTTCTCGTTTTATTTGTTAAACAGATCTTTACTGTTCAACTCCATTTATAATTCGGTTCCAAATAACATTTCTATTTGGAAATAAATCTTTCTTTAAATACTTTTATTTATTTAAACTCTGTTTTAAAACCCATGTATTATTTTTGACACTCAAGAACATCAAAAATCAAGGTCAAATGTTATCACACACCCACACATGTTATACACTATCATAGGTGATCAATCAGCATATATATGGAAACTAATAAATAAATAAATGTTGAGGGATCCAGTTGGATCCCTTCAACCTGTTTTCCTGCATCCAACCCATCCTGCTTTGAGGCAGGATATCGCGGTATAGAAGGTCATCCACTATATATATTGTGGGGCGCATAGGGAAATCATCCGCTAATGGTACTACAGGCATCCGCTAATGATACTGCGGGAATTATCCAATCACCAATATTATTATTATATACTATTATAATATAATATTATCACTTTATATCAATCAATTTAGCAGCCAACAAGCAATCAATCAATTTTGAACTATTAAAAATAGTCCCCAATAATTTAACTGAGTGAGTTTAACTTATCTCGATTTTTCGTGCTGAATAGCCGTTTAAAATTCCATATCGTCTAAGCATCGCATCTACTTCCCGGTCTCGAATAAATTGATCGCCTTATTTGCCTTCTCATCTGTCATAATTCAATTCAATCCAATGAACATACCACCTGATCTCAACCTGAGCTTCCCCATCAGTAAAACAAACCCTTCACCTTACTGTTTACCAATAATACCCCATTCATCATCAACACCACACAATTGCCAACACCAATTTGCGTATACTCCTGTTCATCACCCTTACACCATTCATACTCCAGTGTAATGCTTTAAAACCTCCTCAACCAAAAATGACCTGACACTCACCTCCTTCCTACAATCTCATGCATGTTAGACTTACATCTAGTTCACCTAAAACAAAGCCAACCTTCCTCATGCTATACAACCAAACACCCAGTTCCCAGTTCTGTACTCAAAACTCAAAGTTCAACTCTCCTTCATCGACCAATTAACTCCATTAAAAAAACCAGAACCGAACCCTCCAATACATCCATCGCACTTGACGACTCCCGAAATTTGGCAAATCATCTTCCCCAAAATTCAACATAGTATTGACTGACAAACATCCTCCTTCCATGAACAGTCCATGGTTCAACACTGTTTGTGCCTACACAAACCGATCTCCCCAAAATACCACTGCCAAACAACACTACTTCCCCTATCGAGCTCCAAATTCACCTCAGTACCATCGCCCCTTTACACCATCATCCGCCCAGATAACATTCGAACTCCACAACGCACCCAGTCATCACAATCACCACCAGTAAAATTCGAACTTCACGAACCCCAGCTCACTCAACCCTCCGTAAATTGAATTCCATACAGCATTACCAATGAATCACGTACCTCGATTTAAGGACGGAACCCCTCTTTGATACACATCGCACCCCTCAACATATAGAAATCCCTTCTGCAAATAATCGCATCCCACTGATTTGCGAGAGTTTCAACTTTGTCCCGAGCTTCAAATTCGCCACTGTTTCAATTCGCGATGAACAGAATTTTGCGATGCCCCTTCCGATTTTGATTTCCAATTTCTTTTTTTTTGTATCAGAGGAATTATTTCGTGATGGATCAGAAGGCACGAAGGGTTTTGCTCGGATTGTTTTGGTTCTCATTTGACTGGGAGGAGTATAAATGAATGAAAGAAATGAATTTAAAATGATTTTGTTTTGTTTGAAAAGAATGCCTTGAGCTATTTTGTTTGCTTTGGTGATGGAAGAAACAATTGAAGCAACGCTGAATTTATAGAAGCAAACAGGAGAAGATAGAAACAACGTCGAATTCAGTAGGATATAGGTAGAGTTAGTTGTAGTGTACCATTTCTGAAATCTTCATGGAGAAGGAAAGTGTTTGACGTGATAAATGAAAAGAGATAATGATGGTAGGTTTGTAGAATAGTCTATGATAGAAAAATTAGGTCGTCTCCTATTTAAATTTTAGTTTGATTTATTAATCTATTTATTTTAATGCGGTGTCTTTAATTAAAATACTCTGCAGCTCTGAACCCCTATTTTAGTGCAGTTCTAGCGTTCAACCACCATTCTGAACACACTGGAATAATTTCCACAGTCTAATTTGACCATATACCGAAGATATTAAGTTAAATTGATAATTTAACATTAAATTAGATTTAAATATATATTGACTCAAATATGAACAATTCTATTGAAATTAAATTCTCATTATCATATATATTTTCAAACTGAATTCATACAACTTTCAGAATGAACAAAAATCTCAATATTATATTTTCCCGTTAAACCAATATTAAATTGATTTAAAATCGATTTATTTTATTAAATAAATCATTACGGTTTATAAATGATTTCACAACGACTATTTCAAAATTTGTTTTGGTTATAACTCTCAATATAAAACATGAAATCTTGATTTTTCTCTTTCATTGCAAAAATTATATTTCAACAGATTCAAATATTTCTTGTTGCAGCGAATTATGACTTATAATGAATTATGTACACTCAACTAAAGTTCAAAACTAAATATTACGAATTACCGCATCATTTCGAGCTCGTTTATATTTTAAATATATTTATATGTTTCAAAACTTTGATTTAATTAATATAAAATTCCATTTATATTATGATTTCAATATATAAACCTATTTAAGTATTCAAATATAAACCGAGAAAAATGCGGGACGTTACAAAGAGGATGCCGAAGGACAAAGCTCTGATCCCGTACATGTGTAAACTACTTAGCCGTTTATAGCCTGAATTTTATGCTAGTAGTTAATGATGACCCCATATGTGGATCTGGGCCCACCACGATACTGTGTAGTTGGTGGCTGCTCTAGTTCTGCCAGTGCGGCTCTACCTAAGACATATTGATGTAGTTGCCCTTTCTTGACTAGTTACTTGACTTCGTCTTTCCAATGATTACATTCATTGGTCCCGAGCCCATTGACATCATGGTAAAGGTAATGCTTTTCGTAAGTCCTCTATCGTTTTGAGGCTCTTTTCTTGTTAGCCTTCGATTGGGAAGGTGTTCTTTGGAATCCAAATAAATTATCTCTAGATTGGCATTGAAGTCTACATAAGAGGAGAGCATAGGGACTCGCCTCATGCTATTTGGTTTACCACAATCATCATTGGCCTTCATTTTACCTTTATTAGCTCCTAAACAGAATGGCTCTCTGCTCCTAACGTCATTCACTTTGAATGCCTTGTGATCTCCAATTGTGTCTTTTTGTTTCAAAAACTTGTTGGCTTTATGATAGAATTCATTATGATCCCCTTTGGATCCATATCCAGTGATATTCTGAAATCATAATTGTCATGAACTCCTGATAGAGTAGCCACAAACAACATGGACGGATCTTGTCGATCGAATAAAGAGACCACCACATTGAATCTTTGAATAACTTTTTATAGAGTTTCGTCGGTACTTCACTCAACGGTGGCTAGCTTTATCAAAATTTTGGGTCGAGCGATGTAAACTTGGAATTAACCAGTGAATTTCTCAACTAACTCAGCCCAACTTCCAAAACCGTAAGGCATCTATGTTTGATAAAAATAGAGGGAAATATTATTCCATCACTTCATCTGATGCTCCTGATACTTCCATATGTCGCATATATTTTTTCAAGTGGACGACCGGATCTCTGCTTCCTTCGTAAGCTTCTAACACAAGTAATTTGAAGTACGTTTGATTCCTCAAATTTGAACATTTGGAGCGAAGGGGCTACAATTTGCATAATCAACATCCTTATTCACTAGTCCGTCTCTCATTTCCCGATTGATAACATTAACAAAATTATCGTTATCATTTAAGAATGATAGCCAATCTTCATTATAAACTTCAACTAAAATATCCACATTAGTTACAAGTCCAGTTGCGTTTGCATTAGCTTCACTAGGGAGCATGCCTCTAAAGTTTATAGGATAGGTTCTGACCTGATCTTTTTGCATGAGATTTGCCTCTAGTCAATTTGTATTGCCAACTCCATCTAGGTCAGCTTCACTTCACAAATCTCCAACTCCAGCCTAAAGGTGAGTCGTCCGAGGTTGTGTTAGGGCCATGTCGTCCGTCGGAGAGTGGTCGAGCCCGATCGCTGAGGAGGGATTGGTAACGACCAAATTCCTATCTTTGGATGTTGGTTTGGGTTATTAATATTTGATCATATATGGTCTAGATGTATTTCCAGTGCCTGTATTTTGATCTCCATCTCCGTCTGGTTGTTTAAACCGTTGGAAGAAGTTTATCATAGTTTCTTCCTAGTGTTATGGCATGTCTCCTGGCATAACCATCCTATTTCGCAACTGGTTTACAACTTTGTCTGTATCATCCCTTGAAGAATGTGATCTAGAAGAAGCCTCCTGACATCCTCCTTTCATAATGTCATGGGTTTGAGCTTAATTTCACTTCTTCTTATTCATTGATTCAATCTAAATTACTAAGCCTCCATAGTCAAGTAGTGTGCCTCTCCTAACATGCTAAAAATGTTAGAAATAATTTAAGTCAATGGAGATTAAGACGCCAAGTGATGCAATCACAAAAAAAATCACAGAGAATGATGAATCATGATAATAGAATAATTAGAAAACTGCTAAAAAGGTTATGAAATCGGTAGAAAACACATAATTTTTATAATGGTTCTACAAATTATGACTTATATCAACTTGAAGTAATCTTATTTTATACCGTTGATTACAATTAAAGTTAATTGTTTGTATGAAAAAAGAGAATCGAAGATGAAGTTATCTCCAAAGTTTAGCAGAGTTTCACATGGAGAAGAGAGGACCTCTTTTTCTAAATTCCTATTGGTATACTTATAGCTGAAGATTTAAAGGTGGATTAGTCCAAGAAATTGTAGGGAAGCCCATCAATTTAGAAGTGGGGCCCGATTTACTCCATGTATGAAGGGTTGGTAATGATCTTTACGGAGGGGTTAGCACCAATCTCTCGAGCGTTGCACCCTTGGTATGCTACCCCAATGTAGTCCTCATATGACTTGCCTTTGCTTTTTTGAAGTTAATTTTCTAATTTAACCTCTGTATTTTGAGTTATTTACGTAGGTCTGAGTGAGTATTGAAATCTAAAATTCTACATCTCGGATTAGTACCAATCCTAGACTTATCTAAATTCCGGTCCTACTTCTATGCTTCGGATTCATACACATCACAGACTTATTGCACTTTTTCGATTGATTGCAATATATAGCTATTGGATTGTATATGTTCACTTAAATTGAACAATTCAAATTTCATAAATTTGGATTGTTTTTACTTACTTAGTGGGAAACTTACTTAGTGGGAAACACAACAATCCAATTATTTTCAGTTACTCACATGCAAAACTAGGTCCATCTTGGTCCGATGTTCCCAGATAATGTAAAACATATTGCATATATAGATAATGGTAAAGAATATATGTTGCTTGACAATTTATAGTGCAATTTGCAACAAGAGAGGAAAGTTGTGCCCCACCTTAAGTTTTGGCATAATTATCTACTTTTAGTTAATATTATATATTTTTTATAAATAATGGAACATGGAAAAATTTTGGTTTGGTACGTTCAAAAACAGGTGATCGACAAGTGGAAATCATCAAAAATCATGTGTTCGTGCTTGGTTGATCATATCTAGTGAAATGGTTGATCACTTGGCTTGGCACGAAAAATTCAGTGATCAACATGGGAAAACAGCTTCGATCCACGTGTTTTAATTTTCCCCAGCAACTCTGGAAATTTCGCATGGTTCCTAGGGATTTCGTATCCTTGATTTTCGCACCCCTAAAGGGTACAAAAAATCCTTGACCTCATCGGCGGAATTCGAAGTTTCCCCCAATATGCATCCCAAGGTTCGAAATACGATAAAGTGGCAAGACAGGCGGATTCGAAAAATTTGCAATGCAATTTTTCCTTGAGCAACAAGGGAGGGATTTGAGAATCCCCTGGTGCGTAGTGGGATTCGGAATGTGTCTTGGCATCGGGATTCGAAATGTTGGCATTTGCCAAATGATTTTGGCATACGGCGGAAACACAGGCGGGTCATGGAATTTTTTTGAGCACATCGTTTTTTGGGATGTGAAGTGAAAAAGTGGCAGACACCTTGGCAACCAACTTCATCACGTGGATCACTATTTTTGGGCTGATCCGCAAGTATTTCGCCAGATCGATGCTATGAAAACAGTCAGATCCATATCAGACATCCCTGATCAATCTCAAACACCACCGATCACTCTCAAATACTACCGATCAATCTCAAACACCATTGATCAATAAATCAACCATCAACAAATCACATCAAAATAACAATCATTCAAACAACGATTTTCATTACAATAACATAGATAACTTACCGGTTTAAGTCGTTAATTAGACCCTATGGTGATTTGAGTTAAAAACCATACTTACATCAATTAAATCTATAAAACAACAACTTGAAATGATGAATATGAGATCAAACAACCCATATATTTGATTGAATCCGTGCGAGAGATGAATATCACTCACCAAATCTTCAATCTAGCTCAAAATCGATGAAATATGAATCCGGACAGCGAAGATCTGTCTTCAAACCTCTTAATTTGAAGCGATCTATCTTCGTTTGATGTAGATCTAGCTGCATTTGACGTAGATCTTCGATTCTCTTATGTAGATCTAGAATTTTAATGGTGGAAAGGGGTATTTGTTCGAGCAAGGAACAATCACAAGCTCAACCAAATGAGATAATGAAGAAAATAACCCCCTCTCCATACTTCTAACCCCCTATATATAGCCTCCCACCAGCCCACTAATGGGCCTATCCAAATCAGTCAATTAAGGCTCCAAAAGCCCGAACAACAAACTGCGAAACACTAAACCAACGATTCCTCCCAAATCGCTAAACCAAATATTTAATGCGACCACTCTACGGAATGAGAAATATCATTTTCTTTCCAATGAGACCAGTATCAGCACCTGACTCTAGGGCTGTTATGGTAATGGTTACCGTTACCGTTTGAAAAATACCATTACCATACCTTTTTACTAGTAAGCCAGAATTTCTTACCGTTACCATTACCGATCGACTGGTATACAAAAGACTGGTACCGACAATCTGGTAAGCGTTACATTGGTAATGGTAAGTTACGTTTGTCCATTAAAGTTTATATCTTGACATATTCTTTGTACACAGTGCATCCTTATTATACTATATGTAGTGTTAGTTTATGAAAAACTAAATGAAAAATAAATTAACTGTACTTGAAATTATTTAACCTGATTTTTGAACTAAATAAAATCATTTATTTGGTTCTAAATGCATGTAATAAAGCATAGTAGATGAGTTTACTTATGTTTTGATTAACTAGTAAAATTACCGTTACCGCTGGTATTGAAAAAATGTTACCGATAATTTACCGTTAAAAATGGTAAATTTACCATTACCGTACCATTTAAATTGGTATACCAATTTCAATCAAAAATAGTTACTGATCGACTGGTAATGGTATGGTAATGGTAAATTTACCATTACCATAACAGCCCTACGTGATGCGATCCAAGTCAAAAGTTATGTCCTGTACAAGACTGATAAAGGAAAAATGGTCACAAATAAAATTGGTGAAAATTATGGACATGTCTCGCATCCCCATAAACAACATATTAAAATACGAGAATGATCCAATCCTCAAGTAACAAAATAAAAATACTTTACGATCCTCCGATACGTAAAATGCAGGTTGTTACATTCTCCCCACTTGACAATTTCGCCCCCGAAATTCCAAGCAAACACAAGAAACCAAAATAATTTTGCATGTCTGTCATCCATAAGCAGTCAATTCTATAACCCAAACCAACAACCATCAAGCCATGCATCCATAGCCTTATCCTAGCATGAAAATTTTAGAAACAACCACAATAGTACAAGTTACAATGATGTATATTGACAGGATATCAATGGGTCATACCGACGAAGAGTTCTGGATGGGTCGTGTAACGACCAGCATTCTACGCATTGGAGGATCAAAGAATATTTATTTCATTTTCATACGAAGTCGTATGGTCGTGTAACGTTGGGAAACAACTATTTAGGTCATTTCCCACATTCAAGATTTTTGCCGATTTTTAAATGACCATTTTGTCCCTAGAAAATTTTGTTTCGTCTATTACTTTTGACTGGTAAGGAATTTTGACCTGAAACCACTTCCATTGGATTCGAATGACAGTTTTCCATTCCGTAGAATGGTCACATTAACCAAACGGGCTTACCGTTTGGGAGATACGGCTGAAATAAGGTTTGGAAAATGAAAAACAATATAATTGGGCTTAATAGGGTGATTAGCAGCTAGGCACAAAACCCATTTCCGGATTAGGGTTATGAAAGGGCTGAAAGGGGTTAGAGAATCATCTCCTTTCATTTTTCTAGCCGCCACAAACATTTTCCTAACCCTAGTAATGGCCTCCATCTCCTAAATCACTCCCTAATCACCTTTTTATCACTAATTAAGCAAAACTACATCAAATCAAGTCAAATTAGCATCAAATCAGAGATAGAGCTGCTGCTATACATAGGAATCCATGCCAAATTAGTGTAGTTTTCAGATCTATAATTTATTTGTGGCTAAGGTGAGTGATTAACATGTTTATTCACTAATTATTGCAAATTAGGGTGATTAGTGATAATTAGCGAAATTATGATTCAGAAAAATATGGAAAAATTCTAAAATATTATTTTATGTCACTTATATAAATTTGGGTTAATTTGGATTAAGTTTGCTAATCCCAGAATTCAAGGGATTATGGGGAAAAGCATGGATTTGGGTATATTTGATCTAAAATAGCCTATGTGACTGATGTTTTGATCTTTTTGGATTGAACCTATATGTTGTTACTATTGTTTGGGATGTTTTATGATTTTTTAGTAAAGTTAGAATGGTTGAAAACACCGTCGTATGGCGAGAACGAGCGATACAAGCTTGCTGGAAGGCTGTAGGGTTTCAGATCGGCAGGAGAAGAACCGAACCGAACCGGGAAATGCAGACTGAACCAAAGCTTGGCATAGGAGAAAGCAAGGCAAAAAGGAAGGCCACCAAGTCGAGTTGGGGCATGGGATCGGACCGGAAGACCGAACCGGACCGGAGGACCTAATTGAACGGAGAACTTGGAACCCAAATGTCCGAACCGAACCGAACAAGTGAGCCTGAACCGAACCAAGTTGGAGGGAGCACCGAACCGAACCGTGTTTGAACTTATACTACTACCACACAACGACTCTTCTGAAGACAAACTCCAATTCGACCAAAACCCGAGATGCAAAGGAGGTCCAAGTGAGAAGTTATTACTCAGGATCCAGATGGGAACCAACGAGTTAATTTCTAGTGTTAGGCTTTGCTGCGGGACGTGTGCAATGGGTTATCGATATCTATATCTTTGGTTCACTATTGAGAGAGGGAGCATTGACTATGGACCAGTGTAGTGGGGTCATAGGTTGTATGGAGTCGGACTCCATCAGTGTCCCAAAGTGCAAAGCGGTCATAGTGATAGTTGTACGGAGTGGGACTCCGTCATAGCTCCAATAGTTCTGGTGATCAAAGTGGTGGATATCGTATGCTTTACGCATTGAGTGAGAGATTTGAGGA
The DNA here is from genome assembly GCA_030737875.1 of Allium sativum. Classification (NCBI taxonomy): domain Eukaryota; kingdom Viridiplantae; phylum Streptophyta; class Magnoliopsida; order Asparagales; family Amaryllidaceae; genus Allium; species Allium sativum. Next base: position 24,940,659 of record JASFAX010000024.1, read on the forward strand.
TGATTTCTATGTTTGATGTTTGCTATCAAAATGACACACACTCCCATTTTACATTGTATGTTAGTGTTACCTTAGAGTATTGTACATCTTGTCGTACCAACTCTTTGGTTGCAGGTCCAGGTCAGGTATGATTATTTATACCTGTTATTGTTTTATTTTGCTGCTACCTCTCATACCAAACTTTTATCTAACCTAGAGTTTTATTTCTCTTCTTATTACTCTGGGTGCTCCTAAATGAGCAGACTAGAGACAGGTTATGTTGTTGTGCACGAGTAGCTGTCCGAAGACGAGCAGAAGGCTTCCACGTACTATATACATATATTCTCCATGTGTTGTTGTTGGCCACTGCTTTGGGCATTAGTAGTGTACATCTTTAATTTCCTTTTAGAGAGAGTTTTTTGAAGTTGTAATAATGGTTTGGATCATAAGCTGTATTTTGGATTCCGCTACTCTGATGGATATGGGTTAGTTTTCAGCTTATGTACCATCTTGCCTGTTTTATATCAAGTTATGTTATTACTATATTTTATTTCATGCGCTGTGAGATATACTAAATGTTCTTTGGTAATTCATCATCTCAAACCCTTTCTTTTGACGACCGTCCCGTTCTAGTTGGGCATTAACACTGCGCATTTCAGGGGAAATGTCGGCTGGTATGGGGCGGGACGTCACACCTGGTATCAAAGCCTAGGTTGCATAGTTAACCTAGGGGAAGACATCAGGGAGAGATAGTATGCATATATAAGAGCACGTATTTGTGATACTTTGGTTTTCAAAAGCTATATATATGCTATTAGTACATCTAAGGATAAATTTGCACTGCACTGGCACCACTAAGGAGAGGGTTAATCGTTTTCTCTTTACAGATTTGAACGATGAGCTGAAATATGAGAAGCACGGTAAGGAATCCCCCATCGGGAGCTGAGGAGGGAGCAGGCTCAGGGGCCAACAAAATGTCCCTGATTTAAGAACGATGTTTACTGCCTTCAAACGAGATATACTTAGGGATGCTCAGGGAGCAGTTCCTAATGTTGCTAACGGTGGTGGTGCAGTAGTGCAGGAGCCTAGAGCCAATTTCGTCAAGCTTAGCAAGATTATACTAGTCTTGGTGGAAAACCATTCAATGGAACGGAATCGGCTATGGAGGTTCAAGATTGGCTTGATAGTTGTGAGCGCATCTTCGAGGATTTAGGGATCGATGATGCAATGAAGAGAAAGCTAACATCGCGTCAACTTCAAGGACGGGCGATGAATTGATGGAATGCCATAAAAGAGGGTACTTCGAGGATCAAATTACTTGGAATCATCTTAAGACCCGTTTAAGTGATAAGTTTATTCCAGCTGCTCTGAATTCGGAATTTTTCAAGAAAATTTTGGAGCTTATGTAAAATGGTAGGGCAGTCTCGGAATATATTGCTGAATTCGATACCTTATCGATGTATGGATTCTCTCTTATCGATACTACCGAAAAGAAGAACGAGAAGTTTATAACTGGCTTAGATGAGTACTTGGGGGAAAGACTTATAAATCATATCGATGAGACATTTGAATCTATTGTGGGAAAGGCATTGAGATCCGAGAGCCTTTACCCTAAGTCGGAGACCGAGTTTGCTATTGCATCTGCAGGAGAGCCATAACCGTAGGCAAGCGGTGAAGGCAAGAAGAATTCCTAGAATAAGAGGAAGCAGAACCAAACCAACGATGGTCAGCAAAAGAGGGATAAGAAAGATATCGAGTGCTTTAGCTGTGGCAAGAAGGGCCACTATGCCAAAGATTGTCGAGCAAAGCCAGTGGACATGAAGTGCTTCAACTGCAGCCAAGTGGGCCATCACAAGGATAAGTGACCCGAACCCCATAAGGAGAGGCAGATCATGAAAGCATATGCTATCAACGTTGTTCCTTCTTTTTCGAATTCCCCAACTGCGGCAGAGAAGGGAAAGGGTGTCGTTATTCAAGGTATGCTTTCTATTTATGATATTCTTATTCGAGTATTGTTTGATACTAGGGCTTTCCATTCCTTCGTATCTAGTGACCTGGTAGATAAGTTGGAATTGGAACTCGAGATTGTCGATAGACCTTTAGTTGTGAAGAACCCGATCGGTGGTTCAACTAGCCTTAGTATGATTTGTCGTACTTTGGTCCTATCGAGTCATGGATGTATGTTTGCTAATGATTGCTTTGTTTTGGGCTTTACTAGGTTCGGCATTATTTTGGGAGTCGATGGGCTCCAAAGGTATTAGGTGTTGGTAGACTGTGAGGGGTCTTCGATGACCATTAGGGCGGATGATGGGCAGAGGGTGGTATTGGGTTGCATACCAAGTGATGGGGTGATGGCTAACTTTCAAATTCTTTCGACATCCCGCATGATGAGTTATCACATGTGCCTATTGCTGGCGAGTATTTGGACATCTTCGCGGAAGTTACCGGACTTCCACCACATTGAGAAATCGAGTTTCGAATTGATTTGGTGAAAGATGCCAGACCTATAGTGGTGCCACTTCGTCGTATGGCACCAAGGGAGCTGTAATGACCCGGATTCTTATGGGTTAACTTTAAATATTTAATACGGTTTTAAATATTAATTTGATAAATTAAATGAATATTTACATTAAGTTATCAGTTTAATAATCAATTTCGATTTAATATCGAATATATTAAATCATCGTAATGCGAAAATATAATTCAGTTCGAGATTTAAAACTGAATTAAATACAGTTCAGACTTCTGTTTAAATTCGAATAATAATATTAATTTATTATCGCAAAATTTATTGTTTTAAATTTAATTTATATTAATTTAAATTAATATCTTCCACAAACGATTGAATTTGACTTCGTGACTTATTCCAGTGTGTCCGGAATAGTGGTATTACCCTAGGATTGATAGTTGTTGGGTTCAAATAGGAGTTGAAATCAACGTGGTATTTTAATTAAAGGATACCGATTCAAATTAAATTAAAATAATATAAAATATCATAGTTTGTGGACATGAACAAAGCAGCAAGGGGGAAATAAAATCAAACCGTTCCTCCTTCATTACCACATACCAAAACGAAACCGAAGCCTTATAAAAAAACAAATCGAAACCAAATTCATTCTTCATCTCCTCAAATCAAAATGGCCACCGCTAAATCGAAAACCCCCTTCCATCTAAATTCCGAAATCAGGTCAGTTCGAGGCTTTTAAAGATGAATATCGCGAGGATTTAACCGTGATTACGGAACCGCGATAACAACTTGGAGCTCGAAGACAACTTGGGGACAATTGCGTTTCGAAAACCCTGAGGAACTCGACATCAGCAAGGCTCGCGCTTGAGTCTGGCGAACTCGGAAGGAGATCCGAGGTTCAATTCGAAGCAACTGTGTGGAAATTGAGGCATTTGGGGTTCGATCTTTGACTGGAGCTGGCGGATGGAACTTGCGATTTAAGGTTGTTGAGGGAGCGAGATCAGTAATTGGTGGGGGATACGAACTGGAAACTAGGGTTGCGGAGGAAGTCTGATGTGATTGGAGAGGAGTATCGAATGGTAATGGTCAGTGGTGCATGGCCTGGTTTTCAGTTGAGTGGTGATGGGTGCGGTTATTTTTGGTAGTACCGTAGTTGATGATTTTCTGGGTAAGGAATTGCAGTGATGGGAAATGAAGAGGGAGACGTGATTTTAGTATGATGTTGATGATGGATAAGGTGATATGATGATGCTTATTTAGTAGGAGTTCGAAGATTTTCCTGTTCAATAAGAATTGGGTTAGTGAGTGAGGAAGAAATCATGGCTATGTGTTCAATGCTGCAGGATTTTGGGCATGTTTAATTCGTAGAGTAGTAGAAGGAAAAAAGAGAGGGAATTAAGGTAATTATTTTTAGTTAAGTAATCAATTTTTATTTTATTTAAAACTATTCAATAATTTATATAATAAATGCCATGTTAAATATATACGAGATATCTTCGAGTGGAATCAGTCGAGAACGTAGCTCCGGGATACGTAATTCAGCATTTAAGAATTGAATATCGAAGAAGAATCATCGGTGAGTAAATTTTACTCACCTTTTATTCAGAATTATTTTTATCAGTTAAACTAATTGTCTGTTGATTGTTTGGTTGCGTTAAAATATTACTGTGGCATGTTTAAATATATATATATATATATAGTTATATAGGCTTGCTATTATATATATATATATATTGGTTTGGTGATTGGTTGAATTCCCGCAGTATCATTAGCGGATGCCCGCAGCATCATTAGCGGATGACCCTGTACGCCCCACGCTATGATAGTGGATGACCTTTATACCGCGATATTCTGCCACGAAGCAGAATGGGTATTACTTATGTGCTAACGTCTGTGGATGCAGGAAAAACAGGTTGGAGGAATCCAACTGGATTCCTCAAAAATATATTATCTATTTTGCTTATTTGTTTGCATATATACTGTCACATATGATGTGTAGAAAACCTGAAATAAATAATTGGTTGTTTGGTGTTTAAATATCACTGAGCCTAAATGTAGATATTTAAAAATATTAGGAAAAGGAATTTTTCAGATTTAAAAAGGGAATTCTATTTTTTCTAAACTAGAATTTGGAATTCAAATAGAATTTAAAAGAAGTTTGAATATTTGAATTCCAAATAGAATTAAAAAGGAGTTTGAATATTTGAAATTCAAATAGAATTAAAAAGGAGTTTGAATATAGGATTCAAATAAAGTCAAATTGGGATTTGAATATAGGATTTCAAATAGAGTTGAATTGGAATTTGAGTATAGGATTTAAATAGGAATTTTAAAAATAGAATTTTTAAATAGAAATTGAATATAGGAATTCAAACGGAATGTGAGCATAGAATTTGAATAAGAGGATTCAAATAGAATTTTAATAAGGGAATTTGAAATAGAATTTAAATAAGAGAATTTGAAATAGAATTTGAATAAAGAGAATTCAAATAGATTTGAATAAAGAATTTGAATAATGATTACATGGGTATTACATCTCAATATACAACAAATAAGCTGTATAAAATTACATGTGTACTGTGACATGAATAGTCACATCAAGCTACAGAAGTCCACCTGGAAGGAAGTGAAAAAGTCCACCTGGAAGGAAGTGAAAGCAAAGCTATAGCCACAATTTCTTTGAGGATCGTGCTCCAGAAAAGCACGCAATAAGGATGAGAGGTTTCAAGAAGAAGCTCCATGAACAAGCCAAAAAACAACCAGTAAAAGGAGATGGAAGGATAAATAACACTGCGAAGTTGAGTGCGTGACCATCTCCACGTTTCAACAGTGATAGGAACAATACCAGAACACCACATTCCCTTTACCCCATCTTTGAACTGGAGAAATTCATGAACAGAACAAAATGGCAAGACAAATCAGGTCCAAACAAAGATCACCTCCAACAACACCAACTACGATCAGTGCATCGCGTCTCATGTGTAATCTGTGTCTAGGAGATGACCAAAATGTTTTAACACCAGATAAATCAAACCCAAACCGTCTGCAAATTTCATAGCAGATTTGCACTCCTAATAACCAAAAGATTAACCAAACACCCAAACTTCATGACCACTAAACAGTAAAGAACAAAGACAAATAACAAGCTACCAACAAGATGATGAACGGATTACATTGAATACCCAACCCGCATATTATCATCATCATAAACACGTAGTTGAAATGCAAAATATAATCATATCAGTGAGGAGTTACTCTTCTCTGTGGACCTCCGCGTCAGTGACGATCTTTTCCAATGTGAAGTCTTCCAGTTGAAGAGCGAAAAGCTCTCGAAGTTTCCTGAAGAATCCTTAACAGTGCAAAAGAGATTGTCTATAGTTAACTGGTTGAAGGCAGCAGCTTGAATGAGGCGAGGATAGAGATTAATTGGAGAAACAAATCGATTTCTTGCGTAGCTTTATATCTGAAAGTGGATTACGTAGTCGTGAGAGCTGCCATGCGTGACAAAATCAAGGATCGGGGAACAGAGTTGAAGAGATAGACGGATTTGAGAAGACGAGAAGAGCGATGAAGAAATTAGAGTGAAAGAGGGGAAAATAATGAAAAGGGTGAATCTTTGTTGCCATTAACGGCGGATCTCCTGAACGGTCTGGCTATTCGCACCCCATGAATTAATCTTCACCCCCCGATTAAAATTTCAGAATTTTATTTTCGGATTTACCCTTTAACAACTGATTATATAACTTGCCTAATGTTGACATGTTGTACAATGATTAAAAAAATTATCAGTCATATACATATAGGATGTTCGAGACTAAATTGCAATAAAATCAACATTGTATATGAGCATTAAAAAAAGAAAAATTAAATACAGAAGTTATAAATAATGATTTAAAAATTAAAACAATGATTAAAAATTTAAAAACAGTATAATTAGCGATGCGTATCATTATGTGTTTTGAGACCGAGATGTTAACAGTTTACAATTTCTAATAATTCAAACAAAATTTCAAAGGGGAGAGTAGTAGAAAAAACTGCAAGTTCGAACTAGAAAAATAGTATTGAGAATGAAAATGCAATAAGGGCATTTTTGGATTAAATGGGGTGGGAAGAGGAAATCATGGGGTGCATATTTTATTTTCTAATCAGCGGGGGGTGAAGAGCAATTACCGGGGTGTTAATAGACGCACCCTCTCCTGAAATGGAAGCTGACCGGTTCTAGTTAACGCATGATATCTTTGGGGCAAAATCTATTCACACCCAACTATTGTCTTTCCCACCCCACTATTTAAACAAAATTTATCATACCCCATCTTTTGCTTTTCTCACCCCAGAATATACCAAAACTAACATTTATTTTATACTTAAAAACATAACTTAAACTTAACAATGGAATGAAGAAGAGTTGAAATCCAAAAACAACATGATTATAATTCGTAACTACTTTTTTAATTTTTTCATCAATAGCATTATCTAAATAATTATATTATAGTTTAATTAAATAAAGCATTGAATTGTAAATCAAATTTTAAATAGAAGATCTTAGGAAAAAAAATCAAATATAAAACATAACATCATTTTCCTAAAAATCATAATTGTCTTCTTCGATGAACTTTATTATTCTCGTCTTGCTTTGCCATTTCACTATGATTAAAGTGCATAATAAAATAAAATGATGAATATGCCAAGTGTAATAACAAATAAGGGTAAACATGTCATTTTATTTTTTAAAAATATAGTGGGGTGGCAAAAGCAAAATGAGGGGTGTTAATTGAATTAGCCTATCTTTGGAATTTCTTGGACATTAAATCTACTTTTTCGATATTGGTTCACACTTTGGTTCAACGAAGAAGAAGAAGAGAATTTTGGTCAAAGTTTAGAATTAACAAACATTTTGTTGTTCTATTACACATGTTTGTACTTAGAAATTGTTCGTACTTGTACAACTTTTGTAATCAGCTATTATACGATGAATGATTACTATAAACTGGGCGTAGGCGTTAGTGTCAAACCCTATAAAAGGTTGTGTTCTCCCTTTACATTTCACTACTTTAGATTTGGATTATCATTTTTCTGCAAAACCGCACACATGGGCGTTGGCGTGTGCAAATAGCCAATTCCCTATGGCAATAATTTGGCATGCCAGCAAGAGGGGTGCACAGGTTTGACTTTTGCTTGGGATAGGATTTTCGGATTTGGTTTTGGTTTTTGACTTTGTTGTCAGTTTTTGACTTTGACTTTGTTACTCGCTTTTCGTCATGGTTAAATAAAAGAGGATCGATGCTACCTTTGAAGCATAGAGTACTGGTAGTGAAGGAAGTCAAGAACATTCCATGACTGAGGAACTCTCAGACTTGGTAACTCGAGAGGATTTGGCGGAGCTGGCTACAAGCTTGATTGCTTGTCTGAAAAAACAAGCAGAGGTTATGAATACCTTTCTTGCTCGAATTGAAGGTTCGATTGCATTGTTTTAAAAGGTTGATTAACGAAACAGACATCATTGGAGCAAGTGCTTATGTTCTCCAGGCCGTAACTTGGGACATGGTGGTAACCTCGCAAGCCATACAGGAGGATGGCGTTGATCCTTGGATCAGTGCCACTCCCGCTAGACTTAAGGGCATGCCAATCCCGATGGAGGGTCAGTTCTAGTAGCTTTGGGGAGTCGAGCTATAGGTTCTAGTAAAGGCAAGTCTGAGGATAACCGCTTGATGGCTAGGAAGAAATCTAAACCCCCGTCTTATTCGGAATTTGCTCATACCTCATAGGAGATATTATTGGAAGTTCAGTCTATTGCTCCAACGACCTCCTAGGTAGGAGCCAACTCAAAAGCAGAGTGGTCTCATCAGTATTGTGTTTTACATGGTCTCAACGGCCACAAAATGAACATTTGTTTGCATCTTGGGGACATGATAGAAAAGCGTGTCAGGCACAATGAGCTGTCATGATTGTTAAGACTCAAGTTGTGACACATGGAATGGCTCAACCCCCCGCTACTACTTAGGGTAGGCCCAGGCCTAGCTCCCGTGGTCCAGCTTTTAACTAATCTGATATCTCGGATGTAGGCCTCCCGAACATCAGTATCTTTTGGCTTGTTGTTCTTAGTCCCTTGGTATTTTGGAAATCTTAGTTACTTGGCTATAGGCTTCGCTTGTTATAATCGATATTGTTCTTCGTTTGGTGGATTCTTTGGTTTGACTTCTTGGTTTTCTAGCTTCTGGTACTTTGGGTTTGGATGTTGGCTTTCTTTGGCTTTCTGCTCTTGGATTCTCCAGCTTTTGAATAATTATTTATCTAATCATGGCTTTACTGCCCTGGATTTCCTGGCTTATGGATTTTTCAGTCTCTCTGACTTGCGGATTGGTTCTGGCTTTATCTGGATTTGGTCATTTAGGTCTCGACCCGTGGTTTTGACTTTAAGGACTTCGGTCCTCTGGATATATCCTTTTTGGTTATTTTGGCTTGTAAGATGGTTGAGTCGACATACCCACGCAGGGATCCCCAGGCGTGCTCTTTGTTCAATAATACATTACCACCCCCATTATTAATGAAAAGATTACTTTTTCCAATTTTGGATTTTGAATGGCTAATTACCCATGAACATAAACTGAAGAGATCCTAGACATGCTCTTTGCGAATAATAAACCGTTCACTTTCCCTCATAAATGAATTTAGAATCGTCTGCCTACCCATGCATGAGGGTAGGCCAGCTCTCTATGCATGCTCTTTGTGGATGACGAACCATTGGGTTTCTTTTGGATTTACTAAAAACTCCCAAACTTTAATAAAAATTACTTTGTTCGTCAGTACGTTGGTTGTGGAGTAAGGAAATCTAAAACTGGATTGTAAGCTCTAAGGACTTCGGTCCATGGCTTGTCCTTTGTTGTCTTGCTTCGCAAGGTCGTTTGGGACCTCATCTGGCATGTCCTTGGCCGTCTTGCATAACAAGGCCGTCTTAGACCTCATCTGACTTGTCCGTGCTCGTCATGTTTTGGAAGGCCGTCTTGGACCTTAGTGGCTTGTTCTTGATCGTCTTGCCTCGGCAAGGCCGCCTTGGACTCATATGGATATCAGTCTATCTGGTTATCGATTATTCTAGATTTATGGATTTTGGGTCTTCCTAATTTCCTGGCAATAGATTTTATGGTTTTTCAGGTTATTGGACTCCTGCAATCCTTCAGTTATTCTGGCTATCTTGGTTATTCGGGTACTCCGGTCATTTTGGTTATGTCTAAATGGTCCAGAGCGATTGTTGGCTTTTATTGGATTTCAAGTTTTCTGTTTTTCTAGTTCACGGATATTATGATCCGAAGCGATAATGGATTTCTTGTTTGTTGGATTTGGTTTTCTAGTTAACACGGTCTAGCGTGATCGTGGCTCTTTGGTTTTCTGGCTATAGAAGTTCACTTCGGAATTCTCCTGACTTTGGTTTTTGAATTCCTGGATTTCTTGTTTTCCCACAAAACACATCTTCCCTCGATCAAGCAAGACATGTTTTGGAGGGCAAAGTTTTAACATGCTTTTGGGTCAAATATATCACATGTCAAGATTTGGGATAGTGGTGCTTAAGTCTCGAGAACATCGTTAGAAAAAACAAAGCAAGTTGGTCAAAGTCGCAACATGTTCGAAAAAGGTTGGAAATAACGTCGATTCATGAAATCGTTGTTAGTGGACTTGGAAAATATGGCATGGAAAAAATACATGATCAACTCATCCGATCATCTCAAATTGCTTGAGCGTGTCAATCCGATCATGTGGCAAAACTCATCGTTAAAAAATATATGGATTTTGGTGAAAAGCAGTGTCGCGCACTCAAAAACAAATGATCAACACGGTATGATCACGAAAAATGGCTTGCGCAACTCACGACATCAAAATCTGGCATTTGGTAAAATTTTAATTTGGTATGTTTATAAACAAGTAATCAACATGTGAAAATCATCAAAAATCACATGTCTGTGCTTGGCCAATCACATCTGGTGAAATGGTCATGGTCGATCACTTGGCTTGGCACGAAAAATTCAGTGATCAACACGGGAAAATAGCTCTGATCGACGCGTTTTACTCTGCACCGACAACTCTGAAAATTTGGCATGGTTTCTGGGAATTTCGTATCGAATATTTTTTCATCCCAAAGGGAAGCTAAAAATCCTCGACCGAATCAAAGGGATTCGAAGTTATCCCCAATGCGCATCCCGGAGTTCGAGATACGAGAAAATGGCAAGGTAGGCGGATTCGAAATATGTAATGCAATTTTCAATTGAGAAACACAGAGGGATCCGAAAATCCATTGTTGCGTAGGAGGATTCAAAATGTGGCTTGGCCTTAAGATTCGAAATGTCGGCATTGGCCAAACGATTTTGGCACACGGCAGAAACATGGGCGAATCATGGAATTTTGATTGAGCAAACCGTGTTAGTTAAGGATTTTTGGGATGTGAAGTTGCAAAGTGACAGATCACCTTTGCAACCAATTTCACCATGCAGATCACTGTTTTTGGGCTGATCCGCACGTGTTTTCACCTAATTTTTAGGATTCGAGATTTTTGAGCTTCAGAACGCGATTTTTTGACATTAGCTTGGTTTTTCGACTTTGTTTTTGGGATGCGAATTTTGAATCCCATGGGGATACAAAACTCGGGCTAACTCTTCCAAAACTCACATATTAATACTGCCAAACTTGGCATTCAAAGGGGTTGGCTCATTTACACTCTTCCTACACTTTGACATACGGGATTGAAGCTCTGAAGCCCAACTAATGGATGCCTTCATCATCTTCATGAATTTTGGACTTCTTTTGGAGTTCTAAACGTTCCACAAATGTTTACCAACAACATTTATATATTTCCTTGGACTTTTACACTACTTTTGAACACTTTTGGATATCTTTGAAATTTCTGGGACATTGAATCTACTTTTCGGACATTGCTTCACACTTTGGCTCAATGAAGAAGAAAAGCATTTTAGTCAATGTTTAGAATTAACAAACATTTTGCAGTTCTATTACACAACTTTGTACGTAAAATTTTTCCAAATATGTACAACTTTTGTAATCAACTATTATATGATGAATGACTACAATAAAGTGGACGTAGGCATTAGTGCTGAACCATTATAAGAAGTTGTGTTCTTCCTTTACATTTGACTATTTTGGATTTGGAATATCGTTTTTCTACAAAACATACACACGAGCGTTGGCGTGCGCGAATAGCCAATTCCCCACGTCAACATCATGTATACTTAAGTATTTTAAATTAAAATTACATTTTTCTTTTAGCATTAAGCATGGACTGTCATATGTCATAGTTGTTTACATCTTTAGATTATTTCTCTAAAAATATTGTCCATTGATAAAACCTTAGATTTTTTTCTTACTTTGTATTATATCAGTCTATTTCATATACTTCCATAACTATATTGGATTGTCAAAGTAATTATGAATGAATTGGGTATGTTTCTTATGATTGTCTTAGTAATCTTGCATATTCTTCAGTATTTATTATTCAATTTTCTTGTGCATTCAATCGGTTGCACGTTACATTATAAAAGTCATGGTGTATGCATGTATAGAATATATAAGGCACAAATTAGTCGAGGAATAGAAAATAAACTAGACGTGTTTTAAACAATTAATTTGATATGTTGAAACCCTTTTTATATAAGTAAGATCCAAATTAATTACAACAACTTTTGTTATCAAGATTTGATATGTTAACCTTATATCTTGCTAGTTAATAAATGTGCTTTTAAATATAAATCATATAAAAAGACAAAGATCAACAAGTTGCTCCAATGAAATCAAAATATCTTTTCCCATGAGATTAAGCGACCATTTATCTGTTACATTGTCATTTCATTTTCATATACAATGGTGTATTTGGAATATTAGATGATCATAAAAGAATATTTGATCTACATGGTTAACTTTACATTCTCATTATAAGCTTCAAACATAATCCATAGGAAATGGTGATTCAAATATGGAAGATGTACGTCTGAAAGCGAAAGAAAATTCGACAAAATACAACAAATGGCATCTATTTTTGCCATCATGACTTATTGAAATTAAATATATATTTCTGAGTTCCCATATGATAAAAAAGCACCGAAATTATGTAAACTACAAGATTAAATTTGTAAATTTACCGATTCCTTCTAAATAAGGTTTGGAATTAATTCATGGAACATACATTACTTAAATTCAGCTTAGCTACAAGATGGAAATGATGTTTTATTTAATTGACATATTTAAATCCAAATTAAGTTGCTTATGCTACATATTTTAAGTAGACTAACCTAATGATTGTTGTATGAGTAATAATTTTAGGAGATAATTTCATTTCCTTTGCTACTTATTTGCAAGCGTTATTTGGCTAAATTTACAGGAACTATAGCAATTAGAAATTCCTAAAATTTCATGCGTCTTTTACCATGCAAATGTTAATTGTATTTTAAATGCATACCAGGATATATATATAAGTTACTCCATCTGAAAGTTTGCATCAGGGTATTTAGATTTTTAGATGACATTCGAATGATACTAGACTCCAGCTTACTCCCTTGAATTTTATCAAGACGTTCGATATTGTATTATTCAGACAATAATTTGCATAATTTTTTATGCTTATTTTGACTGTATATTTTCTAAATATTGTAAAGTTACTATATGATGGATGTTAAACTAAAAGGTTAACATTAAAAAATAAAAGATATAAAATATAATATATAAGACAAAATTTCTTACGTGCCAGCTGTGACGATCCACTATTTTAAACAATTAATTTTTTCTCAAAATGATAGATAGTTACTGGAGTAAATAAAACTAATCACAGAATCGTAAACACAAAAATAAGTGTAACTCAAGATCTCGCAATGGAAATAATTAAATACATAAAAAAAATATAGATTGACATTCTCTTTTCTTTAAATAAACACAATTTGGAAATAACATAAGTTAGCAACTACATAATTAAACTGAAACGATGATATAACTAGAATAAAATAAAGTCTCCAACTATATCTTTATCTCAAGAAAAGCAATCCATAATTGTAATAATCGGGGCTTATCTAAGCATTATGTTGAAAAAAACTTCGGATCAGAACTAACATCCTCATGTAAATTAATAAATCAAAATGCATGGTAACTTAACAGATGTTACGGGTTTTTCCATCTCGTAAGGATCTGCTAAAATATTTACATATAATAATATATGCCATAATGGATAATATCTATCAGTAAAGTAAATATCAAAATAGCATTAAGGCTTTACATTGATCCACCTTAACACATCTAACTTGAAAACAAATTCGTAATGGGATGGTATAAGGATAAATATAACAACGCATGTGAAGCAATGCCCAAGGTAGGATTCTACCAATTTATCCTTTTTGGTTGGTCATAACCCATCTGCGGCCGACTGCGTCCAATATGTTCAATATTAACAAGTAATTGACAACGATTATAATGAAATTTGTACCGTACATAACATTACCAAATATCAATAATATGTGTGTAAGAATATACGCTAAATTTGAACTTATACACATGCATCCATATATGTCACGTGTATATCATGTCAACACGTGCACAACCATCACAATCAAACTATATGCAAACAAACAATTCGTATGTCGATTAAAATCAAACAACACATGTATACTCGACAAATTAATGTATTAACTCGACAAATTAATGTATTAACTTGCATAAAATTTTTAGTAGTCTCTAATATCATCCAAACCAGTTTCATATTGCTCGGAATTTCATTACGAATTCGAGGATAAAACTGTGTTAATCATCCATCGTATCTAAAAACTATTCACATCGTAAGATTTACACAAGAAATAATAGTGTTGCACACATTAAACATTATTACACTAATAAAGTATGCACTCACACTATCATCCTCTTCCCTGAAACATGCAAAACATTTACCACCAACCCATGCTATTAAACCGTTCTCCTAATGAAGAGAATAAGGCAAAATGGCAGCGCTATTTTTTCTTTTATTTCTGTAACAAAGCCTTATTGGGCCAAGCCCAGTTTTCATTTATTTCTTGTATTATTGTTGAAGCCCAAAGCTATATATATTTAGGCTATTTATACATCCGTAAACTCTATAATTCATTTCATCAATTCTCAATACAATAATTCATCATCTTCCATCTTTCGAATTTCTCCATTTTACATTTCTATCAAAACTCAATTTGGTATCAGAGCCGAACTTCGTCTAACGACATTAAATCTCTGAAAGAGCAAGTGGGCTTGTATTATACCATCAAAAAGGTTTCATCACCTGGGTATTCTCTCATCAAAGTTGTGTACTCGTCATTTGAGAGTCGAAACACTGCAAAAATCATCAGTGCCATGCCTGAAATTCGCAAGAACTAGGCTGCATCTGATTATCTGCACATTATTTCGTATACTGTGTAAATTTGATCACCGGGAACAAGTTCAAGAAGATCAAGAAAGTAATAAAAATCAGTTAAATCCTTGCCATAAAGTCAATCAGATAGAAACACTGAAGTTCTTTCCTCTACATTAATAATTTCTAGCGGCTCATACCTGATTTCGCTACTTCTTGGCACTTCTGATCCTATTCGGCATTTGTCACACAGTTTTTTGTTGATTATCTTCACTAAATCCCAGTTCTGAAAATCATCGGAGATGAATCAAGAGTTTCTGAATCCACTTCTGGTGTTAGCTCTCAAAATCCAAAACCAACACATGTGAAACAATTTGTAAAGACAATCATTAGTCCAAAAAGTCAATTGATCACTATTCATCTTGAAGAAGACAATTACTTGCTATAGAAACTACAAATCGAGACTGCTCTTCAAGGTTATGGTGTAGAAGGGTTCATTCTTGGAACCACAACAATACCAACAAAATTTATCTCCAATCAAAACAATAGAACCATTGCTGATGAAGAATATGTTCAATATCATAGGCAAGATAGGCTTCTAAGCTCTTGGGTTTTTTCATCAATTAGTGCTAATTTGTTACCACTAGTAATTGGTGGTAACTCATCAAATGAAATATGGACCACTCTTGAAAGGGAATTCAAAAACCAATCATCAGCTAAAGTTCTACATTATAAAAGGAAGCTACAGAATATTCGAATGGAAAACCTCAGTATAAGGGAATACATTTCAAAGGTCAAAAAATTATGTGATTTACTCATTGCTACAGGAAATGTTGTTCAGAATTCTGATCATGTGCTTTATGTAACACCCCGTATTTTAATAATACTACAGATGATAAATTAAAGAATAATTAAATTAATATTCAGAATTAAGTGAAACGCGCTGTGCCATTGCGTTCGTCTTAGAATTCTAGTCAAAATAGACACTTGGTTTGCATAAAACAGACAACGTATTAAGAAGTTATTAAGGTTTGAAGTTTGTATACGCATAAGAAGATTATATATGAATAAAATATTTCCGGAAAATTCAAAATAGTTCAAAATCGCAGAAAACAGGGGAGCGGGAAAATTCCCGCCCAGGGGTGTCGACCCCATCAAGGGGGTATCGACCCCTGCGTCGACCCCATAAGGGGGGTGTCGACCCCTAGGTCGTCACACCAAAAGGGGGGTCGACCCCCAGGGGAAATCTGGGCAGATTAGGGTTTCATGATGGCTATATATACGACCCCATTACTCTTGTTTCTCCACACCGAAAATAATGGAGAACTAGATGCTGCCTCTACCCAGATTAAATCAAGTCTTTTCTTCTTTAGTAATCAACTAGAGTTTAGATATGTGTGATTCAACATCTACGACCTTTCTTCTATTTTTTCTAGACCTAATCACAGTGAGTCTATGTTGTTTTTAGATAAAAATAATTAAAAGTTAATTTTGACATGACTATAACTTGGATCTATGCCTGTGACTATTTGAATCATATCAGATCTTCTATAACCTGTGTATCTAAGTTATTCTGACAAGACTATGAACCAGATTTTGGCTTATACCTATTTATCATGTCAGATCTGTCATTGTTAGTAGATCTAATTCACTGTTTAGATCACACGATGCCTGTTCCTATTGCATTTGTGGCTAAATCGGATCTGTTGTTAGTTGGTTATCAAATTCATTGTTTAGATCTTATCATGCATGTTTATGATATCCCTATTATGTTAGGATCAGTTATATTGTCACATGTTCATCAGATATGTTCCTATATTCCTATATTGTCATTATGCCACTATATATCTATGCCTACTTCTGCTCTTATATGTCAATCTTGTTAGTGTAGTCATTTATGCCCTCTTCCCTCTGTCTTTTCCCTTTTATTTTATAGCCAGGCTACCTTCGAGCCAAGGCATGCCACTAAAATATGTGAATACGTTAAATTGGGAATGAGCGGAAAACGTTAAATTTGGGGCATAACTTGTATTGGGAAATTTGAGCATAACTTGAATGTAATATATTAATATGAATTTAGAGCATAATTTGAATTGTGATTAAAGAACTTAATTTAGGGCATATGGTTCATTATGAACATGACTTGGGAAAAGGGGCACGAAAACCTATATGACATACGAATAATTGGTTAATAATGAAGATGCCTAGAATTACAGTAATTAGAAATTGTAACCGCTCTTAGACACGAGATTAGATTACGCTTGTGGTGGAAGTCTGCCTGGAATCACCCGGAATATCCAACGACGACAAGTGGTGAATCTAATGCGAGGGGTCTAAGTGCATAAATACGAGATGTGCTAAGACACGAGATTAAGCTCGACTTGTGGAAGAAGTGTGCCCAGATTCAACTGGCATAACCAGCATCCACAAGTTGTAGGTTTAATGTGTGAGGTCTAGTACATTATAACCATAAATGAATATGGTAATAAAGTTGAATACTTCGTCTAGTTGAATCCATAGGGATTACATGAATAGATTAACTTGAATTGGGGTTAAGTAAACTTGTATGAACAAGGGGAGGGTTAAGTATATCTTGGGTTGGTGGGTAATATTTATATATATAGGCCCACAAACTTAACCTGTGGTGTTATGCAATCTTTTACTCTGGTATGGCATAACCTATGGAAAACCTAATGGGTATGTAAGTGTAGGGGGAAGCTTGTATCATCTTCTGTGTGAGACCCGTTTCAGTCTGTAACCCATATATAGGTATCAAACGAGTACTCCGAACTAGGTCGGAGTCGGGGCACGCTTAGTGAGATGATTGTAAGAGATCTAAAAGTGGAGGACGGTGTGGGCGACATATTTCGATGGAGTCATGTGCGTTCATGGGTCCGGCAGAGGAGTTTTAGACATCGTGACACCTCTAGATATGGTTGTGCACATCCTGAAAACGAAGGGTTGCCACTTTAGGAAGTGATACATCCTACTATGGGTCCGACACGGAGTATTTACGGAGTAGGGAGACGATCGATTAGTGCAGTAATTAGGGTACATATAGACTCCGGTATGTTTAGGAGCCCATTATTATCCTTAGGGGTAACTCCGATAAGTTGGGTTGCCTGTTGATTGTATGGGGTTAAGACCTCGCACTGGAAGTACACCTAAGTCTATCATCTTATACATGTTGGGGATCATTTCATTCTGGTTATACTAGTATTGGTGCAGAGAGAAATAGGAAGTATAGGGAAGCGCATTGTATCCTATCATGTTTATCCTATTTACCTTGTCATACTTGTCTTTTATGATGTTATCTCTCTTATCCACTTTATATGTCTGCCATGATAATTTTACTTATTTATATGCTAAAATTAACTGGACTCGCCAGACTTTATGTCTGACCTGTTTTGTTTCCCTTTCATTCTCTTTCGTCCCTCCCCCCTAAGGTTCTCAGGGTGGGAATACTCAAGCTTGATCATGATTTTGCTTTCATTCTGCTTGGAGCTGCTTAAATGTATTGCTCGAGTTCTTATCTTTTCTACTATGGCTATGTTTTTGGGGAATTTTGCTTCTTTTATTATTGTACTCTGATATTTTAAGTACAAGACATAATTTTAGTGATGTACTAGGTTTTATGGATTTCATACATATGATGTAACCATGTTTTGAACTACGATGCTTTATGATTAATAAAGTTTAAATTCCACTGCTATTTTATATCTTTCTTGTAATGTTTCTGTTTACCTATAACGCTTCACCAAACTTAATGCATTCTCTTAATGAGTGACATTAACGGATGTGGGTTGTCACACTTTGTATCAAAGCTGAAGGTTAGCAGATCGGATAAAAGATTTTGAAAATTATTTTCAAAAAGTTTTTAAAAGAAAGAATTTTCACAAGAAAAGACTGTTTTGAAAAACATATTCCCCAAGCCATATGTAATATCTTTCGATCCTCTGTTTGAATCCTTTTTCCTTTTCCTTTCAACATGTCTGGGGAACCTTATATTCCTGAGGGCGTTACGATACCCGGCTAGTTCCGTAGGTATCTAGAGGCCATAGCGCTTGCCGGTGGCCAAGCAGACATTCCTCCCCTAGCTACACCCGTTGTTCCTAATCCTCATCCTCCGCGAGAAGATAATTTCTCTAAGATCTTCAAAAATTTCTGTGCTATGGGAGGAAAGCCATTCCGTGGAACCGAGATGTTCGTAGAGGCAAGGAATTGGCTCAAGGAGATAGAAGACTTGTTTGGAATTTTCGAAGTAGACGATCGTAGGAAGATTCAACTAACCGCCTGGCTACTGAAAGATTAAGCTTCGTTCTGGTGGGAAGTGATACAAGTAGGGCGTCCGGTGGAAACTTGGGATGATTTTCGGTAGAGGTTTGAAATGAAGTTTCTTTCTCAAGCTGAGAAAAACATGCAAATGGAAAGGTTTCTGGCAGTCAAGCAAGGATGCATGGCTATCAAAGAGTATGTTAACAAATTTAACCCACTAGCAAGGTTTGGGTTGGAGCTAGTAGATACCCCGCATAAGAAGGCTTTGTGGTTTGCTGAAGGATTAAATGAACCCCTTCATGGGTTAGCTATGTCCTATATTCCAATGAGAGCAACTTTTAAAAGGCTCATTGATATGACGTTAATGCATGAGGAAGATAAGGCTGACAAGAAAGAAGTTCAGGTTGAGGAAACACAAAACAAGAAAGTATGGTCCAAGAAAGGACAACAGCAACAACAAAAAAAGGCGGAAAGAATGACAAGGCTAATGATAAGAGGAAGTGCCATAATTGTGGATGCAAGGGTCATTTGATCAAGGATGGCAAGAGAATGAAGAATGCTTGCTTCAGTTGTGGGGAGGTCGGACACTTTTCGAAGGAGTGCCCAAAGAAGTAGGGACAATGTCAAAGGGCAGGAGCTCCTGGAGGGAAGGTGCATGCCCTCGTGACCAGTGCTCCAGATAGAGGTAGAAAGTTATCATCGAAGGTTTGATTTCTCTTTCCAATCATCCTATTAGAATTCTTTTTTATTCCGGCGCTTCGCATTCATTTATATCTGATTCTGTGGTTGAGTCCTTGCACCTTAGTACTAGTGTGGTAGTGGATTCCGTTGTTGTCTCAAACCCTATTGGTGGTATGATTCATTTGTCCATGATTTGACGAGGTTTGAGAATATCGGTGTTAGGCATCGAGTTTGAGTGCGACACATATGTGCTTGGTTTTGTGGGCTATGGTTTGATTATAGGGATGGATTGGCTAGCTATGTATGGTGCCATTCTAGATTGTGAGAGGAGGGTCGTTAGACCTTTGACTTGCCATGGGAGGACCCTCGAGATTTTTTGTGACCCAAAAGGGCCTGTCATGCTTAGTTTCCTAGAGTCACTTGATGCATCTATCGATGATCTACGATCTGTACCTGTAGTCCGTGTGTGTGTCCTGATGTTTTTGATGAGGTTCGGGGATTACCCCGAGGCACGAGATTGATTGCTGCATATATTTGGTGGACAATGCAAAGCCAGTTGCATTACCTGTATGCCATATGGCTCCAAGGGAAAGAAGGGAGATCAGCAAGCACGTAGGGGAGTTGCTTGAGAAAGGGTTTCTTAGGCGAAGTATATCTGAATGGTAGGGTTGCACAAAGTATGGGTTGGGTCAGGTTAGACCAAATAGTTCATCCGACCCGCATAGATATGGGTTTAAGGTAGCTCAACCCGTACCCGACCCCTTATGAGGTTGGATATGGCTTGCGTTGAAGTATGGTTTGGGTCGGGTTTAGTAGGGTTGGGTTAGGTTGCTTGAATATAAATAAAAAATGAGAATATGAGAGAATTTTTTAAAAATAATATCAAAATATTCAGCATAATTTATTAGATTTTAGTTAGCATAATGCATTAAAAATAATAGATTCATTATAAGACATATTTTATTAAAATTTCATTGTAAAACACATCATATGAAATTAATTTTCTACATAGTAGAACAAGTGTTTTATTTTAAAATACATTAAAATTCTCTTTTAAATATATTTGCCAAATTCTATCTAGTTTGGATTGACATGGAATATGTTTTTTTTTATATTTACTATAGAATACATAAACATTATTATAAGATTATACTATTCTAATTTTAAGTAGCCTGATATTAAATTATTTCTTTAATATAGGGTTGGGTTGGATTAAAATAAGGTTCGGTTGAAAAAATATTAAACCCGACTCGTATATAGTATGGGTTGCAAATTGTAACCCTTATCCAACCTGAACTTGGATGGATTGGGCTGGGTTTATGTGGGTTGGGTCGGGTTGGTGGCTTGGGTCGGATTGGATATGGGTTGTGTGCATCCCTACTGAATGGGGTGCTCCGGTGGTATTCAGAACTAAGGCGGATGGTTTTCTTCACTTATGTGTAGACTATAAACAGTTGAACAAACTCACCAAGAAGAACAGGCACCCACTCCCGAGGGTAGATGATCTGTTTGACCAGCTTGTTGGTGCATCAATATTTTCTCAGTTAGACTTGGCCACGGGGTTTCACCAGTTGAGGGTGGCCGAGGACTGTATATACAAGACCGCTTGTAGGACTCCAGATGGGTTCTTTGAATGGCTCATTATGCCTTTTGGGTTAACGAATGCACCCGCCTATTTTGTTGATCTAATGAGTAGGGTGTTTAGGGAGTTTCTAAATAAGTTTGTTGTGGTCTTTGTTGATGACATCTTAATTTTCTCGAAGAGCAAGGAAGAGCATGCCTTACATATAAGGGAGGTATTGAAAACTCTGCAAGTGCATTAGCTTAAGGCGAAATTCTCCAAATTCCATTTTTGGAGAAAAGAGGTGAGGTTTCTAGGGCATGTGGTCTCTAAAAATGGGATAGTAGTAGATCCCGCAAAAGTAGTTGCAGTTCAAGATTGGCAAATCCCAATGAATGCGATAGAGGTGAGAATTTTTCTGGGATTGGCAGGCTATTATAGGAAGTTCATTAAGGAATTCGCAAAGATATCAACCCCACTCACCAAGCTGAAAAAGAAGAATTTGGCGTTTTCTTGGGATATAGATTGTGATGTTGCTTTCCAACGATTGAAGGGGGCTCCGACAACAGCCCTAGTCTTGACCTTGCCTGATGGGACAAAGTGTTTACAGTATACACTGGTGCATGTGGTACAGCGTTTGGTGCGGTTCTGATGCAAGATGGAAGGGTAGTATGTTATGGAGGTAGACAGTTAAGGGTTCATGAGAAGAACTACCCTACCCATGACTTAGAGCTAACTTCCATAGTATTCGCACTTAAGATGTGGCATCATCATTTGCTTGGAGAGAAGTTCGAGTTGTACACCGATCATAAATCTCACAAGTAATTGTTCTCGCAGAAGGATCATAACTTAAGGCAACAAAGGTGGATGGAGTTCCTAGCATCTTATGACTTCGAGATTGCTTATACCCCTGGAAAGGGTAAAGTGGTGGCAGACGCAGTGAGTAGGCAGAGGATGGCCTTAAGTCCTCTGTTTGTGGTGAGGAAAAGCTTGGAGTTCATATCAACTTTTGATTTTAGACCCTCCAACGAGTTTTTACCTAATTTATTTGCATCACTAGAGGTGTGACCTACTCATATGGATCAGAAAGGAGCTTCGTATGGAGAAGATCCGCAGATTTTAGACATCTTGGATAGGCTCAATAAAGGGAGATTTCTGGTCACCTCAGTATGTATTCCATAGACGATAAAGGGTGGTTGCGACGAGATGGGAGGCTTTGTGTTCCCTAAACTGGTAGTTTGTTAAAGACATTCCTTAAGGAAGCCCATCATTCTAAAATGACTATTCATCCAGGTGGTGATAAGATGTATAAGGATATGAAGAGGGTTTTATTTTGGGCTTGGATGAAGAAATATGTGGCAGAGTTTGTTTCTCAATGTTCAATTTTCCAGTAAGTCAAAGTTGAGCAAAAAAACCCGGCGGTTTACTTCATCCTTTAGAGGTCCCGCAGTGGAAATGGGAGAGTGTCTCTATGGATTTCATAAATGGTTTGCCAAGATCGAAGAAAGACAACACCAGTATTTGGGTTGTAGTGGACATACTTACTAAGAGCGCTCATTTCATTCCGGCTAAGAGTAAGAGGACGAAAGCATGGTTGGCAGCAATTTAAATTCTTGAGATAGTCCATCTTCATGAAGTACCTTCCAGCATCGTAAGTGATCATGACCCCATTTTCACCAGTGTTTTTTGGAGGAGCTTGCAAGAAGCGTTAGGTACACAGATGTTTTTGAGCACCGCTTATCACCATCAGACCGATGGACAGATGGAAAGGGTGAATAGAGTTCTTGAGGATCTTTTAACGCTGTGTATCCTAGACTTCGGAGGGACTTGGGAAAAGCACCTTCCTTTAGTAGAGTTTGCCTACAACAACAGTTATCAAGCTAGCATTAGCATGGCACCCTTCGAAGCATTGTACGGGCAACCCTGTAGATTACTAACTTGTTGGTGGGAATCTACATAAAGACTACTACTTGGACCAGATATGGTTAGAGAAACGTTCGAGAAGATTGATCTTATTAGAAGGCGAAGGAAGACCGCTCAAGATAGGCAGAAGTCCTATGTAGACAAGAGAAGGACTAACATTGAGTTCAAAGTGGGAGACATGGTTTTTATTAAGGTATCACCCATGAGGAATGTGGTTCGCTTTGGATCTATAGGGAAATTGGCACCAAGATTTGTAGGGACATTTCCCATAACAGAAAGGATTGGCCAAATGGCTTATAAAGTAAAGTACCAGAGAGACCATTAGGTGTTCATGACGTTTTCCACGTTTCTCATTTGCAGAAGTGCTTGCACAATACTGCAGAAAGAGTTGAGCCATGTATATTGGAGGAAGTAGAGGTGGAACGGGAGGCAACAATTAGACGAGTTCCTACCCGTATCCTTGGATTAGAAGTTAAGAAGTTATGCATTAGAGAAGTCAAGTTGATGAAGGTTCAAAGGGGAGATAACCCAGAGGATGCAACTTGGGAGACCGAAGGCAAGATTCGCGCTTCGTACCCTTTTCTTTTCGAGGGTATGTTCTTAACTCCTTTCCTAAGCTTTTATTTACACTTATTTCTATCATTTAAGTATCAGATCTTCGACCCTTAGATATGAATCCCATGAATGTAAACATGTGTTTGAGACATGGTATGTTTGATGGATGCAAGAGGTTGCTAGCGGTTGCTTCTGGATGCATATACGCATACATTAAGCACTAGATCGGCTCAATCACTCTCATACTGCATATGAATGTGTGTGCATTTTTTTTATGGATGGAAATGGATGTATCATAATATTGATGTTGCATTTGGACAAATGAATGTGCACACATATAAAACTTATATGTTATAATAGGATTATTTGCATACATGTTGGATTCATGGCACTAGCATACATTGCATTAAGAAGGTCGACTGAATCAGTAGACCACCTGATCTTTTGCATTAGTATAAGGACATATACACACACCTTCGCATACATTCATATAAGCATTAGAAGCCTTTAAGTACAATGGATTCCTGTGATTGGTGGATGAGTAGATGGATGGTAGGATATACACTCTTCTTAACTTGGAGATTTCGGGGATGAAATCCTTTGCGTAGGGGAGAATGTAACACCCCGTATTTAAGCAACACTAAAGATGGAAAATTAAAGAATAATTAATTTAATATTCAGAATTAAGTGAAACGGACTCGGCCATTGCGTTCGTCTCGGAAGTCTGGTCAAAATAGACACCTGGTTTGTGTAAAACGAACATCGTATAAAGAAGTTATTAAGGTTTGAAGTTTGTATACGCATAAGAAGAATATATATGAATAAAATATGTCCAGAAAATTCAAAACAGTCCAAAATCGCAAAAAATAGGGGAGCGGGAAAATATCGCCTAGGGGTGTCGATCCCATCAAGGGGGTGTCGACCCCATTAAGGGGGTGTCGACCCCTGGTTCGACCCCATAAGGAGGGTGTCGATCCCTGGGTTGACACAACAAGAGGGGGATCGACCCCCCTAGGTCGGATCTGGGAAGATTAGGGTTTCGCGACGGCGATATGTATGACCCAATTTCTCTTGTTTCTCCAAACCGAAAATAATGGAGAACTAGTTGCTTCCACTGCCCAGATTAAATCAAGTCTTTTCTTCTTCGACAATCAACTAGAGTTTAGAGCTATGTGATTCAATATCTGCGACCTTTCTTCTATTTTTTCTAGATCCAATCACAGTGAGCTATGTTAATTTTAGATTAAAACAATTAAAAGTTAATCTTGACATGACTATAACTTGGATCTATGCCTGTGACTATTTGAATTATTCTAGATCTGCTATAACCTGTATCTAGTTATTCTGACATGACTATGAACGAGATCTAGGCTTGTACCTATTTATCATGCCAGATCTGCCATTTTTAGTAGATCTAACTCGCTGTTTAGATCCCATCATGCATGTTCCTATTATGTTTGTGGCTAAATCAGATATGTTGTTATCTAATTCGTTGTTTAGATCTTATCATGCTTGTTTATGATATCCCTAATATATTGGGATCAGTTTTATTGTCACATGTTCATCAGATCTGTTCCTATATGCCTATCTTGTCATTATGCCACTATATGTTTAGGCCACTTCTGCCATTATCTGTGAATCTTATTAGTATAATCATTTCCTTCCTCTTCCCTTCATCTTTTCCCTGTTATTTTTATAGCCAGGCTACCTTCGAGCCTAGGCATGCCGCTGAAATATGCGAATACGTTAATTTGGGAACAAAGGGAAAACGTTAATTTGGGGGCATAACTTGTATTGGGAAACTTGGGCATAACTTGAATGTAATATATGAATACGAATTTGGGGCATAATTTGAGTTGTGATTAAAGACCTTAATTTGGGGCATATGGTTGATTATGAACATAACTTGGGAAAAAGGGGCACGTAAACCTATAATGACAGGAATAATTGTTTAATAATGAAGATGCCTAGAATTACAGTAATTAGAAACTGTAACCGCGCTTAGACACAAGGTTAGATTACGCTTGTTGTGGAAGTCCGCTTGGAACCACCCGACATATCCAACGACCACAAGTAGTGAATCTAATGTAAGGGGTCTAAGTGCATAAATACGAGACGTGCTAAGACACGAGGTTAATCCCGACTTGTGGATGATGTCTTCCCGGATCCAACCGGCATAACCAGCATCCACAAGTTGTAGGTTTAATGTGGGATCGAGGTCTAGTACATTATAGCCATAAATGAATATGGTAATAAAATTGAATACTTAACCTAGTTGAATCCATAGGGATTACATGAACATATTAACTTGAGTTGGGGTTAAGTAAACTTGTATGAACAGGGGGAGGGTTATGTATATCTTGGGTTAGTGGGTAATATTTATATATATAGGCCCACAAACTTAACCTGTGGGATTATGCAATCTTTTACTCTGGTATGGCATAACCTGTGGAAAACCTAATGGGGATGCAAGCGTAGGGGGGAGCTTGTATCATCTTGTGTGTGGGGCCCATTTCAGTCACTAACTCATATATAGGTATCAAATGAGTACTCCGAACTAGGTCAGAGTCGGGGCACGCTTACTGGGCTGATTTTAAGAGATCCAAAAGTGGGGGACGGTGTGGGCGGCGCATTCCGACGGAGTCATGTACGTGCATGATTTCGACAGAGGAGGTTTAGATGCCATGACACCTTTAGATATGGTTGTGCACATCCTGAAAACGAAGGGTTGCCACTTTAGGAAGTGAAACATCCTACTATGGGTCTAGCAGAGGGTATCTATGGAGTAGGGAGCCGATCGATTAAGGTAGTAATTAGGGTACATCTAGACTCCGACATGTTTTAGAGCCCGTTATTATCCTTAGGGGTAATTCCGGTCTGTTGGGCTGCCTGTTGATTGTATGGGGTTAAGACCTCTCACTGGAAGTACACCTAGTGTTGATTGTATCGCGTTTATCCTATTTACCTTGTCATACTTGTCTTTTGTGATGCTATCTCTCTTATCCACTTTATATGCCGGTCATGATACTTTTACTTATTTATATGCTAAAAGTAATTGGATTCGCCAGACTTTATGTCTGACCCATTTTGTTTCCTCTTCTTTCTCTCTCCCCCCAGGTTCTCAGGGTGGGAATACTCAATCTTGATCAGGATTCTGCTTTCATTCTTCTTGGAGTTGCTTAGATGTATTGCTCGAGTTCTTATCTTTTCTACTATAGCTATGTTTTTGGGGAATTATGATTCTTTTATTATTGTACTATGATGTTTCAAGTTCAAGATAGAATTTTAGTGAAGTAGTGGGTTTTATGCATTTCAAACATATGATGTAACCATGTTTTGAACTACGATGCTTTATGATTAATAAAGTTTTAAATTCCGCTGCTATTTTATATCTGTCTTGTAATGTTTCTGTTTCTTTTTACCTATAATGCTTCATGAAACTTAATGCATTCTCTTAATGAGTGACATTAACGGAAGTGGGGTGTCACACTTTACTTGATGAATGATTTAAACGATGAATATGAAGCTGTGTAGCTGTTATAACCTCTCAAAAGACTATTCCACCCATAGATGAAGTTCACTCAATCTTATTATCACATGAGGCTAGAATCATTAGCAAGAGAATTCTAGAACCAAATTAAAATTTCAATCTTGCTACTGGTTTCAAACCTAAAAATCAATAAGGGAACATATATGAAAACACTTACAAGAGAGTAGGTGGTCCACCTTGAGGAAGAGGCAGAGGTCAATGGAACAATAGCAATAGACTTAAATGTCAAATTTGCGGAAAAAATTAGGCATATAGCACTAAAGTGCTATTTCAGATTCAATAATAACTATTCTGGCAATCAAAGTCAAGGGAACAATAATAATCCTAGTGCAAATATTGCTCATGTTAATCAAGATACCAAAAACAACAACACCAGACAAAAAAACAACAATGAAACTTTAACAGTGGAGTATTTACAAGATGACAGTTGGTAGCCTGATTCTGGAGCAACAAATCATATTACTCACATCCTGGATAATCTGAATCTTGGATGCAGAGAATAGAAAGGTAATCAACCTATCTTGATGGGTAATGGTAAACATGTTAATATTTCCCATATTGGTAATGCATATGTTCCAGGGAAAAGAAAACTATGTTTACATAATTTACTTAGAGTGCCAAAGATCACAAAAAACTTAATTAGTGTTTCACAATTTGTCCATGACAATAAAGTTTATTTTGATTTTTTCCCTAAATACTGCTTGGTTAGAGATATTCTGACCAAGGATATCCTTTTACAGGGTAATGTCAATCATGGGCTATACAATTTTAATCTCTTTGCAGCCAAACTGATGTATGTGGTGAAAAACATTATGTTATGAATCAATGTAAGAGCTGTAATTTGAGTGAAATAGAAAATGCTGATAATAAGAATGATATCTTTGATCTTTGGCACTGTAAGCTTGGTCATCCAAGTACCAAGATTGTTATGAAAATTCTGAATGAAAATAAAATAAAATTTGATCCTATAAATTTGCCTTATGTCTGTTAATTCTGCCAAATAGGAAAAGTCACAAGATACCCTTCAGTGATTCATGTATACAATTTACTGAAACACTGCAATTAATAGCTACAAATTTATGGAGTCATGCTCCTATATACTTAGATTTTGGTTATAAATTTTATATCTCATTTGTTGATGCATTCTCAAGATTTACTTTCTTAAAAATAAATCTAAGGTTTATAATGCCACCATAAACTTTATAACTATGATAGAAAAGAAAGTAAACTTTTCAGTCATGATTATACAAAGTGATGGTGGAAGTGAGTTTAAGTGCTTAAGCAACTACTTTCAAAGCAAAGGTATTTTTCATCAAACTACATGTCCATATGCATCTCAACAAAATGGATTAGTTGAAAGAAAACATAGGCATGTTGTAGAATCTGATATGCCATTATTAACTCAGGCTAGCTTGCCATTAAAATTTTGGTCGAAGACATTTAGTACAGTAGTATATTTGATTAATAGACAACCAATAGCTATATTAAATGGCCCAACACCTCTAGAAAAACTGTATAATGGCAAACTAGATTATAATAGCCTAAAACCTTTTGGATGCTAAAGTTGCCCATATTTGAGACCTTACAATTCTAATAAGTTAAATTTCAGGTCAAAGTAATGTACAATTCTTAGTTATACCACAAACCAAAAAGGGTATAAATGCATTAATGAAACAGACAGAGTTTATATTAGCATGCATGTTATTTTTAATGAAAGAATTTATCCTTTCAGTAACAAAAATATGAAAACCACAAGTAAGTTGGTTAATGCCAAAACATTTATACCTACTATACCCATTCCTGATGAGGACTGGAAGCCAATGGAAGGTGGTGTAATCACTGATGCTCAAAGCACATCTACTTCAAACATTGAAGATAATGATACCATTGAGCCTCCTAGTCAAACATCATCCATGCCTGTTGCAACACCAAATAAAAGTCAATAGAATGAAGGTGAACAGTCAAGCATTCAGAATATTGAAGGAACTCAAACAAACAATGAAAGCAATGACAACTCACCACAAGCTGAGCAACCAGTTCACACTGGTCACCCTATGATTACATGGGCTAAAAGTGTTATCTTTAAACCAAAATTACTTGTTGTTACATCCAGTTTAATTGAACCTGAACCCTTTGATCAGGCTATTAAAAACAAAACCCGGAAGACAACAATGGATGAAGAGTATAATCCTCTCATCAAGAATAAAATTTGGAGTCGTGTATGTCCACCAATCAACAAAAATATATTTGGATGTAGATGGACATACGAGCTTAAAAGAAATCCTAATGGTACCATTAACAAGTACAAAGCTAGGCTAGTAGCAAAACGTTTTAATCAGAAATACGGCTTTGATTTTAATCAAACATTCTCACCTGTGGTAAAACCCACAACTATAAGACTGATCCAAACCATATCTTTGTACAAGAGATGGCACATTAAACATTTAGATGTTGATAATGCATTTTTGAATGACATATTGGAAGAGGAAATTTATGTGCAACAGTCACCAGGTTATAATCTTAACCAAAATTATGTGTGTAAGCTAAATGAAGCCATTTATGGCTTGAAGCAAGCTCCTTGTGTTTAGTTTGATAGACTTAAGAATACTTTATCAAAATTAGGCTTCAAGTCTACCAAATCAGACACATCATTATTCACTAAATCAGAAAACACTTCTGTCATTTACATATTAATATATGTAGATGACCTAATTGTTACTGGTAATAATATTTCAGAGCTTGAGAAAATTACGCAGTATCTTGATCAACAATTCTCTTTTAAGGATCTAGGAGAAGTGAATTATTTTCTAGGCATAGAAATAACAAGAAATAACAATGAAATAACTCTATGCCAAAGAAAATATATCATAGAACTGTTGACCAAGAACAAAATGATGAATGCTAAACCCTAACCTACTCCAATGATAAAAAGTCATCACTATTCAAAGTAAGGGGAGAAGCAATATCAAACATCACTGTAGGGAAATTACAGTATGCAACTATAACCAGGCTAGACATTACTTTTTGTGTTAATAAAGTATCTCAGTTTATGCAGAATCCTTTAGACACCCACTTGAAAGTTGTCGAAAGAATTCTGAGATATCTTAAAGGAACCGTCAATCATGGATTAACTCTTAAAGCCAACCAACATCTAAACATAAATGCATATGCAGATGCCGATTGGGCTTCAGATCTAGATGACAAGAGATCTACATTAGGATACTGTGTCTATATAGGTCAAAGTTTAATATCCTGGTGTTCTAAAAAGCAGCCTACAATTTCTAGATCGAGTACTAAAGTAGAGTATCAAAGTATAGCAAACACTGCAGCTGAAATCAAATGGATATAGTCTATATTGTTTGAACTCAGACTAAAATCGGATCTAAAGCCAATAATTTGATGTGATAACAAGAGTGCAGTGTACATGTCAGAGAATCCAATTCAACATGCCAGAACTAAACATATTGAGATCTACTTACACTTTGTAGGAGAGATGGTTCAAAAAGGAGAAGTTCAAGTTAATCGCATACTATGCACTTACCAAAGAGCTGATGTTCTAACCAAAGCCATATCAGTAATCAATTTCACCAGATTCAGATCCGAAATGAATGTTAGTAGTAAGGAAGAAGGAGTGCTTCAGGAAGGCAAATCTCAACCAAAACCAGTGAAGAAAGGAAAAGTAAGACGTCGGAATAGACCCGGAAAACTCAAATTGTCAATTCGACAAATTACGGTTTCCAAGCTTCTCAAAGACTCAAATTTTTGGTACTATGAGTTGAATCGAAGTACATCGAAGTATTAGAAAGCTCTCTCTCTCTCTCACTATTTCATCAAATTTGAAGATTTTTGAAAGCGTCGCCATGGATTCTCAAAACTAGGGTATCAGCACCTTGGTTTAGAGGGGGATTAATGAAGAGAACAAAGGAACAAGGCAGTGTTATCTTTTCTTTTATTTCTATAACAAAGCCTTATTGGGCTAAGCCCAGTTTTCATTTATTTCTTGCATTATTGCCGAAGCCCAAAGATGTACATATTTAGGCTATTTATACATCAACTCTGTAATTCATTTTATCAATTCTCAATACAACAATTCATCATCTTCTACCTTTCGACTTTCTCTATTTTCCATTTCTATCAAAACTCAGTTGCTTCCATTCTAGACTCTAATGTCATCACTACGAACTACACAAACAACTCACCAACTTAACACATGTGGAGACAAAGGTGACGGTTGGTGGTCGGAGTGTTGTTGTGATGATAAACAGTAGGCTGCGCTGTCAGAAACTAACGGTCACGGAATTGAATAAGGATAACAGCTGCTGCTTGTTGGTCTCAAGTGCATGGACGTCTGGCTATCGCAGTGTAGTTGTGGATGCGCACGTGGTACATGTTGATGGCGGATGGTGGAGCAAGATGCATAAGTTGCGTCGGATTGTGTAGCAACTCGCTTTAAGTTTCCAAAAAAATATTTTTCTTTTGATGATATGAAGATTTGAATTTTATAAGTTGTAGGCTTTGGAAAAGCTACAGTGTCTACAAACGATCAAAGTCTTTACATCTTTCGCTTCTTTTATATTTGATTTAAGAGTTAAAAATATAGGAGAAGAAGAGACGACATAAGTAATTTTCGAAAAGAAACATGAAGAAGAAAGAAGCAAACTAAAAAGTGGCAAATTGAATTGGCAAGTATGGATGCATAATAGAACGAGTTTCCCAAAATGATGGATCAAGCTTGAATCGTTACATGCATGTGTACTTAAAAATGTCAACTACTTAGTTTGGTTTTTTTTATTTATTTATAAATATATTAATATATGTATTGTTTGTGTAAATGCACACATATATGATAAAATACCAGAAAATGCACATAGATTTGATTTGATTTTCAACTCAACTTAATCTATACTTTGTTTTATTTGGACGCATTCGAAAATTTAAAACATTGATCTAGTTTGGTTCATTTTAGCTACATAAGTCCAAGTTA
Source organism: Allium sativum (assembly GCA_030737875.1). Classification (NCBI taxonomy): domain Eukaryota; kingdom Viridiplantae; phylum Streptophyta; class Magnoliopsida; order Asparagales; family Amaryllidaceae; genus Allium; species Allium sativum. The sequence continues at coordinate 24,972,995 of JASFAX010000024.1, forward strand.
TAAACAACATATGTTCAGAATCAAACACTGCAGAGATCAAACCTACTGTTCAAATACACGAAACAGAACGTCATTGTGTTTAGTTTATTGATATGAACAGAATAACACGCCAAAATTTGGTAATTCGATGCTCCATTGAAAATTGTTTATTTATGTTATATCGGTTGTCGTTATCATAAGTCCATCATATAAGTCGATCTAAATGGAGCAAGTGAAATCATAATTCGACAAAACAAATGATGACATTTTCGTTAAAACAAAATTCTCTTAATCAATTTTATATTTAAAAAAATCGTATTTTAAAAATCCTAATTTCATTATTTCAAACCAATCGTACATAATACAGGTTCAAATTCATTTTTTTTAGTTTTAATTATAATCAAACTAGTCGAATTTCATTATAAAACGAATGGTAAATTTATGAGTCATTACATGGACACAGAGAAATAATAATGTAGGACAACTATATTCTTATAGAGAAAGAAGTTGTGACTCAAAGAGCCTATCATGCTTTATAGGTTTGTTAGTCAAACAAATTCAAGAGCAGGTAATCTCTTTAATTTCATATGTGACACTCAAAATGACTTTTGTGGACTCCTTTATTTTCTTGGCCCTAATGGAAAAATGAGCAAAACATCATAATGTTTTTTAATTTAATACTTTATTTTTATTTGATACCATATAATTTTTATACTAGCGATCATTTCTAGGTCCACTTGATAACAACAGAATTATCATTTCATAACAATTATAACCGTCACAAATCAATGTACCAATAGATATAACGGTTGGTAGAACGTGCATGCAGCTATAACATTGAAAATTTTTGATCTCCTAACGGTTTCAGCTGTCAGGAGGTTTTGCAATTCAAACAATTATAGCCGTTGGCGAATTCTTTAGTTGCAGTGATTATAACCGTGGACATATTCTTGACTTCAAATGGTTAAACTGTTGGAATTTTTGTTTTTTCCAACATTTATAACCATTGTTTTTTTTACTTAAATGGTTAAACCAATTGGATTTTTTTACTTTCAACTATTATAATCATCAGGATATAAATGCAAAAGTTCGCAAGTGTTACATTTTTCGTATTGCTGAATCATATTTCATTCAAGATCTTATAGTATCATCACATATTATTTTATTTTGCAATACAAATTCAAATTTATAACAATAACAAACACGATACCAAATTTCAAACTAACATTTCACCAAATTAAAAGGAAAATTTAAAAGGTACTAAATAAATCATATCAATTCTATAAAGTTCATCGTTACAAGTTTCATGACTACAAAATTCCAAAAGCTTACAAAGAATGAATACAACACCCTACACAATCCAAGCTTATCTTCGTTTACTTTGTAATTAGAAATGGATCTAAAAGCACAACAATAACTTTTTTTTGTTATTTCCGAAGACTTCAGCAATGACTTATCTTTAGAAATCCTCAAAGCCAATGACCCATTTATTACCATTAACACTAGCTTAGAACTTCTGCAGTTTAAACTAAAACTGGAATATTCAAAACAACTTTTAATATAAAAACTGTAACACCCCGAATTTTAGTTAATACTAAAATTCACTAATTACAGAATAAATAATCTCAGATGTGGGAATTAGGGGAAACGGGCTGCGTTATTGCGTTCGTCTCGGAAAAATACGCGAAATAGAGTCCGAGTTTTCGAAAATCGGAGTCCGTATGGCCCAGTTATGGCCCAATGAAGTTTGCAGAAAATTCAAAACTAAAACAGATTTAAAATTTTAAATATTCAGATTTGGAATGGGCCAGGCGGGGTCAGGCGGGTAGCTTCCCGCCCAACCCATGTCGACAGGGCTGTCGACAGGCCTGTCGACAGGGGTGTCGACATGCCTGTCGACTTGCCTGTCGACAGGGTGGCACCGTTCTGTGAACCTGGGTGCACCAGGTTGCACCAGGTTGGGTTTCAGGCTGGCTAGGAGGGCTGGTTCTAGAGATTTCCTAAATCTAAGGGTCCTAATCTAATCTAGGGTTAATCTAAGGGTCTAAAATGCAACCTAATCCTATAAATAAGACCCTAACCCTATCCTAATTCATTCATAATTAAAACTAGTAACTAAACTATGGCAAAATGAAATTTGAGCATGGCCTCCACAAGTTCATGAAGAAGTTGCAAGCAAATCACTCTCTAATCATCCTCTAATCTATTCTAAGTATCTTAATCTTCTTCATTAGCTTGCTAATTGTGTTTTGGTGAGTTTCTATGGCTTTAATAATCAATTGTTAATTTGATTGTGGTAGGATGTGATAAGACATGGCTATGTTTGTGGATAAATGTATTTATGCAAGTTTGTATGATATGTGATTTGCAAGTTTTATGTTAAATGCAAGTTAAGGCCATGTTTTATGATGCAAAACACCATGTTAAACATTTATGCATATGTGACATGTTATGCAAACTATATGTGAGAATATATGCAAGTTATATGTAACATGATATGCAAGTTATGCATGAGATTTTATGCATGCTAAGTAGTTGGTGTTATGCATGTTAAGGATTTGATATATGCATGTTTAATAAGTGGATTTATGCATATTTACTAAGTGGAATTATGCATGTTTAGCAAAGTGAGTTATGCAAGTTGAAAGTGATATGCAAGTTAAGTATATGTTTAAATGCAAGATCTATGTGATATGCAAGTTATGCATGCTTATGCAAGTGTATGGATGCTTATGCAAGTCATGTATATGTTTAAATGCAAGATCTATGTGATATGCAAGTTATGCATGCTTATGCGAGTATATGAATGCTTTTGCAAGATATGTATATGCTTAAATGACATGATATGCAAGTTATGCAAGTATGTGAATGCTTATGCAAGTATGTGGATGCTTATGCAAGTATGTGAATGCTTATGCAAGTTATGTGTATGCTTAAATGCATGTTTAACATGTTATGCAAGTTATGAGAATGCCTATATGCAAGTTCAACATGTTATGCAAGATAGGTGTATGATAATATGCAAGTTCATATGCAACATGTTATGCAAATCATGTGTATGATAATATGCAAGTTTGGGTTATATGAAGTTGGGTTAATATATGTTCATATATGCAAGTTGACATCCTCTTAACCCATGACAAAGTTGTATGTTAAACCCATGATATTTGTGATGATCTTCCCCTTTATTATGTCATGTAACGAGAACGATTTACGCGGGGAACGATGGGGTTGGTAAATATGTTAATAAATGAATGTTTGGGTATGATTAAGCATACCATAAAAATAAATTAACATAAGTGGGAATTTACCTATTGAGTTAGGTCTACCCCATGGGAATTTACCTATTGAGTTAGGTCTACCCATGCTATGAAAAATGTGTAATTAATTAGGGATAATTAATTGTGGGGGTGATTAATTAGGCGTAATTAATCAACTAAGACACGAGGTTGGACCCTTTTGTAGCGGAAGTCTGCCCGGAACCGACCGGCCATCCAGCGGCTACAAATGATTGGCCCAATGTGAGAGGTCTTAGTCACAAACTAAATACGTGATTAACGTAAAGACACGAGGTTAGACTCGGTTATGACGTAAGGCTGCCCGGACCCAACCGGCTTAACCAGCGGTCATAAAAGATAGTCTAATGTGAGAGGTCTTTAGGAGGATCACGGTCTTAATTAATTAAGAAACACTTAACCAAAATAGCATGTAGTGGGACATGAGGGTTAAGTGGGTGCCTTGGGTGGCATGTAGTAACTAGTGGGGGTGCCTCGGGTGGCATGAGGAAACTAGTGGGTTGCCTTGGGTGGCAATAGAAAATACGATTAGAATACTTAACCAAGGTGGAACATGTAATTAAACATGATTAAGGGGTTAAGTAAGTGCCATGGGTGGCATGTGGGAATCTAGTGGGTGCCCTAAGTGGCAATTGAAATATGATTAAAGGACTTAACCAAGATTTATAACATGTAAGAGGACATGGTTAAAGGGGTTAAGTGGGATGCACTAGATATTTGACAAGCTTAAGGGGGTAGCTTGTGGGGGCCCATTTCAACCAATATCCCAAACGTATCTTTGTGGGCTCGACCCATGTCGAGTGACGGGACACGCATATTGGGCTTGATTATAAGAGGCCAAAACGGGTTAGCGGTGGCAACGCGGGATCAACGGGTTTCATATGCGTGTGTGGACCCGGGCTGGTTGGTAAGTCGTTGTTGCATCGTGTAGATATAAAGCCGTGCACCGTGATATTATCTGGTAGCCACTTTAGGGGAATGATACACCCCAATCGTGGGACCAGCACGGGTATCTACGGTAGGGAGCCGATCGATGGGTAGTAGTAGGTACACCTAGTAAAGATAGGGGCAGACGGCACCTATGTAGGGGTACCCGAAACTACTGGGTAAGATTACTAGATACACCTAGTGGATGTAGGGGCAGACGGCACCTACGTGGTCAGTTATACACCTAATGGATGTAGGGGCAGACGGCACCTACGTGGTCAGCTAGAAGTGCCAGAAACTACTAGTTATATTTTCTAAGACTTTAGAGGGGATCAACCTTTAAGTAGGAATTACTCTTGGTGGGTAGAACTGGTGTGGTGCAGTGTAGAAATTACCCTTGGGTGAATAAGTCTGGGGTGGAGTAAGAATTATCCTTGGGTGGATAAATGCGTCTTTTCGGTTATCGTTATACATCCGGTGTTTAGTTGGCTACTTAGTGTAGTCATTATCCCCAGAGGTACCGTACCTTATTTATGTCATACCCTAATTAATTTAATGGTTGTATTGTTAGGGTTATAGGACTCACTCAGACTTATGTCTGACCCCATTGTTTTTATCTTTTTCCCAACCCTCAGGTTATCAGAGTGGGCCTAGCACTAGTGGGCTTGGATCAGACCGCTATATCTATCTTTTGGGCTTGGATCGTAGAAGTAAAGCTCGGTTTATCTTTTCTATTATGGCTATTGTCTATGTAGTGGGATTATGTACTTCTATTTTATCGGGATGGATATTATGTACTTGACTCTCGTTATGGTTTTGTGATGTAACCAAACATGTTTTACTTTCCGCTGAAATGAAATGCTGATTTAATTTTTCAAGTATTACTTATATCTGTCTTGTTGTAATTTTTCTGTTCTATATTCACTTAAAATACTCCACCAATGTTATGGCATTCCCTTAGTGAGTGACCGTAGCGGGTGTGGGGTGTTACACGTGGTATCAGAGCTTAAGGTTACCGGAACAGATAAAATTTTTAGAAAAACTATTTTCTAAGAATATTTTTGGAAAGGAGTATTTTCAAAAACATGTCTTTTAAGAGAAAAGTTTTTGAAAGAAAAGCATAATCCCCAATAGCCATATCTATATCTTTCGAATTCTCCATTTTGAATCTCTTCCTTTCTCTCGTTTTGAGTTTCCCCTCCACGTATAGATGATCTTTCTAAGATGGATAAGGATGGAAAACCACTTCAAGGGACTTAGACGTTAGTCGGATTAGAAGTTGGTTCAAGAAGGAGGAGGACTGGTAGGTATCTATTGGATAGACGGTGGGAGGAAGGCTCAAATAGTTGTTTGGTTAATGAAAGATGAAACCTCATTGATGGGAAGTTACGAGTGGGGAATAGGGAAGAAGAAGGCAAGTGGTTATCCTTTCGAGAGGAATAGGACACCTTATTAGGATTGTCCAAAGAAGCAAGGGCAAGGTATGGAATCTTCTGGAGGGTAGTTGTATTCCCTCACGACTAGGGTACCAGATGGGGATAAGACCGTCTAGATTGGAGGTTTGATTTCCTTATCATCCAATTCGAACTTTATTTGATTCTGACGCATCGAGTTCGTTTATCTTATCATTACTAGTAGAGTCACTGCACTGAGACACCAGTTGGTGGATGATCCCTTAGTTGTTTCAAACCCAATTGGGCTCCATGATGTGATTGGGTTTGAAAGTTCCTATACTTAGCATTGAGTTTAGGTGTGATGCTTGTTGGGCTTCACGGGCTATGGGCTAGTTTTGGGCATGGACTGGTTATCCAGTAGGGGTGCCGTTCTTCATTTTGAAGGGAGAGTTGTTAGGCTTATGGGCCGCCTGGGTAACACTCTCGAGATCTCTTGTAATCCCATAGAATCTGTTATGCTAAGTTATTTAGAATCGCTTGACACGTCGGTCTAGAGTTTGCGATCTGTTAGAGCGGTCCGGGAGCACCCGGATGTGTGTGAGGAGGTGAAGGGCTTACCTCCGAAGCGGGAGATTGACTTCCGAATATATATGGTGGATAATGCTAAACCAGTGTCTTGGCCAGTGTGCCACATGGCTCCTTGCGAGAGGAGGGAACTCCATAAGTAAGTAGGCGATTTGCTTGAGAAGGGGTTCATAAGACGAAGTATATCGGAGGGGGGCGCTCCAGTAGTTTTTGTTATGAAGGCGGATGGGTCCCTCAGACTTTGTGTAGGCTAAAGAGAACTAAAGAAACTCACAAAGAAGAATAGATACCCATTGCCGAGGATTGATGATCTCTTTGATCAGTGAGTGAGCGCCTCAGTATTTTCGCAGTAGGACTTAGCCACGGGATTTCATCAGTTGAGAGTGGCTGAGAATAGTATAGAGAAGACTGCCTTTAGGACTCCGGAGGATTTCTTTTATGAGTGGCTGGTGATGCCATTGGGTTTGACGAATGCCCCCGCATACTTTGTTGATTTGATGAGAAGGGTGTTCAGGGAGTACCTAAATAAGTTCGTGATGGTCTTTGTAGATGACATCTGGGTCTTTTCTAGAAGCGAAATAAGTTTTCGTATGTGCTCAATAGGCTGAGCAGAGCCAGTATAGGATAAACGACGGTTTTGGAACGAGACTGGCGAGAACATCCAGAATTGGTCAAGGGCTTAATTATTTAGCCATTTTTATTTGTATCATCTCACGTAGGTCGTCTGAATTCGAAGGAGGTATCCCTTGGGTGTTTGTCTGATATTGGTTTAGGCCTTTGGGGCTTGCATTTGGGGGATGCCGAGCTCGACTAGGGTGGTCTGCGTGGGAGACAGTTGTGATAATTTTGGATGATATCCAGGTGGAGAAGAGCATGCCCTACATCTTAGGGAAGTGTTGGAGACTCTTCGAGCGCATAGTCTTAGGACAGCAAAAGTGGATGGGATCCTTAGCATCCTATGAGTAAGGGTAACATGGTAGCGGACACCTTAAGTAGAAAAGGTTGTCCTTGAGTTCATTGTTTGTTGAACGACGGAGCTTAGAGTTTATTTCTAAGTTTGACTTTAGACCTTCCGTTGACTTTGTACCCGGTTTGCTAGCCTCCTTGGAGGTTAGACCTACTCTTTTGGGGCGGATTGGAAGAGCACAGAGGGACGATCCACAGTTGGTTGAGTTGGTAGAGAAACTCATAAGGGGGGAGTCGTCCAGCCATTTGAGTAGGTACACCCTAGATGATAGGGGGTGCTTGTGTAGAGACGGTAGACTTTGTGTACCGCAAACGAGGGTTTGAGGAAGGCTATTCTTGATGACGCACACCGTTCTAGGATGACCATTCATCCCGGTGGGGATAAGATGTACCAAGACATGAAGAGGATTTTCTTCTGGGCCGGTATGAAGAAAGAGGTGGCCGGGTATGTCGCTCGATGGTTGGTGTGCCAGCAAGTGAAGGCGGAGCAAAGGAAACCAGGTGGGTTGCTTCACCCATTGGAGGTTCCGCAATGGAAGTGGGATAGCGTCTCGATGGATTTTATTGACGGGTTACCCAGGTCGAGGAAGGGTAATACAGGAATTTGGGTGGTGGTAGATAGACTTACTAAGAGCGCCCATTTCATACATGCGAAGAGCAAGAGGACTGCTCCATGGCTAGCTTCAATATATCTTCGAGAGATAGTTCGATTACATGGGGTACCCTCTAGCATAGTAAGTGATCGAGATCCTATCTTCACTAGCGAGTTATGGAAAAGATTGCAAGAGGCGGTAGGGACTCAGTTGTGTTTGAATACCGCATATCATCCTCAGACGGACGGCCAGACCGAGAGGGTGAATCATGTCCTAGAAGACCTTTTGAGGCTTTGTATCTTAGATTTTGGGAGGTACATGGGAAGAGCATCTTCCATTGGTGGAGTTCGCATATAATAACAGCTTTCAGTCCAGTATTGGTATGGCACCTTTCGAAGCTCTTTATGGAAGGCCATGTCGATCACCTACACGTTGGTAGGAATCTACGGATGAGATCTTGCTTGGGCCGATGAGGCTAGAAAGACCTCGGGAAAAGATTGATTTGATTCAAAGAAGGATGAAAGCGACGCAAGATAAACAGAAATCTTGTGCGGACAAGAGGAGAACAGAGCTTGAGTTTGATATTAGGACATGCTTTTTATTAAGATATCTCCGTTACGGAATGTGGTTCACTTTGGATCTGTTGGGAAGTGAGTACCAAGGTTTGTTGGACCGTTTCCTATTAAGGAAAGGATTGGACAGATGTCATATAGAGTAGAGTTGCCCGACAGGCTTAGTGGTGTACATGATATATTCCATGTGTTACATTTGAGGAAGTTCCTACATGAGACCGCAGAGGCGGTAGAGCCGAGCCTGCTTAGAGAAGTGGAAGTAAAGCGTGATGCTACGATTCGACGAGCTCCTACTTGCATCCTTGGGTCAGAGGTTTGGAAGTTAAGAAACAGAGAGGTTCAACTAATCAAAGTACAAAGGGGAGATGAAGAGAGTGACGCTACCTGGGAGACGGAAGCGAAGATACGTTCGAGGTACCCTTTTCTTTCGGAGGGTATGTCCTTTTGCTTCTCCTTCATCGCATATCTTGTGCTTATCTTATCTTTAGTATGTCCTCTCGTTAGTACCTTTGACCTTTAGATAGGGTAAACCTATGGTTGAAACATGTGTTTGAGACATGTTATGGTTGATGGATGCAAGTGGATGCAAGTGTTTGCTAGTGGTTGCTCGTGGATGCATATACACACACTCTAGGCACTAGATCGGCTCAATCACTTCATATTGCATATTGCATAAAAATTGTGTGTAGGAAAATATATTTATGGATGTATAATGGTTGTGTTATCACATGGATGATGCATTTTGGTGAATGATTGTGCACTCATGTAGATATTGTATGTGTCGATAGGGTTCTCTCGCATACATAATGGATGCATGGCACTATCATGGTTTGCATATGTTCATACGTTAGATAGGGAACATATACACACACTTTTTGCATATGCTCATACCTCATTAGAAATTGTTTTAAGGACAATGGATGCCCGTGGATGATGGTTTGAGTAGATGGTTGTTTGGATGGTAGGATATGCATTCTCCTTAGCTTAGAGATTTCGGGGACGAAATCCTTTAAGGAGGGGAGAATGTAACACCCCGAATTTTAGTTAATACTAAAATTCACTAATTACAGAATAAATAATCTCAGATGTGGGAATTAGGGGAAACGGGCTGCGTTATTGCGTTCGTCTCGGAAAAATACGCGAAATAGAGTCCGAGTTTTCGAAAATCGGAGTCCGTATGGCCCAGTTATGGCCCAATGAAGTTTGCAGAAAATTCAAAACTAAAACAGATTTAAAAATTTAAATATTCAGATTTGGAATGGGCCAGGCGGGGTCAGGCGGGTAGCTTCCCGCCCAACCCATGTCGACAGGGCTGTCGACAGGCCTGTCGACAGGGGTGTCGACATGCCTGTCGACTTGCCTGTCGACAGGGTGGCACCGTTCTGTGAACCTGGGTGCACCAGGTTGCACCAGGTTGGGTTTCAGGCTGGCTAGGAGGGCTGGTTCTAGAGATTTCCTAAATCTAAGGGTCCTAATCTAATCTAGGGTTAATCTAAGGGTCTAAAATGCAACCTAATCCTATAAATAAGACCCTAACCCTATCCTAATTCATTCATAATTAAAACTAGTAACTAAACTATGGCAAAATGAAATTTGAGCATGGCCTCCACAAGTTCATGAAGAAGTTGCAAGCAAATCACTCTCTAATCATCCTCTAATCTATTCTAAGTATCTTAATCTTCTTCATTAGCTTGCTAATTGTGTTTTGGTGAGTTTCTATGGCTTTAATAATCAATTGTTAATTTGATTGTGGTAGGATGTGATAAGACATGGCTATGTTTGTGGATAAATGTATTTATGCAAGTTTGTATGATATGTGATTTGCAAGTTTTATGTTAAATGCAAGTTAAGGCCATGTTTTATGATGCAAAACACCATGTTAAACATTTATGCATATGTGACATGTTATGCAAACTATATGTGAGAATATATGCAAGTTATATGTAACATGATATGCAAGTTATGCATGAGATTTTATGCATGCTAAGTAGTTGGTGTTATGCATGTTAAGGATTTGATATATGCATGTTTAATAAGTGGATTTATGCATATTTACTAAGTGGAATTATGCATGTTTAGCAAAGTGAGTTATGCAAGTTGAAAGTGATATGCAAGTTAAGTATATGTTTAAATGCAAGATCTATGTGATATGCAAGTTATGCATGCTTATGCAAGTGTATGGATGCTTATGCAAGTCATGTATATGTTTAAATGCAAGATCTATGTGATATGCAAGTTATGCATGCTTATGCGAGTATATGAATGCTTTTGCAAGATATGTATATGCTTAAATGACATGATATGCAAGTTATGCAAGTATGTGAATGCTTATGCAAGTATGTGGATGCTTATGCAAGTATGTGAATGCTTATGCAAGTTATGTGTATGCTTAAATGCATGTTTAACATGTTATGCAAGTTATGAGAATGCCTATATGCAAGTTCAACATGTTATGCAAGATAGGTGTATGATAATATGCAAGTTCATATGCAACATGTTATGCAAATCATGTGTATGATAATATGCAAGTTTGGGTTATATGAAGTTGGGTTAATATATGTTCATATATGCAAGTTGACATCCTCTTAACCCATGACAAAGTTGTATGTTAAACCCATGATATTTGTGATGATCTTCCCCTTTATTATGTCATGTAACGAGAACGATTTACGCGGGGAACGATGGGGTTGGTAAATATGTTAATAAATGAATGTTTGGGTATGATTAAGCATACCATAAAAATAAATTAACATAAGTGGGAATTTACCTATTGAGTTAGGTCTACCCCATGGGAATTTACCTATTGAGTTAGGTCTACCCATGCTATGAAAAATGTGTAATTAATTAGGGATAATTAATTGTGGGGGTGATTAATTAGGCGTAATTAATCAACTAAGACACGAGGTTGGACCCTTTTGTAGCGGAAGTCTGCCCGGAACCGACCGGCCATCCAGCGGCTACAAATGATTGGCCCAATGTGAGAGGTCTTAGTCACAAACTAAATACGTGATTAACGTAAAGACACGAGGTTAGACTCGGTTATGACGTAAGGCTGCCCGGACCCAACCGGCTTAACCAGCGGTCATAAAAGATAGTCTAATGTGAGAGGTCTTTAGGAGGATCACGGTCTTAATTAATTAAGAAACACTTAACCAAATTAGCATGTAGTGGGACATGAGGGTTAAGTGGGTGCCTTGGGTGGCATGTAGTAACTAGTGGGGGTGCCTCGGGTGGCATGAGGAAACTAGTGGGTTGCCTTGGGTGGCAATAGAAAATACGATTAGAATACTTAACCAAGGTGGAACATGTAATTAAACATGATTAAGGGGTTAAGTAAGTGCCATGGGTGGCATGTGGGAATCTAGTGGGTGCCCTAAGTGGCAATTGAAATATGATTAAAGGACTTAACCAAGATTTATAACATGTAAGAGGACATGGTTAAAGGGGTTAAGTGGGATGCACTAGATATTTGACAAGCTTAAGGGGGTAGCTTGTGGGGGCCCATTTCAACCAATATCCCAAACGTATCTTTGTGGGCTCGACCCATGTCGAGTGACGGGACACGCATATTGGGCTTGATTATAAGAGGCCAAAACGGGTTAGCGGTGGCAACGCGGGATCAACGGGTTTCATATGCGTGTGTGGACCCGGGCTGGTTGGTAAGTCGTTGTTGCATCGTGTAGATATAAAGCCGTGCACCGTGATATTATCTGGTAGCCACTTTAGGGGAATGATACACCCCAATCGTGGGACCAGCACGGGTATCTACGGTAGGGAGCCGATCGATGGGTAGTAGTAGGTACACCTAGTAAAGATAGGGGCAGACGGCACCTATGTAGGGGTACCCGAAACTACTGGGTAAGATTACTAGATACACCTAGTGGATGTAGGGGCAGACGGCACCTACGTGGTCAGTTATACACCTAATGGATGTAGGGGCAGACGGCACCTACGTGGTCAGCTAGAAGTGCCAGAAACTACTAGTTATATTTTCTAAGACTTTAGAGGGGATCAACCTTTAAGTAGGAATTACTCTTGGTGGGTAGAACTGGTGTGGTGCAGTGTAGAAATTACCCTTGGGTGAATAAGTCTGGGGTGGAGTAAGAATTATCCTTGGGTGGATAAATGCGTCTTTTCGGTTATCGTTATACATCCGGTGTTTAGTTGGCTACTTAGTGTAGTCATTATCCCCAGAGGTACCGTACCTTATTTATGTCATACCCTAATTAATTTAATGGTTGTATTGTTAGGGTTATAGGACTCACTCAGACTTATGTCTGACCCCATTGTTTTTATCTTTTTCCCAACCCTCAGGTTATCAGAGTGGGCCTAGCACTAGTGGGCTTGGATCAGACCGCTATATCTATCTTTTGGGCTTGGATCGTAGAAGTAAAGCTCGGTTTATCTTTTCTATTATGGCTATTGTCTATGTAGTGGGATTATGTACTTCTATTTTATCGGGATGGATATTATGTACTTGACTCTCGTTATGGTTTTGTGATGTAACCAAACATGTTTTACTTTCCGCTGAAATGAAATGCTGATTTAATTTTTCAAGTATTACTTATATCTGTCTTGTTGTAATTTTTCTGTTCTATATTCACTTAAAATACTCCACCAATGTTATGGCATTCCCTTAGTGAGTGACCGTAGCGGGTGTGGGGTGTTACAAAAACCAAGATGAAAAAAAGCACAAAATAAAACACTCATCAAGCTACTTCATATAAACTGAGTTAGACTCGGCTTTGGTGAGCTGCATTAGGCTCGTTCCATGAAACTAAGCTCGGCTCAGGTTGTAGAAAGTGAGCAAAACTGAGCCTGGACTCAATTTCTACAAACTGGGCCTACAAACTAAGACTGGGCTCGATTTCTATAAACTGGGCTTGTTTCTACAAATTGGGCATGGCTCAGTTCGTAGTCGCAGACTCAGTTTCATGCAGTGAAATCAATGCCACATGCCTTAGGTGATAGACTGAGAGCATTACATAAATCTTGTATAGCTCAGGAGTAAGTTCCCAAGTTTTAGTAAATTATATATGGGAAACAAAAAAAAACTAATAACAACCCCAAATTTAAGAATATTGCACAACAATTCTTAAAGCACGAATGAAAACAAAGATATGCAAAAATAACAAGGTGCAACATACCGTAGAATTCATAAGACAAAACTAAACCAGTTTTTTGAATTGATGCACAATGCACATGAAGAATATATATATATATATATATAGAGAGAGAGAGAGGCAGGTTCGAGAGCACCCCCAAACAGTGCAACACCCCAAATGCCCCTCAATCTCCACCAAGTATTTCTCATTCTCTCTCTTTCCACTCACTCTCTCACTTCCCACTCACATTCTTTAATATAAACGGGTGGTGGAAATCGGGGGCATTTGGGATGCTCCATTTTTGGGATGCAACCGAACGCTTGCCATATATATATGAGGAGCGTTCAATGGCACCCCAAATGGTGAGCACCCATTTGCCCCTTTATATAAACCAAGCATTTATATTAGCATAAGTAAGTGGAGGTGAGAGAATGAGTGGAGGGAGAGAGAAAACGAGTTATGTGGTGGAAATCAGAGGGCATTTAGGGGTGCTGCACTGTTTGAGGTGCCATTGAATGCTCGCTTATATATATATATATATATATATATTCATCATGCATTGTTTGCTGTATGGTTGAACAATTAAAGCAAAGCACACAAACAATTTACAAGTGTGTAACTTGCAAATGCACACACGTATATGTTCACACAATAAATGTATAGTGTGTGTATAACACATATTATACACAACAGCGAATGTGCCTATACTAATTTTTGCACCTTAAATAATGCACATGCACCCGTAAAAAACAGTAGTAGCAACTCTAGCCGAACATAGCAGTCCTATACGTGTCCTACCAACACCCATGGTAACACACTCAAAAAGGGGTGAATTGTTCTGTCTTGAAACCCCATGTAACCCATGTGTCCACCCAATCACAACCCCTGATTTTCACCTTTTGCAGTTAAATCCCTCAATTGTTGAAGGATTTAATTGCAAAAGGTGCAAATCTGATAAATTAAGGCCGTTGGACACACGAGGACAGTGGGTTTCGGGACAGAAGAGTTAGCCTCACTCAAAACCTGACACGAACTTTCAGAAAAAATAGGATCCGTAACAAAAGAAGCACCATCACAAAAATAATATAGAATTAAACTCAATATATACTCAGTAGAAAAGAGTCACACCTAAAGAGAGATTAGCCAGGTTGAACCTGAATAAAAGCATAATAAAACTAGGCAGCAGCAAAGCTTGCAACGAAGAAGAAAAAGAAGAACACACAAAAACCACTAACATACTGACACTCGAAATGGCACAAAACTGCAAATATGTACACACCAGCCCATATTCACGCACTTAGATGATAGACTACTAAATAAGTTCATAAGCTATATTTCCACTTTGAAGCGACTGGCTTATATGTTTCTCTGCTACACATGGAAGCACATCTCCTTTTTTTTCTTACTATTGTGTGTTGTTTTCTATGTCATTGCTCGTGTAAGCTTGCATTTTGGATTCTCTTCTTTCTACATGAATAGATATGAATTAGTTTGTAAATTATAAATATACATTAAGATTACACGTACAAACAATTACTACATACCAATTCTTCATGTATACCAATACTAGGAAACATTAATAATGAGTTATTCAGATGTACCTCTACAAAGATATAAGAGTGAAAATATAGTTGGGAATTTTGGTAGCATCAAAATATTATTGTGTAATAATTTTCATGTGTTTTACGCGTGGATCGCCTAATTGAATTACTAGAGCAGGTTACTGTTAATGATTTGAATATGCTCCTAGGCATCCAAAAAAACCTACAAGGGAAAATGTAACACCCCTCTCGAAAAGCTAACACAAAGATCTTTTAGCATAGTGGTTATTTCATGGTGTTGCTTTCCGGGAGGTCGGGGATTCGAATCTCGCGGTTGTCACATTTGGTATCAGAGCCTATACCCGGCCGGAATTGTGTGTGTAATGCTGTGGATGTCAGTTGGTGTGGTACTGATGTGGGTTACATACACAACACCCGAGTGGTGAGTGATATGAGTCAACAAGAACATTGGGCTCTTTAAGGGGATAGTTTGTAACACCCCTCTCGAAAAGCTGACACAAAAATCTTTTAGCACAGTAGTTAGTGCGTGGTGTTGCTTTCCGGGAGGTCGGGGGTTCGAATCCCGCGGTTGTCACAGAAAAGGATCTGAAGAAAAAAAAATTGGCAATTCAATAAACAAGAAGTCGATCAAGTTTAATACATTTTCGTCAGTCAACAAAAATTTCGTTAAGAATCTACAAAAGAAAGTGCCTATCCACCTCATATAACCATACAATAACCATTCACCTGCCAAACTACTAACATTCACATTCAAGTCAGCTTCAATGACTCTTTGTCTAACCGCCCCAACATTGCAAAAATAGCAGCAAAAACAACAGTACCAGGCCCACCTAACATAACTTCTGCACCAACTATCGGTCTATCGAAATCCTTATGCTTCTTTACTCTTGCCGAATTACTAAAGCTATTTCTGCAGTGTTATTATTCTTTAGATGTTATAATGAAGGAAAAGTGTTATTATTCACGGATCATGCTCCTATGATTCTTCGTTTTTCTCCTATGTCCCTGTCTAGTACTTCTTCCTTTCAGTTCTAGAATTTGTGGAGATCTCAGCACTCTTTCCATCGTGTGGTGGAAGAGTCTTGGAGCTCTTCTGCTACTGGTTCTCCTGCTATTGTTTTCTCTCGTGAGCTGCAATGGCTCAAGACTTGTCTTAAGGCTTGGAACGTGTTAGTTTTCAAGAACACTTTCGACCGTGTCGGCAGAAGAGCAGCTTATCTTAGCTGAAGGATCCTTTAACGAGGATCCTTCTCCTGCCCATAAGGCGGGCTGATTTTTCTTCGAAATTTCGTATTGAAAACGATTATCTTCACCGGAAGGCGAGAATAAAGTGGGTTGTCGAACGAAATAAGAACTCCAAGTTCTTCCACTCCTTTATCCGAAAGAAGAATAATCTTCTTACGATTCGCGAGATCCAAGACCCTAATCTATCTTTGGTTTCCACGCCTGTGGAAGTCAAAGAGACTGTTCTATCTCATTTTCAAACCGTTTTATTTTAGACGGTAACTCTTTGATCCCTTTTTTATTGCCGACTCTCTCCCACTACTCAGTAAATCGTTCGGCACACATACTTTCATTTATATTACCTTCATTTTATAGACGAGAAAAAATCCCGAACAATAGTTTTTCTCTGCTTAGCACCGCCATTAATTTTCTTCACAAAAAAAATGAAATCCGAGCAGTAGTTATTTTATTCTAAATTGCAAATCTGCACTGATTTGTTATGCAAGAAAATCAGTTACTCTTGTTCGAGACTGTTTTATTCTAGAGGCAGCGGTGATAGTACGAACTGGTTTGCACCACCGACCTGATTGCCAAATCGTCTTCAAGAGAGCGACAAAGTACGTGACTCAACCATTGTTTCCCAATAATTTGAAGACGGCTGAAACAATGGCTTCGACATCAACCCTAGATGATGATGCTCCTCCCTCTGCCTTCCAGTTCCCATTGGTAACTACTGCTCCATTCATATTTGAATGCTTGCACTTCAAGCGATGGCGTCAGAAGATGGAATTCTACCTGACAATGAGAAAAGTGGTGGTTGCGCTGACCACTGACAAACCACAGCTACCAGGCAAACCTTACGGAATTGATGAAGCGAAGATGCCTTCCTAGAATGAATAATCGAAACAGCAACAGAATTGGATTGAGCAGGACTATCTGAGCAAAAACTTCATTCTCAACGGCCTCAGCGATGACCTATACGACTACTCCAACTCGGAGGATAAGACAACAAAGGAGATCTGGGAAGCGCTGAAGAAGAAGTACAACACAAAGGAGGCAGGGGCAAAGAAATATGCTGTCAGCCGCTACCTTAAGTACCAGATGACAGATGACAGGTCAGTAGACATGCAGTCTCACGAGCTTCAGAAAATAGCTCATGAGATCATCTCCGAAGGTATGGCGTTGGATGAACAATTTCAAGTTGTTGTTATTATTAACAAATTGCCCCCGCATGGAAGGATTTCAAGAATGTCTTAAGGCATAAGTCTAAGGAGTTTTCCTTAGAGAGCTGGATCACGCGCCTCCGTATTAAGGAGGAGGCTCACAAGCAGGACCAGAAAGAAGAAGTATTGTATGTCAATAACAACAACACTAAAAAGACCAAACTCGCAGTTCTGAAACCAAACCATAAATCCTTTAAAAATCAGAACTGACGCAACAAACAAAATGGGAATCCGCAAGGAAACAAAAAAGGACAGCAGAAACCAGCCCAAAAGAATGATTCTGGATAGTTGTTTCTATGTTACAACTATGAAAAACCAAATCATATGGCACGAAAGTGTCGGAACAGGCCAAGCTCGGCACCGCGGGCTAACCAAACCGAGGAGCCTCTTACAACTATGATTACTGAGATTCACCTAATTCGTGGATCAGAGGGTTGGTGAGCAGACACTGGTGCTTTTATCCATGTCTGCTATGATCTTGATATGTTCGCTACATACATGGTTGTTGATGATTAGAAAGTGTTGTTGGAAGATTCTCACAACCCTAAAGTTGCAAGGATTGGCAATGTGGAAATCAAGAAGACTGTGATTCTGAAAGACGTTATGCATACTCCAGAGATGAGGAAGAATTTGGTTTCTGCCTTTCTCCTTAATAAGGCTGACTTTACTCAAGTTATTGGGACTGATTTGTATACCTTAGCTTATAGGGGAACTTTTGTGGAAAAGAGTTATGCTTGTAAAGGAATGTTTAAATTTAATGTTGAATCTACTAAAGTGACCAGTTCTGCTTATATGTTGTGTGATTTTAGCATTTGGTACTCTAGATTATGTCATGTTAATAAACGTATAATTCATAATATGACCACCTTGGATATGATTCCTAAAATGTCATAATCTAAACTTGATAAATGTGAATTGTGTACACAAGCTAAAATCACTAAGAAACCTCATAAGTCTGTTGATAGAGTATCTGAACCCTTAGACTTGATTCATTCTGACATATGTGAACTTGATGGTACTTTGACTAAACATGAACATCGTTATTTTATCACTTTTATCGATGATAGTTCTGATTTAACATATGTATACCTTATGAAAAATAAAAGTGATGCTTTTGACATGTTTAAAACATTCAAAACTGAAACTGAGAATCAAGAAAATAAGAAAATCAAAAGACTTCATAGTGATAGAGGAACAAAATATGAATCTACTTCAATTCTGGATTTTTATAAGTTACATGGTATAGTACATGAGAGAACTGCACTATATTCACCTGAAATGAATGGTAAAGCTGAAAGAAAAAATAGGACCTTTACCGAATTAGTAGTTGCTATTTTACTAAATTCTGGTGCAACAA
The DNA here is from genome assembly GCA_030737875.1 of Allium sativum. NCBI lineage: Eukaryota > Viridiplantae > Streptophyta > Magnoliopsida > Asparagales > Amaryllidaceae > Allium > Allium sativum. Next base: position 24,991,778 of record JASFAX010000024.1, read on the forward strand.
AACATTGGTGGGCGGATATATTATTAACCATATGCTATGTTTTGAATAGAATTCCTAAATTTAAGAATAAAATTTCACCTTATGAAATTTTAAAGAATTATAAACCCAATGCGTCATACTTTAGAGCTTGGGTTGTTTAGCATATGTTCGCATTCTAGACCCTAACAAAATAAAATTGGCAAATAGAGCATATGAATGTGTATTTATAGGCTATGCTATTAATAGCAAAGCATATAGATATTATGACCTAAATACACATAATATAATTGAATCAAATGATGCCGATTTTTATGAAACAAAATTTACTTTTAAATTAAGGAATGGTATGGGCACTTCAAGTATGCCTATTAGAACAAAACTTAATGAAAATTACGAAGCTGAACCTAGAAGAAGTAAAAAAGCAAGAACCATAAAAGATTTTGGTTTAGATTTTTATGCTTTTACTACAGAGGAGGATCCCTTAAACCTCCAAGAGGCTTTATCTTCTTTAGATGCCGACTTTTGGCAACAGGCTGTAAATGATGAGAAGGATTCTTTGGAATCTAATAAGACTTCGCACTTGGTAGATTTACCCCCTGATTGTAAATCTATAGGCTATAAATGAGTGCTTAAAAAGAAACTAAAACTTGATGGAACTATTGATAAATATAAGGCACGATTAGTAGCTAAAGGTTTTAAACAAAAATAAAATCTAGATTTCTTCGACACTTTTTCACCCATAACAAGAATTACATCCATTCAGGTATTAATCTCACTTGTTTCCATTCATAATTTATTAATACACCAAATGGATGTTAAAACCGCATTTTTAAACGGTGAATTAGACGAAAAAATTTATATGGACCATCCTGAAGGATTTGCAGTACATGATCAAGAATATAAAGAATGCAAATTAGATAAATCATTATATGGTTTAAAACAAGCACCTAAACAATGGCATGAAAAATTTGATACCTTAATCATTTCACATGGTTTTAAAGTTAATGAAAGTGACGAATGCATTTATAACAAATCTAAGAATGACATATGTACTATTATATGCCTTTACGTAGATGACCTACTCATTTTTGGGCAAACATTCATGCCATAAACTCAGTCAAATCCTTATTAAGTGCCAATTCTGATATGAAATATCTAGGTGAGGCAATTAAAATTACTAGGTCAGAAAAGAGACTTTCTTTAGATCATTTACATTACATTGAGAAGATACCGAAGAAATACAATTACTTTGACTATAAACCTGCATGTACACCATATGATCCCAGTGTAAAGTTATTTAAGAACATCGGTGAAGGTGTAAGAAAGTCTGATTATGCGAGCATCATTGACAACCTTCGGTATGCCACTGATTGTACTAGATCCGATATTGCCTATGTCGTGGGATTATTATGTAGGTTTACCAGGAGACCTAGTATAGAGCACAGGCATGCTATTGAGAGGGTCATGAGATACCTTAAATGAACTATGAACCTTGGATTACATTATGAAAAGTTTCCAGCTGTACTTGAAAGATATTCCGATGCAGACTGGAATACTTCATCTGATGATTCTAAAGCGACCAATAGCTATATATTTAGCATCGCTGGAGGAGATGTTTCTTGAAAATCCAAGAAATAGGCTTTTTGGCTCATTCTACTATGGAGTCTGAGATGATAGCACTAGTCACAGCTAGCGAAGAAGCAGAGTATTTGAGAAATCTGCTAGCTAAGATTCCCATATGGGAAAAACTGATACCAGCTGTGTTGATCCGTTATGACAGTACCTCAACTATTGCAAAAATTTAGAACTGTTATTATAACGGTAAGAGACGACAGATATGTCGTAAGCATAGTACTGTTAGAGAGATACTCTCTTCAGATACTGTTAGAGTGGATCACATACGCAGTGATGAAAATTTGGAGGATCCTTTGATGAAAGGACTGTCCAGAGAGAAAGTCCTTAATACTTCTAAAAGAACGGGACTATTGACTTTAGATTGCTGACTCACGCACAATGGTAACCCAACCTAATGACTGGAGATCCCAAGAAGTAGGTTTAATGGGTAAAAACAAGTTGTGTAGTGGTAATGGTTGAACATACTATTTAATATACCAAGAAGCATGTATTCCTGAAGTGATTAGAGGATGAGTTGATAGAAACTCTTAATGAGATCTATACTCTATTTGGAGTGGACTACCTACCTTCAGGAGTACTCTTGATAGACTTATCTATGTGAATGTGGAAATTTGGTCATTTCCTATGGAGTTTTGGGCAAAACTTCTAGAGCATTCACTAAATTGGGATAGACATGCATGGCCTTAAATGCACGGGCTTATTTGATTGCACTGTAGAAAAGGTTGTGTGTGGTCTGATGTTTGGAATAGAGTTCAAGATTACGTGTCACTCTAGTAAAAACTGAATCATATCCACTACACATAAGTTCAAGTCGGAAGAGACCTTTCTTTATGCACAATCTTATGTTTTGAGAAAATGCTCGAAAATATTTCTAAAAATTCAAGTGGGGGATTGTTGAAAATGGTTTATAAACATTTGGTAAATTATTAAAAAATTGAATAAGTGTTAGATGACTCTTATATGTGAATAGTCTCACATGATGTGACTATATGAAAGAAGCTAAGTATTTATATTTGTTTCTTAGAAGACATGTTGGGGCCTTGGGGATCCCAATACATGCTTTGTTGTGAGGAGGGAGACCATGCTCATGACCACCACATGCGCGCGACCAACTCGACTCAACCCAGCCCAGCCCGGCTTGGTTCGGGTTCGGGTTTGGGCTTGGGCCTTGGCCTTGGCTTTATGGTGTAGACACTTATATTTTTGGATGGAAAAACATTATAATTTTCGAATCGTTTTTATTTTAGATGGTAAAAATTTCTGAGCCGTTTTTATTTGACATGGTAAACTCTTTGATCCGTTTTTTACTGCCGACTCTCTCCCACTACCCAGTAAACCGTTCGACACACGTATTTTGGTCTATATTACCTTCATTTTATAGACGAGGAAAAATCCCGAACAATAGTTTTTCTCTATTTAGCACCACGATTAATTTTCTTCACAAAAAAAAGCTGAAATCCGAGCAGTAGTTATTTTATTAAAAATAGCAAATCTACACTGATTTGTTATGCAAGCAAATCAGTTACTCTTGTTCGAGGCTATTTTATCCGAAAAGCGGCGGCGATAGTACAAACTGGTTTGCACCATCGACCATATCGCCGAATCGTCTTCAAGAGAGCGACGAAATACACGACTCAACCATTATTTCTCAACAGAAATAATAAACACAAATGTTGAGTAGCTCTTAAAAGATTGCAATAGCATAAAACGTGATCCATAATTCTAGCATACTTATGTGTGGCAAATGGAATATAAACTCAAAACGTGAGGGCATGGAAGGATTAGTGATTAAAATCGAAACCCAAAAACCGGAATGAACTGACAAAACCAAAACCCAATGGATCTTGGATTACTTATGGATGATAGAAAATACCATAAATATCCTACTCAAACTTGAAAGATGCACCCAAATCCAATGTGAGTACAAATCCGACTGAAATACATAAAAATATACACACTAACCATGTTTATTACCCAAACAGACGACCTGTCAAATGGATCGGGTCGGATCATAAATGGATCGGGTAAAATTTGACCCGTTTTATTCAAAACATAAACAAATCTGATCCATTTGACCCGGTAATAAATGAGTTGATCCAACCCAACCCAACCAATTTAATAAGAGGGTCAACCTCAAACGAACCCGACCCATTTAAAAAACTACTAGTAAAAACTACAAAATTAAACAAAAAACAACACTATTACATTATTATTACTACATAATAAAGCAAAAAGGGAGAAAAACTGCACCATACATATTAATCAGTCATACATTAAAAAACACTAAATAATTGCCACCTCTGGCAAGATATCTAACAGTCAACAACATAAGATTGAAATAAGACAGAAGTTAGGCCCATCTGATGCAAACATCCTAAGAGAAAGAATGGAAAATAATATTCCAACCGAAACACACAGACAATCAACGGCATAGTTCTAACAAACCAAGCACCCATGCACAGATAAACTACATTACTATCAAACACCTGTAGTTTCAGTTCAAGTTGAGAACACCACAAGGAAAGATGAAGCACAAAATGAAGAATGTATCCCTGAATATTATAATCAGCAATAGTCCTTCCATCCTCCAACTCCTTCCCTGCAAACATGAGCCTATATGTGCTGACTTATGTAACCATAACTACAAATTCATTTAGAAAATCATAATTGTGGCGGTTTATCGTACTACATATACATGTTTGTAATGCTGTTTGACAATATATTCAATGAAATTCAGTTATATATGAATTTATTTGGGCATCTACTGATTGTTCACATGCGTATTCAAAGACACAAAATTTATTGCATACAAAAAAAACATTTTAGTGTCCAGGGAGTTTAAGATATGTGGTTTCCTATTCAGTACATGAATACCTTCTTATTTAGCACATGAATACAGTTCTATGTCAGCTTTAATGCAGTTCTAAATGAAAGGGAAAATCTGCGAATTGGAACAGATCTGTAAGTGAAAGCAAAATTGGAAAAGGATCTGCGAATGAAGATACGTGAAACAAGATATTACTTTTTAAGGCTCTTGAAAAAAGCAATCTACCAATTTTCTTTCATATCTAATTGATATGGCTGCATGTTAGCTAATGTGAATCATCTCGATGAAACTCATCTCCAGATCTTATAACTATTGCATTTGAAATCAATAAAATAAAACAAAATAAAAATCACGATGTCTAGTACTTGAACTTAAGAAGTCCAATGTATATAATATTAACATAAGCTAAAATCTAGTATATTGTCACTTAAATATTATCCATTTTTTAGCCAGGGTAAATGGGTAAGATATAAACATATTTAGATACATTGAGTTATTTAATGGTAAATTTAAAGAAAAAGAGAGTAACTTAAAAATTATAAATAGTAGATCTTTTTATTATCATTCACAAAAGTCATCATACTTTGATATACTGAAAATACTTGTGCTAAGTTACCAAGTTTACACTTCATATGTTCAAAAAAATCATATAACTCAAGTACAATGAGGGTTGTATATGTAATGATATGACTATGATTAATTGTAAGTCAAACATACATTAGATGGAACTACATTACATTGTATTTCATCCTCTTAGAATAAATTAATAGCTTTAACCTACAAATGGAGCACGCTCCTCATATGTCATCAGCTTGTCATTTGGTCAAAAAATTGTTTGACATAGCATTAAAGATGATATATTCACAACAAGATTGTAAAAATAAATAAAAATAAACTAAAAGTATAAAATAGCACAACAAATTACCTTGTCTCAGTTTCTCATTTATTAAGCAAGCTTTTTGGATCTTCAAACACCCTGTTGCTTTTATTTCTCATATAAGTAAACTGATCATAATCGTCTACAAACTACACAAAATAAGACAAGATAACCACTGAAAATTTACGACACAAGAATTTCCAAATGTGCAAAATAAGACACGAAAGCAAAGAGAAAATTAAGGAAAAAAAGTATGAATTCATAATTAATAAACAAATATGTTTATTTCTTCACTTGCAGGTTCGGCGACAATTAAGCACATGTAAACACACCGTAATTCTCATTTTGGTATTAATATAATTCAGTAAACTTAGATATGTTGAAATTTTTTAACCTGTCAAAACTTGATAACAACCATATTCGTAAAGCTGCATATTACATCAACCCAAATGGAGATACACGCACAACCTAACTGTCAATTCCAATGGTATGATTTTGATCATCCGAAATTCTCCGATTTGCAATACAATTCCTACACACTTTGATCCACAATTCATATATCCGCCTCCACCTATTTCCACACAACATTTGTGTATTCTTTCAACCAAAATGATAGAAGAACAAACCTTCCTAACAGCATTCCCCTCTTCAAACCTTATCAAACAACATGGTTGTGCCTAGGTAATTTCAACTGTAAGACTCGATCTAACCAAAATTCGGGTGGCAATATCCACTCACTTGTTGACATCACACCACCTAATCAAACACTATTTGTCTCTTCAATTCCTCTCTGATCACCATAAACAACTCCAGTTTGCCTTACTCATGGAACAACATAAACAAAACTGGTCCTCGCAGTTTTGCAAACTAGATCACTTCTTCTCCAACATTGAGGACCTTAACACTTGGCCAAAATGTTGGGTATTCCTGCCCATATTTGGCATATTTGACATAATTTTATGCAGGCATATTTGGCATAATTTTATGCAGGCATATTTGGCATATCTTTTTATGCAGGCCATGCTTAATTTGTGGGTGAGATTTATTGGTTTTGTTTTTTTCTCAGATTTGTTGTGCAAGTATGCCTTTTGTGCAGCAATATCTTTTCTTTTAAAGAAAGACATTTGGGAGATTACTCATATTTTTGGTATGCACATTAAAAGAAAAGAGGGTTAATATAACCAGATCTGATCACATAAGGTAGTAGCAGTTTTTGGTCATTTGTCATCTTCTTCAAGGTGTTTTGGTCTTCAAGATTGAGCTTTATTCTTGCTCGATTCACTGCTGGCCTCAAGTGCACACATAGGGTGTTCTCTTACATATTTTTCATCTCTTATTGTTTTTGGATTCCGGTGATTAGAAGCGAATCTTTTATAAACATTTTGGGGCTGTTTTCCCTTTTTGGTTTATCAATAAGAGAAGACGATAGACTCCTTAAGAGGTCTCGTGGTTTTTACTCTTCACATCGAAGAGGTTTTCCACGTATAAAATCTTGTGTCTTGCTATTTTACTTTCGTCGTATCTTTTTTTATTTGAATGGTGTGTTGATTGATTATCTTGTGTGTGATATTGTGGGTGTAGCTTGAAGTAACCCCTAATCGATCCTATCAAATTGGTATTAGAGCTTGAGGTAGGTTATTTATCACACTATGGAGTCGAGCAGTCATAGCTCAATGATTAAGTTGACATCAACCAACTATTCGATTTGGAGATCTATGATGGAAGACTTGTTATATTGCAAGGATTTACATGACCCAATTGAAACCATCACTAGTTCGAGTGGTATTATCTCTAAACCTTCTAAACCCGATAAAATGGAAGAGAATGAATGTATAAAGTTGAAAAGGAAAACTTTAGGAACCATTAGACAATGGGTTGATATTAGCAATTTTAACCATGTGTCACAAGAGACCGATCATATGATTTGTGGAAGAAATTAGAAGGTTTGTATGAGAGGAAAACCGCCCATAACAAAGCTTCATTGATTAAAAGGCTTGTTAATCTAAAGTTGAAAGGTGGAAAATCAGTTTCTGAGCATCTTAGTAATTTCCAAGACATTATTAACAAGTTGACAACTATGAAGATCATTTTTGGTGGTGAATTGCAAGCTTTGTTCTTATTGAGTTCTTTGCCAGATAGTTGGGAAACTTTAGTTATGACCATTAGTAATTCAACTCCAGATGGTGTGCTATCTTTGGATGTGATCAAAGAAAGCATGTTTAATGAAAAATTAGAAGAAAGGAGATTGGAGTTGACAATTCACAAGCTCTTGCTGTGGAGAATAGAGGAAGAAGCAAGAGCAAAGGACCAAAAGGCCGTGATAACTCAAGAGGAAGATCCAAGTCTAGTGATGGAAAGAATCACTTCATATGCAACTATTGCAAGAAGCCTGGCCATATTAAAAAGTATTGCTTTCGTTGGAAAAGAGAACATGGGAAGATGAATGATTTTCAGAAAGAAAGCGATGATAAAAATGTTGCACCAGTAGCCTCCAAAAGTGATGATGATGCCACTTTAATTTGCGCAACTAGTGAATGTCATCATGTTAGCAGTACAGATTCTGAGTAGCTGGTTGATACAGGTGCTTCATATCATTATGTTCCTAAGAGAGAGTATTTTTTGAATTATCAAGCAGGTGATTTTGGCAGTGTCAAAATGGGTAACCAGAGTTCAGCAAGCATAGTTGAGATTGGTGATATTCGTGTGAAGACTAATGTTGGATGCATGCTTACATTGAAAGGTGTACGCCATATTCCGGATTTGCGTCTTAATTTGCTTTCAGCTCATATTCTTGATCAAGAAGGCTTTCGTCACACATTTGAGAGTGGAAAGTGGAAATTATCCAAGGGATCCATGATAATTGCAAGAGGGGAGTTGTGTTGTTCTTTGTACAAGACATATTTGACTGTATGTTTTGGTGAGCTCAATGCAGTGGAAGAAAAAGATTCTCCTAATTTGTGGCATCGAAGATTGGGACACATGAGTGAAAAGGGTTTGTAATATTTAGCAGGTAAATCTCTTATTCCTGTCAATACTACAATTTCTCTTAACCCTTGTGATCATTGCTTAGCAGGAAAACAACATAGAGCTTCTTTTGCTAGAAAGTCTACAAGAAAGCAGGCTAAGTTGGAGCTTGTACATTCAGATGTATGTGGTCCTATTGAGGTTGAATCCAATGGTGGCAACAAATATTTTGTCACTTTTATTGATGATGCTACTAGAAAGACATGGATTTACATTTTGAAGACCAAAAGCCAAGTGTTTGAAACTTTTCAGAAGTTTCATGTTATGGTGGAAAGGGAGACAGAAAGCAAGTTGAAGTGCCTTCGTTCAGACAATGGTGGAAAGTATACTTCACATGAGTTCAAGAATTATTGTGCGCAATATAGTATTCGACATGTGAAGACAGTTCCAGGCACTCCCCAACATAATGGTGTAGCTGAGAGGATGAATAGAACCATTGTGGAGTAGGTGCGATGCATGTTGAAGATGTCCGATCTACCAAAGTCATTTTGGGCTGAAGCAGTGAATACAGCAGTTTATCTGATCAACCGTTCTCCATCTATTCCATTGGGGCTTGACATTCCAAAGAGAGCATGGAAGGGATGTGATCCTGTATATGCACATCTTAGAGTATTTGGATGCAAGGCATACATGCATGTGCCAAAAGACCAAAGATCAAAGCTGGATTCCAAGACTAATCCATGTGTTTTTGTTGGCTATGGTGATGAAGAGTATGGGTTCATGCTATATGATCCAGAAAAAGGAAAGGTAGTAAGAAGCAAAGATGTAGTGTTCTTTGAGCATGAAAAAGGTGCAGAACTTTTGAGTGCAAGGTATCATACTAGCTCAGATTTTTTATTGATACTACTGATGTTTCTTTGTCCCCTACTCATGGTTTTGTTGAATAGCCAATACAGGCTGATCTTGACGCAGCACATGAAGGTGTTGATGATGCACAGCTTGATGGTGCACATTTTGATGATGTTCATGATGAAGCTCAACCAAATGGAGAAGTGACTTATGGGAAGGGGGAGAAAATTGCCCCACAAGTGGATGATGCTCAAGTTAGAAGGTCAACCAGAGAGCATAAACCATCTACAAGATATCCAAGCATAGATTATATCATAGTTACAGCTGATGGTGAGCCCGAGAGCTTCCAAGAAGTGTTGTCTAGTCGAGATAAGAATCTTTGACTTGAGGTTATGAAAGAGGAGATGGATTCTTTGATGAAGAATCAAACTTTTGAGCTAGTGAAACTTCCAAAAGGCAAGAAATTTTGTAAAACAAATGGGTTTTCAAGAACAAGAAAGATGGTGAGAAGATAGTAAAGCGCAAAGCTAGATTGGTAGTCAAAGGATGCAATCAGAAAAAGGGCATTGATTTTGATGAGATTTTTTACCAGTTGTCAAGACGACTTCTATCAGAACCATTTTGGGTTTTGCAGCAAGTTGTGACCTTGAATTGGAACAACTTGATGTAAAAACCGCATTTTTACATGGTGATTTGCAGGAAGAAATCTACATGGAACAACCTGAAGGATTTGAAGAAAAGGGAAAAGAAAAACTTGTTTGCAAGTTGAAGAAGAGTCTTTATGGACTTAAGCAAGCACCAAGGCAGTGATATCACAAATTTGATTAATTTATGACAAGCAATGGTTACAAGAGGACTGTTGCAGATCCTTGTGTGTATTTTAGAAAGTTTCCTAACGATATCTTCATTATTCTTCTTTTATATGTGGATGACATGTTGGTAGTTGGACAAAACTTAGAATTGATTAGCAACTTGAAGAAAGATTTGTCCAAGTCATTTGACATGAAGAACATGGGTCCTGCAAAGCAAATCTTAGGCATGAAGATTGTTCGTGACAGAAAAGCTAGGAAGTTGTGGCTATCTCAAGAAAAATATATTGAACGTGTGCTTGAAAGGTTCAATATGAAGCATGCTAAGCCGGTTTGTACACCACTCGCATCTCATTTTAAGCTAAGTAAGAGGGATTGTCCAACAACGGAGAAGGAAAAAGCAAGTATGTCTTCTATTCCTTATTCATCTGTAGTTGGTTCATTGATGTATGCTATGGTGTGCACTAGGCCAGATATTGCACATTTTGTTGGTTTGGTGAGTAGATACTTATCCAATCCTGGTAAAGTTCACTGGGATGCAGTAAAGTGGATTTTCAGATATTTGCGTGGTACTTCTAGATTTTGCTTATGTTTTGGAGGTAGCAAACATGTTCTTGAGGGGTATACAGATGCAGACATGGATGGTGATATTGATAGTAGAAAATCTACCTTAGGTTATGTGTTCACATTTTCAGGGGGAGCCATTTCTTGGCAATCCAAGTTACAAAAGTGTGTGGCTTTATCTACAACCGAGGCAGAGTATATAGCAGCTGTGGAAGCAAGTAAAGAGATGCTTTGGTTGAAGAGGTTCCTTCAAGAGTTGGGTTTGCAATAAGAAGAGTATATAGTATTATGTGACAGTCAGAGTGCTATGGATTTGAGCAAGAATTCCATGTATCATGCATGCACTAAGCATATTGATGTTCCGTATCATTGGTTAAGAAATGCGATTGAAGAAAATATGCTCAAGTTAAAGAAAATTCATACAAACAAGAATAGTGCAGATATGTTGACTAAAGTGGTTCCAGGAAACAAGTTTGATGTTTGTACCAAGCTTGTGGGAATGAGTTTCAAATGATGATTGAAGCATTCACATCTTCCCCAAGTTGGGCTGGAAGGGGAGATTGTTGGGTATTCCAGCCCATATTTGGCATAATTTTATGTAGGCATATTTGGCATAATTTTATGCAGGCATATTTTTCATAATTTTATGCAGGCATATTTGGCATATCTTTTTTTGCAGGCCATGCTTAATTTGTGGGTGAGATTTATTAGTTTTGTTTTTTCCTAGATTTGTTGCACAAGCATGCCTTTTGTGCAACAATATCTTTTCTTTTCAAGAAAGACATTTGGGAGATTACTCACACTTTTGGTATGCACATTAAAAGAAAAGAGGGTTAATATAACCAGATCTGGTCACATAAGGCAGTAGCAGTTTTTGGTCATTTATCATCTTCTTCAAGGTGTTTTGGTCTTCAAGATTGAGCTTTATTCTTGCTCGATTCACCGCTGGCCTGAAGTGCATACATAGGGTGTTCTCTTACACCTTTTTCATCTCTTATTGTTTTTGGATTCCGGTGATTAGAAGCGTATCTTTTGTAAACATTTTGGGGCTGTTTTCCCTTTTTGGTTTATCAATAAGAGAAGAGGGTAGACTCCTTAAGAGGTCTCGTGTTTTTTACTCTTCACATCGAAGAGGTTTTCCACATATAAAATCTTGTGTCTTGCTATTTTACTTTCATCGTATCTTTTTTTATTTGAATGGTGTGTTGATTGATTGTCTTGTGTGTGGGTGTAGCTTGAAGTAACCCCTAATCGATCCTATCACAAAACTACATACCACCACTCCCTCACCAATACTATCTGACCATGGGCCACTAATCACCTCTCGTCGTGGTCAGCCATTGAAAAGCAAAACCTCTTTTAAAAAAATTAATATTTGGACTCATGATTTTTTAGACATTTTTTTGCAGCCTTGGCTCCTTCCTACCTTTAGGAATCCATTGTATATTTTGCTGATAAAACTAAAAACCACCAAAAACATACTCAAAAAATGTGCCAGAAAAACTTTTGGGCGTGGGAGCAAAGCCTCTAATGACCCGAGAACTCAACTTCGAATACAAACTAACATGATACAGGACCCCAAAACCTTTTTCTATCTAGAAGTTAGGTCAATATGTGCTACAAAAGAATATTGTTGAAGCCTTGAAAATTGAAACCGACATGATCAGGCAAAAACTTAGTAATGACTTCTTCTTTAAACGTGACAGAAATAACGCTTTTTGCCACAGAGCTCTGAAACTTCACCACATCAAAAAACAGGTTAATAGCCTACAAGACAATGCATGGAAACACCCACAATACATTTGATTCAATACACACACTGCCCTAACTGACTTTTCACTTCCACCTTCAATGTTGTTAGTTGATTGAATCAATTAGCAAATTTAATTTCTTTCCCTCTTATCAGATATTTGAATATAAATATTCAAGACAACTTACAGAGAATGCGCACCGTTTCACTTGTTCAAAATGTGATGGAAGCTTCTCTGAAAATGACAACAGCGAAGTGGTGATGAAAGTTTGCTCAAGGAGTTGCTATTCCCATTTTGATGTTTTGATTTATTGCAATAAAGTGGGACGCCTTTTGGTCTGAAATTCTAAATCCCTCAGGACGCACTGTGCTCGGAGTTCATGCTAAAAGCTAATCTTCAAAATCATAGCTTCTTGTGCATTTAGTTTTGATGGGTGTCTACAGTGTCGTACTGTACATGTATCTAGTTTATTGATGTCATTTGTTGTGTTATCATACTATTTATAGTTCCATTATTTACTGCTTTTAAGCATCAACATCTGTTTCACTTACTTGACCTAGTAATAAACATGCATTTCATTTTTTGTATAATTTATTGGCTTCTGAGTTATTTAACCTTGTGATTTATTCTGTTTCAATTTTTGCCCAGTTGTCTGCAATCTATTGATGTTTATATACGAAGGTTGATTTATTACACGTCTATATTAGCTAAATTAGTACTTGATTGAATTAAAATTTTCTCTTATCCTAAGATTAATCAAATTACTGTTTTGTAGAAAGAGAAAAAAAAATATGGCATCCTTGATCGAGTTCTTTCAATTTATCACATTGCTCATTTCACATTAGTTATATTTGTTATAAAGATATTACTTTGTGATGTTATAATTTGGTTTTGTTATTTCTTAGTTCTTCAATATCTTCTTTATTCATCATCACAAGGATAACATCAATCCTATCTATGTGGAGCAATTCAAATTATTGGGATTGAAATTTGGTTGTAACCCAATTGTACCTAAATTTATTGTAATCATGTAAAAAGGGGAATAACAGGTCAAAATAGGAATTAATGTATACCAATTAAAATAGAAAGTCAGTAATAGCCCGAATAGACTGGTTAAGAAAAAAGAGAATATATTTTCAAAGTTTGGTTTAAAAAGAAGTAGAAAAAAAATATAGATAAAGGCGTGTTTTAGTGCCAAATTGGGGTTTAGCCATATTGCGCACTATTCAATAGCCTAAAAATAATTAAAAGAGATGTTTTTCAATTATGAGTTTTTTTGACAGTAATTACCTTAAACTATGAAAATAGATTTTTGTACAATAACCAATCAATTAAGAATGAATTTAATTTCCTAAAAAGTGAACTGTAAAGACGGAAAGCAGAAAAAGTGACGTAACTGAAAGATGTTATAGAAAGAAGAAGGAATATGAGAGGTCCATTATAAACCTACAACCGCAATTCATATTTGTATAAATATGAAAATTGGGAAACCATAATAAATAGACATGGTTCATTTGCAAATATAAATATGACATAGATTGCTTAAAGAATAGTTAGGCTTTAATATGGTCATATTGACTTAAATGGATTTAGTTACGAGCCTAAAAGACATTATGCTTTAATATGAACATATTGATCTAAAAAGTATAAGTTATGAGCCTAAGATTATATGGCAACTGGTAAAGTTGATTTATAACTAAATAATATTCGATTAAGTAGATTATTGAATATTGTAATTCAACGAATAAGTGGAACGCATATATAGTAGTAAATTAGAAATATGGCCTAATTAATATAACAATGTACTTTTGGACCAGTCTGTGAGGATGAAGAGCCTAACTTGGCAAATCGATGTGGGTGTCAGAAGGCAAGGTGGAAGCACGTCTAACTTATTCGATGAGACTGGAAGGAGATGCAAGACTTCGATGAGACGTGATAATACACTGTGATGGCCCTCTGTGATAGGCCTAATGAAGATGTACCCACAAAGGCATGATCTGTACGGTTCCATCCGGTAAGCATACCTTGGCTGCATCTATAGTTGTGGCATCATAAAAATCGATTGGGATGATTTTATGATGATTCGACTGCTACCTCTGCATGGGGGGCTTCGTGGCTAGGACCCAACAAAGATAATAGGTCTTCGGACGTCTGTCATCATCAGTCGAAGCGAGTACGTGAAAGACTGAAGCTAAACCAATAGGCCAATGATCTTTTACTATCGGGACATTGGACGAGGGACAACGCCAATTTGGATACTTAGATTGTTTGTTAGGGGCACGATCACTTAGCTCTTTGAACGGTCTTTCATTAGTTAAGGGGTCAGGTAGGGCCATAGCTACCGAAAGAGACAGACCAATCTTTGATACCTATATTGTGGACCTAACAAATCCATTCTTGACAAATACAGAAAGCCCACTACTGAGTTCCATGCAAGAACTCGGGTTTTAGACGCCTTTTTGGCATAACAGTAGAAGCTTATTTGCTTTTGTAGCGTAGCTTAGTATGCTTTCTTGGCATGGTGATGGAGACGTTGTGAGCTTTTGTAGCATGGTCTAGTACACTTTTGTAGCAGGACAATGGAGGTCTAGTACGTTTTCATAGTACGACGATGAAAACTATTAAAGGAGGGTACTATAGGGAGTACTCGATATATTAGGCATATAGCTATACAGATGTGATTTATTAGGTCAATCTACTTGGGAGTAAATGAGTATGATTTATGCGTGAAATTAGAATTGTAATGTGTAATAAACCCAAAATAACTTAATAAAGGTAAACTAGTGATTGAACGACATATATAGTGTTATTTATAGAAAGTATAATTTGTTGGTTCACCAGAAATTTTGTTCTGACCCTTCCCCATGACCAACCCGTAGGTTAGACAAGTGGCAGAGATTATACAGTTTAGAGACACTTGTTAGACGGTGTCATTATTAGGGTAAGCATTTACTTACTGTTATATTTTATTCATTCCACTGTGAGATATTTTATTGTGAGCTCTGGTATATTTTATCATTGCCTTTCTACATGATACCAGACAAATAAACTTGGGTTTCAAAGGATTTGTATTTTAGCATTTTGCGAAAAAATTGGGTCCGTTGAAATTTGGGTTGTTACAATTTTTTTTAAATTCTCTTAGCCTGCTTAAAATAAGCCGGCTAAGGTGCTGTATAATTTTTTCTTGTGGGGATCAACCAAGATCGATTTAATCTCTAACAATCCCCCTAATTAGGAATAAAACACACATTAACACAACACTTTCAATTTAATTGATAGAATCACCTTTATTTTATGTTTCTCCAATCACACTTAATACTGTTTACCTAAAGATATTTTATTCTTTCATTAAACTAAGAATTTATCTGCAGGGGGTGTTAATTGAGTGGATGGTACCGAACATGCATATGTTTGTGTCTTATCATATAAGAGTTTTGATGAATATAGACATGGCGAAAATTTGATTTGAACACCTTTCGTGCGATTGTAAAATAGACACTCAATGAATGAATAATAATTTTTTTATCAAACATTTCATATGAATGAAATGACATGTAATTTTTTATCCTAGTTCATGTCTTAAATGGACGAACATGAATAGATGTTTTTCAACTTTGAACTGAGCTAGAAGTAGACATTTGTATAAAATCAACAACCATGCTTACTTTTCTAGAATAATTAGAAGCTTGGATGAATTAGAAACAATTCACCAGAGCTAACAAAGTTGTTTGATTAGAAAATTTTCTATAAGTAAGTTGTTCCAATCTGTAAATTTATTGTTATAAAATTTGTTTTTGTTTCCAAGAACAATTTTGTGATTTGCATGGTTAATTAATTCATAGGTAAGTACCATAAAAGACAATCAAAAGGTTACGTGATGGTCAAAAAATTAAATACTTAGGTAGAATGCAAACAGAAAGCATTTTCACCATTTAGTAGTAAGCATTCAATATTCAAAAATCATTATTCGATATTCAATATTCAATATTTAGTATTCATCATTAAGCATTTCAGACTAAGCCAGAAAATGAACATCTGCATAAAATCGACAACCATGCTTATTTGTTTGGAATAATTAGAGGCTTAGATGCATTAGGAAATAGTTTACCAAAGCTAAAAAAGTTGTTTGATTAGAAAAATTGAAATGAATAAGTTGTTCCGATCAGCAAATTTTATTGATCAAATATTTATTGTTATGAAAAAAAATCATGTTTTCAGAAATAACTTTGTGATTTGAATGGTTAATTAATTCACAAATACTATAAAAGGCTATCAAAATGATATGTGTTAGTCAATCAATTAAATACTTAGGCAGGATACAAATGAAAAGAATTTTTATCATTCAGTAGTAAGCATTCAATGTTAACCAATCATTATAAATATTCAACATTAAGCATTTCAAACAAATGATACACTAAGTTTTAAAAAATGGACTTCAAGATTACCTAGCATGGGCTCATGATACATACATGATTCATCATATAATTTATTTAACAATGCATTTAAGAATTTTTAGTTATATGAGGTTGTAAGTACAAACGTTTGTTTATGAATTATAAATTTTAAATTAATTTTTCCTTGAGCACTGTGACGACCCATTATACACCATCGGTGCTCAAACTAAAAATTTGCGTTGCGCAAGCACTCGGTCAATGTAAAGCGATTGTTAAGAAAAAGAAATAGTAGAAAAGAAGAAAATACAAAAGAACATAAACACAATCACATAATCTATCGTGTATCTCACACAACGCATCAGATAACATATAATAACCAATCACAGATATAAAATAGAAGGGACAATGATGACTACATAAACCATATAATAAGAGTACATAGGCTCATATAGTTATACAAAACAATAATAAAGTTTATACATGAGATAAATAAACTCAACTGATATATTTCCTCTAACAAAGACACATAACACTGACGAGGCCCCATAGTGTCACACACCAGAATAAGCAGATATAATACAAGTACAAATATGTAAACCTTCTTCTCCTGCGAATTCACCGGTACAACTCCAGATACTACTCAAACCTACCATCTGTTATGCTCATCAGCATCGTCGATGAGCACCCAAGGTAATAAAAGAGAAATAAAACCTTGAGTTAGACAACAATCTGATGTGAGCGATAAACAAATCTCAAAGTACTGTAAAAGTCATAATAGTATATATGACATGGTGGATATGAGAATCATAACTTTCTGGCCCCTGCATCCACAGAGTTAGCACATAATAGTGGATATATGATACACTACGATAAATATCAAATAAATAAGGAGTGATATATGTTAAGTACTAAATGTTGACAAATAAGTAAACTACCATAACATCCATCAACCATCCTCACATTTATTCACTTAGTGCGTAAAGGATATGACATCCCATACTTCAGTCACTAAATCCACGAAGACACTGGTGGGACCAACTACCCCGGTCTCCGCCAGATTATCGCTATGTCCAACTTCCCTGGTCTATAGTAGATAACCCTATATAGTCCATACTGCATTGGCTATGAGGTCCAGGCCGATTAGTCCACACTGCACTAGCTCAAATTCAACCTTGTGTCGTTCTCTCAAAGTTGTACCTAAGTCATGAATACCAACGTCTCCTTAGATAAGATTCTCCATAGCAGAATCCATATCTGGACTGTCCATACTGCATTGGCTCTGAGGTCCAGGCCGATCAGTGCCTACATAGCCCATACTACATTGGCTCTGAGGTCCAGGCCGACCAGTCCACACTGCACTAGCTCAAATTCGTCCTTGTGTCATTCTCTCAAAGTTGTATCTAAGTCATGAATACCAACGTCTCCTTAGATAAGATTCTCCGTAGCAGAATCCATATCTGGACTGTCCATATGACTCCTTGCCAAAGTCAATCGACAAGTGGGCTATCCTGGGAAAATTACATTGTCATGAGACCTCGTGGACTGCCCTTCAAGTCATAACTACCCTTCATCCCATCCTCACTGGACAGTCATCTCAATATAACTTAATGTCATCTTTTATGCATCTCAAGGAAAACCATCCATTATAGCAGCCTAGCTCCCCATTATGGAATCATCATCATCGAATGACGCATCACTGCATAGAAGCACCACATCCTCGTCTCAAGTCAAAGCCACTTATTGAAGATCCATTATACAAATTATACAAAGTATATATGCATATATTGAATGATTATGCATGATCAACTCAAGGAGAAGACTCAAGATCACAATAACACTCAATGAATGTCACATATGATGTGTTGTCAGTGTATAGTATATTAGAATTGATGTACAATCTCCTTGACAACATATGAGACAACATATATATGTCTATGCAATATCAAGCGTCTGTCATATATATAACAGATGTCCGGTACTAGAGCTGGAAAATCTTCCTGACTCA
The DNA here is from genome assembly GCA_030737875.1 of Allium sativum. Lineage (NCBI taxonomy): Eukaryota > Viridiplantae > Streptophyta > Magnoliopsida > Asparagales > Amaryllidaceae > Allium > Allium sativum. Next base: position 25,010,432 of record JASFAX010000024.1, read on the forward strand.
GCACAGATGTTTGTCATATACATGACAGACGTTTGTAGAAAGTCTTGGGATATTTTTCCTGCATACAAAGACGTATGTCTTCTTAATGACAGACGTCTATCTATGTATCTGAAATACATCACATACATGGACAGACGTCTGACCAAGAAAAACAGACGTCTATCCTAGCATATGGCATATACTTTGAAATAACACCTCTTCATTTCTGAATAGTGACAACTCTTACCCTTCTTCTCAAAACGATTTTTCCAAAGGATATTTCGTTTCAAATAAAGAGTTTTTATTCAAAGATCGTAACCTTTCATGAAAACTCTTTGTTTATTATAAATAGATCAAAGATTCAAGTTTTTAATTTACCTATTCTTTCTAGATCTATTCTATATTTTCTGAAAAGCTCTTTATTCTCAAATACTCTCTAAAGATTTCAGTCAAGCACTGAAAAACTTCTATCCTCTCTAGTTATTCAGTACTCATATAAACTCAAGGAGATTATAGGAGCAATTCGTACAAGCCAGCCAAAATCAGTGTTGTAAAGAACACAAGATTGTCAAGAATACTTATCTTGTGTAAGCCTATTCCTCCGGGCGAAGCGAGGGCAGTCTTGTTGATAGTTGCAAGGCTGAAGGGGAGCTTCGGGACTGGACGTAGGATGGGAGGTCCTAACCAGGATAAAATATCGGTGTGCTTATCTATTATTTTATCTTTTCAGCTTACTACTATAGAATATTAGTACTTGCTATCTTAGACACTTATACGATCCTAACATAAACTTTCACGAACGAACCATCTTATCTTGCTCCTCAAAATTCCATCACCAATGTCAAATTGGCCAAAGCGGCCAATAGCAATAGTCAATATCGAAAACTTCATAGTAATCAATAATGACTACTCGAATCACTTATTTAACCAACATTGGTTAAATACACATCCAAAGGAAACATCCAATATTCGTTGTGAAATCCAATTCGTTGTTAGGCCCATCCTTCATCCTGAAATCAGCTATCATGTTCCAGTGTTGCTCTATTTTCATGTAACGACCTGGAGAATTCGATGCTCGAATTTCGACAATAATATACTATTTGTATTACTTGCCAATACTCAAGTATCAAAAACCTAGATAGTTAAAAGAAAAAAGTTAGATGGTGGGAAAAAGAAATGCTATAATAGAAGAAAAAGAACACCAACACTATAGATTCAGAGTAGAATCTCACAACGAAATGAATGTAATATAATATATCAATACTCTTTGTACTAAGAGAAAATTGTGTGTGTATATATATATATATATTTGAAAATTTTCAAGAATATGTATAAATATTATTATGCAATTAGAGTTCAAACTAAATCAGTTTAAAATAATACTGATAATACAACACACACAGTGAAAATAAATTAACACCAGAAAATACTGGAATACATCTTAACTTTGGCACCTTTCCTGAAGCTCTAAGAAAAACCCAATGCAACCTAGAAAATGCACTCGGTCTGACCGAGCCCTTTTTACGAAAAGAAAATCACGTAAATTGTCAGTTTGGGATACTTGTAGTGGGAAAACTCGCATCACAGACAACTTGCTTAATTTTTGGCTGATGTATAAGATTTATTCTTTTTGTGGATTGTGAGAAGATAAATTAACAAAGTAAATTAGAAGGGAAATCAAGTCAAATAAGGAATGGTTTATGTTAGACGAATCTCAGTGATAAAACAGAACTAACTGTTATTTTAATTATAATTTTGAAGAGAAAAAAAAACTAAAAACAACTTGGGCTATATTGTGTGTGTGTCATGTGGATAAACCTACAAAACTTCAATCTTTGACAAGGAAATTGCTGTTTTACCCGAAAGTGAAAGAATAACGTGGGCCTCTCCTTGAATTTCACCTTAAATTTCAGAGTTAAGCCCTTTACTTTCTCTCTAATTCTTTTGTAATACCCGAATTAATTTCAGGTATTGTAGAATAGTCTATTAGGCAAATAGCATTATGTTTGTGACAGGATAAAGGTACTGTAAACTTAGCTATTTATTCTTTAAGCAATAATCCTTAGTATTAACAATGTAAAAGGCCAACAAAGAGTTTTGCAGTAATCTATAATAATAGGATGTACGATCATCTCCAACAAAAGTTATTTTTTCGGATGAGGAGAAGATTATGAGCTGTTGATTTAATTTTTCCTACTCCTCCAGTGGTTAAGTGTGCGTCCGTTTATAGCATAATCGATTTTTTTTAATTGAATAGGATATAAATGGTTTTTCACAAACCTATTTATACCATGAAATTATGGAGGATGCTATCCATGATATGCCTAAGAGGGCGAATGATATGGGCAGAACAAACGGACTAGTTAAGTGACAAATCAAAGCAGATAATTCATATCAATGACGGAGGACTGTGTATATGAGAAAAAAATTCTTATCAATGATGGCACACATTTTGCAGATAATACAAAATTATAAATTGTTGTTCAATAAAATACATATCATTGTGTTAATTATGATTTATAGCACAGTGTATATTATATGCAATCTAGTTTTTATCGTCCTTGCTTTCCTAAGATGACAAAGTAGCAATGACAAAATGATGGCATATGTCAAAAAATATAAATAAAGCGCAGATTACCACATGGTGATCCAGATTCTTGGCTAATTGATTAGATTGAAACATATATCTCAAGCCCTCGGTTCTGGGCACAGATCGTCTGGACCGAAGAACCCCTCGTCCCTTGGTTCGGACCAATAAAAATCCTCCGTTTGGGGGATTTTGCATTTTGCCCCTTGAAATTCGGGTGTAATTCATGGGGTAAAGTGTAAATCACTCCGAAATAGGGTGATTTCATTTGTTGGGACCACGGGACCAGGGAGGTCCCGGTGATCCCAACCCCTCTATTATGTATGTAGTATGATTTCTTATAATAAAACGTTGAAACTAAGGCTGTTACACTTGAACCGTTCAACCGTTTACACGGTTGCCGCCTGCTACGATAATGGTGACGGTAACGGTTGTGGATTTTGATAACTGCGGTAAACCATACCAACCACACATGATCTTTTTGTAGTATTTCTTAAAAAGTTGGTTTTTTTAATACTTTAAACTAGAGAAATAACATATGTATAAATTATTTGTGTTTTTATTTATAGAAAACATGCACATGGATGGTTTGTTTCATAGGTAAACAAACCAATTCTTATGAAAAACGTTAGAACTCGAATTATTTATTGATAACAATGTAAATTTACGGTAATGGTTGTGGTAACAGTTAAACGGTTACGGTAACGGTTATAAAATTTGCTAACCGTCAACAACGGTTGCGGTTACGATTGGCAGTAAAATTGACGGTTGCCGCAACCGTAACACCCCTAGTTGAAACCATTTTCACCTTTTCCGAGAAAAACAGGAAGAGGCTAAATATCATCATCATTATAAGTTAATACACACCTTTCATTAACATAAAATCAACTAAGTATAGGTTAGCATGTCATAGCAAAGAAAACCAATATGATCCTAGCCTCCTGCTCTCATACTTTCAAATGCCTTGGTCTCAAAGTTCTAATCATCATACATGGAACTTGGTAGCTGACCATTACTGGAGTTGAGCTCTACAACTTTTAATTACATGAATCAGAAATATCAGATCAAGTTGCACAACGTTTTACATAAATGGAAAACAAACTGCCATGTTTTAATAACTTCAGTTTAAGGAGAGATTGACAGGGAACACAGTTATGTGGGTATTCTCAAGGAGTAGATAATAACAACAATTATACATACAAAATAAAAACTTGAACATGTGATACAAGCTTACGGGAACTCAGTCATACAAAGGTGGATGGAAACACCTAGTTTTTGTAACTAGTTGGCAATATATTTGATTGTTTTAAGTCAAACATCCAACTTACAATTTGAGATCCCAATTCAAGTTGGTTTGGGTGGAGACAGACGCAATAAAAAATATTTATCCTTCTTCATCCTCAGTTGTCATCGCTCTTTTCTCTAAACCTTATCCATCAAAAAAGATGAATTTATCAAACAATATCAAGTTCCTTTCTTTTTTTCCTTTTTCTTTCTTTTTTATATTATTATTACTCATCATCCCAATCAATCGAAGAAAGCATTGATACCCTTATCAAGCATGCATTACAAAATTTAGGATGAAAATTAACGGACTGAAGAAACCTTAATAGCATCGTGTATAAACTCGCAGATAAAACATAATCCCAATCGCCATAGCAAAACGAAATTTAAGGGGAACCATTTACAAAAATATAGAAATATAAAATAGTAGTTATGTTGTAATATATGTATAAATGTTGTGAATATGCTTTTATTAGTTCTCTGTTTAGTCCCACATCATGGGAAAAAGTTAAACATTAGCTCCAAAGTCTATATACAAAGGAGCCAATGTAATAAAAAGAAATACACATCTGAATGAATAGAAATGTTCTATCTCCATTATTTATTCTGTTCTGTGTTCGTTTTATAACACGTTATCAGCACGAAGCTCTATTAGACATATTGTTTGAAATATTCTAGATCTATATTTATGGATCTATCATGTAAGTTATTTTTTTATTTATGTTTTGAAATCATATAGATCTACATATATGAACTTGTTTGTGTCTTCTGCTTAGATGTGATCCATACTTCTAGATCACTTTTCTTTTTCAGTTTTTGTAGATCTAGATTCTATTTTAGTGGATCTAACTTTTTAGATCTAATTATCTATTTTGATCCTAAATATGTGTAGATATATTCTTTCAATTCTTTGCGGATCTAATTTTGAGTTCCCAAATCCAAATGGAGATTTGATTATATATGTATTGTTTACATTATTGATGATGTAGAGGTAGATCTAGTTTTATCCTTTCCAATCTACTATTATTCTTCGTATGTGATTCTTTTGGATAGACTAAAGACAAATTATCTCTTGAAAAAAAAATTGATTTTTTTTAATGTATATCCAACAGAATTATGGGTATAGAATATAATGATATATAGCATTTAAATTCAAGAGCAGTATTTATTTATCACCGGAAGTGAGACTGAAAACTCATGATGTAAACCAATTAGGAATCTGAAGTTCATATGTAAATGACCTGAAGTTCATATGACATGAAGTTCATATACAATTTTTTTTAAGTAAGGAACCTGAAGTTCATATGCAAATGAGGAACCTGAAGTTCATATGCAAATAAAGAACCTGAAGTTCATATGCAAATGAGAAAGATGAAACAAAAGCCCGAAGCTTTCTTAAAAGTTGTGACATAAAAGGATTGTACTTCCAGAAGAAGTTAAAAGAGATACACGCATTATAATATGTGACAAAAACATTAGATTCAATAGAAAATCTCTAAACATGTTTTATTTAACTGACATCTTTCATGTACAGTTTATATTAACTGAACATCCTGAAGATATAGTATACATATTAATCTCTTAAAGAGATGTTTTAGATATTTAATTTTATATAGCAAATCCAACATCCTAAAAGAGATGTTAGAAATTTTTTGTTGCATAGCAATTACATAAGTAAAGGATATGTTTCCTGAAGGAATATCATACACTCCAGAAGTAGTGATTCCTTTTCTCTTTTGAATCTTATTTTTATTTAATGCACCTAATTTTGTTAATGCATTTAAGGTTTGAATTTATTTTTGTATATTGATATGACATTTCAATAGTTTGTATATATTTATCTCTGGAAGAGATAAGTTCATCCCAGAAGTGATGATAACAAAATATCTTTAGAGGATATTTGTATATTTGGAAATGGTAAAATATCTCTAGAAGAGATCTGTTTATTTGAAAATAATAAAATATCTCCATAAGAGATTTCTACAATTAAAGGCGATAAAATTTGTAAAAAAAATGTATTAAAACTCCATAAATGGTGTTTATGGAATATCTCAGAAGCGATATTATATTCTGATATGTCTATAAAAGAATTTGCAGTGAAATATTTTCAAATATCAAAGATTATGATGCAAATTTAATGAATAAAGAAATTATGCATCCTGAAGATCATATTAAGTTAAGATCTAAAAATTGTTCTTAATTCTACACACCGGAAGTGAATGCAAAAACGATTTTTGTCATTACATGGAAAATTTAGAACCTGCAGTTCTAAAAAGGTAAGAAGTAATTTTGATAAAAAAAGAAAGATCTATATATAGATAGTATAATTTGAAACATGTAAAAATTTTTATGCTGTGAATTTTATGTATAGATCTGCAAGTTTTTCGAATCATTCGTATTAAAGAATGCAAAATCTCGGTTCTATAATTATGCATTTCTACTCAATTCTGGATCAGATATTATGCATGTACATGGTATTTAGAAAATATGATTATTGGGAATGCAGTACAACTGTAAGTTGTTTATTTCAGTTTTGATCAATACTGTAGCTAGATCCAAATTATGTTATGTTGTTTTAAGTAAAATTTATTTAATGTATAATGGTTATTTCTGTTATTTTTATAATAAATGCATTATATGTACTGTTATGGTAATATATATTGTATTACCATATTATTATAAATGTATTAAATGCATTGACTATTGTAAGTTAATTGATGTATGTTTGTATAAAACATATGTATTAGTATTCGATGTATTTAGCTAGTAATAACTAATGTTATGAAAGAAAGGATAGAACCACAACCTGAAGTTGTGCAAAGATAATATTTATACTGGAAATTGTATAACTCAAAGTCTTGGACCTGAAGTCTTGAATTATATATATATATATATATATATATATGTATGTATGTATGTATATGTATTATATAAACATTTTTGATAAAGTATACAAGTTTGAAACCTTGTCAATGAGCAAGAATGTAAAAGCTTCTAAATTAGAAGTATGTTAAAAGATTGAGAACCAGAAGTTCATCATAAATTTATAAATTGATATGCATATGTATGTGTATATATATGCATAGGAACTCGAAGTTCCTCAATCAATGAATTTGAGATACTTGATAATTTAAAAGCCTGAAGCTTTATTGAAACAATGTGAAATAATAACATTAACAAAATTGATATCCAAAGATTTCACAATTATCAAAATGAGTTGTATCTTGCATATATATTTATATTTACATATTGTACTGAAGAATAAATTTTAACAACTCGAAGTTGTTACATATTTTATTTGAACCAGAAGTTCAACACATTGGAACTAGAAGTTCAAAACAGTGGAACCAGAGGTTCAATACAGCGGAATCATAAGTTCAACATAGTGGAACCAGCCGTTCAATACAGTTGAACCAGAAGTTCAATATAGTTTAACAAACCTGAAATTGTTTATATATTATTTGAACCAGAAGTTCAATATGGATTAACAACTCGAAGTTGTTCATATATTTCATTTGAACCAGAAGTTCAATGCGGTTCCAAATCATATATTTTGGATATTATGAAACGATCTTTAAGATTCACGTTGACATTGCTTGATAAGCAAAAATTAATGATTGGAACATTATAAACATTTATTCTAAAATCAATAACTTGAATGAGAAAGAATATGCAAATCAATTATATATGTAATACGTGGATGCATGTATATACACATATATGCGATATTTAATTAACAACCTGAAGTTGTTGTGAATTCATATTATAATTTATGCAGTCGATTGACATCAATATTGAATGACCTGAAATCATGTACATATTCAATGATAGAAAATTCCTCCAAGTCATTGGATCATTGAAAGGGAATAAGCAATACAATATGGATGCATCTTATCAAGTAATAAGAGCATTATCCTCCTGCAATTGAAATACATCTAATGTATTTGCTAGCTATGATGTTATAATGGATCAAAAATGAATCCAAAGTAGGTTTATTATTTAAAGTGACAATGTTTGTCAACATTGAGGGGGAGGATAAAGGAATCATCGATTTTAAATGTTTGCTAACATATAGAATTATGCAAAGCATTAAACAACTTGCATAAATTATCAATTATGTCCCTAATAGGCTTTCTCCAATATACATTTGAATCCCCGAAGGATCAAAAGGTGTAAATCACAGCTGAAAATGTGGTATAAAAGTCAGTTCAAAATATTTTTGGAGTAAGTCATAAAGATGCAAAATAAAGGAGGTGAGTGTTCCTGAAGAAACACTTAAGGGTACTTTGAAAGAAACCCATGACATGATTGTCAAAATAACCCCAGAAGTGGTTTAGGTACCTAAAGCATGATAAGTTTTGAGATCTCAATAAATTATGTATAGAACTGACAAGAAATAATCATCAATGATAAATTAATAAATAATGAAGCGCTTATACTTATAAATGGATTAAAAATCCCATATTAGAGAGAAAAATGATTGGCCATCATGAAATTCTCCTAAATAAGATATATGGACCTGTAGTCCATAAGATATGAACCTGTAGTTCATAAGATAAAAATAGAAATATATATACAATTACTGAAGCACCATAGAGTGTCAACAACATATTACTGCCATGAACATTGTATTTTCAGAGATAACTGAATTGGTTAAAGTGGTGAAAGTGTTTAAAACACTTATAATACCCTGAAGGTATAAAGAATGAAAGTATACAAATTCCAGAAGAATTTAAATAACTTTGGTAGTGATAAAGAGAAAGAAATGTAGACTACAACATTCTTTTAAGTATTGTTGTGATGAAAATACTGAAATAATTCATGATGAGTAGATCACTTCCTGCTTTCAAGAATTGTTGTAATAAAACTCTTAATATTCATTGAAGTGGTAGTTGCGATATGCAAAACTTATTATAATGTATAAGTTCCTGAAGAACATAAATAACATTTGTTATTATAAAGAATACCAAGAACATGGATGATAGATTGCAACATTCTTCTAAGTATTGTTGTAATGAAAATCTTGATATAATTCAAGATGAGTAGATTACTTCCTGCTTAGTAATGAAAGTTGTCTTATTCATCAAATATGCATTTCAACATGCAAGTCCGATTGAAACAGAAAATTATAAGCACCTGAAGTGTATTCATAAATGAATATTAGTATCATACAAATCACAAAAGGGAGGCATTTTAAATAAGAAAGCATGCCTGAAGCATGAAAATGCACATGAAATTTTAAAAGAAGAAAAAACTCCATTAAGATGTATTTGTAAGCAATTTGAGTTACTGAAAGAAGAACACGAATTCAAAGGAAATTTAAAATCAGAGGGAGCATCCATAAGTATGATATAATGCACTCTTTTTCCTTAACTAAGTTTTTCCCCATTGGGTTTTCTTAGTAAGGTTTTAATGAGGCATGGGTCATGATCCAGAAGTATCAACCCAAAAGTAACATACAAAAATAAGTTATAATGTACTCTTTTTCCTTATTTGAGATTTTTCCCACTGGGTTTTTCTTAATAAGGTTTTAACGAGGCATAACATTGATTCAGAAGTATCATACTACTTTTGACGTAGTAAATATAACATTGTATGTTGTACTATTTTTCCTTCACTAAGATTTTCCCATCGGGTTTTTCTTGGTAAGGTGTTGACGAGGCAACGTTTTGATCCAGAAGTATCAAACATATTTTGATGTAGTAAACTATTATTTATGAAGAAGACAAGGCAATTTGCATGGCTCAGATTCAAGTGAATTTTATCAAATATGAAACGATGGAGCACATTTCTTCTAAATTTCTCTCCACATATGCATGAAAGGATAACAAGAAAGAGGAGAAACAAATTCAGTTTCAAGAAAAGAGGGTAGATCTGTTCTCAAAGGCAATTTCCAAATCAACATTCCAAAAGATGATATACAAAATTGGCATGCGTCGACTACATCAATAGATTAATTGATTAATGAGTTATAAATAAGGGGAGCATATAAAAATATGCTATAATGTACTCTTTTCCTTCACTAATATTTTTCCCACTGGGTTTTTGTTAGTAAGGTTTTTAATGAGGCATTATCTTGATCCGGAAGTATCAACCCTTACGGTAACATTATAAAACATGTTATCTAAAGATGAAATGAATTTGCACTCTTTTCCTTGTTTATGATTTTTCCCACAGGGTTTTTCATAAAAAGGTTTTTAATGAGGCATTGTTTTGATCCTGAAGAATCAAACTCTTTTAAGGAATATCATTTTAATATGATATTCATAATGTCAGACGCTATACTCGTTTTCTTGTTCAAGGTTCCCATTGGGTTTTCCTGATAGAGTTTTGAAGGCAACAGACAATGATTGTATCAACGGAACGGATATATGCAAGCAAGATAATAATAAGGGGGAGCAATCATCATATATGTTTTAAAAGGGACAACTTCAAGTTAGCAGAGCATTCAATTTTTGAAGACGCATATTCAAGGGGGAGTGTTGTAATATATGTATAAATGTTGTGAATATGCTTTTATTAGTTCTCTGTTTAGTCCCACATCATGGGAAAAAGTTAAACATTAGCTCCAAAGTCTATATACAAAGGAGCCAATGTAATAAAAAGAAATACACATCTGAATGAATAGAAATGTTCTATCTCCATTATTTATTCTGTTCTGTGTTCGTTTTATAACAAGTTAAAGTTTGAAAGTTTACGGGGATGTCACTTACAGGTGGATTGAAATGAAATCTAGGGATGACGTCACTGAGAAGACAGACAGCGATAAGCAATTAGAAAGAAAAAAAAACTTAACCCAAGTTTCAATATATTATTCACACTCCCAATCTAAGGTCAATTTTAAGGGCACTTAAGTCATATTTATAATTGTAATGGGGCATACTGAACACAAAAATTAACATATCAGAATACCTCTATTTTATTTTAGACTGTCAACGTGTCGTGTCGGGTCGGGTTTAGATCACATTAACTTGCGTTTGGGTCAATTCTTAAACAGGTCGGGTCAGCCAATTTATTAAACGGATCATATTTTCTTAGTTCGAACCTAACTCATTTATAAATGGGTTGACCCGATCCAACCCGGGTAACCCGTAGATTTAAAATAAATAAAAATAATCTAAAAAACTGTAACCTAACTCAAATATGGAAAACAACATTCAAAAGTTAGTATTTTTAATGTTGCAAACAAACGACAACCTAATTCAAGCAGAACAACGGACTCGGCCCAGTCCTTGTATGCATAATTGCATATGTCATATGATGAATAAAAGTTTAGGGTCATGGCGGGTCAAAAACGGGTTCACGGGTCAACCCGAAACACACACGTTTATTAAACGGATCAGGGCGGGTTGACCCAAAATTGACCCATTTATAAATGGGTCGGGTTTTTTTCGGGCGGATTACGAGTCGTGTTTCGCGTCGTGTTAGAAAGTGACGGCCCTAATTTTACTTCTCTGAATCGCTTTTTTCCCAGATGATTGTTACTGACAATCCAAATGATTAAGGGGAGAAATAGTTGAAATCAAAATCCGGCATACACCTACTTTTTTTTGTTTATTTCCATTTTTGGTAGCTCTTTGTCGAATCTGAGGGTGGAACTCAACCACATCCTGCTGAATTGCGTGAACAAATGCAGTAAAGCCTTGCCGAATTTCATCCATATCCCTCCCTTAACCAATTTTGAAGTGTCAACAACAATACTTTAAGATAAATTTCGTCATATTATAATTTAGTTTGAAAGAGGGTTACATTTTAATGTCCCTCTCCTTAGTAATTTTAAAAATAAAATAAAAGATGAGTTATACCTTAACCAAACTTGAATTGCGAATAACAGTATCCCTTTTAAAGACTTAAAAACATACCCTTAGTGGGGTCAATTCTTCTGTCCCCAATCTCTATGTGACCCCATGTCCTTCCAATCAGACCCGCTGATTTACGCTGTTTTGCATTTAAGTCTCCCAACAATTCTAAGGTTTAAGTGCAAAACAGTAGAAATCAGGGGATCTGATTGGAGGGGACACCAGGGCAGATTGAGGACAGAACAATTGAGCCCCCCTTAGGGTACATGTTAAGAATAACAATCATTCGTTGAAAGATGAAACATATTATTTAAAACACACTTTTAGTCCTTATAACATATATTAACAAGTAAAATTCAACTGTGTAATTTAACATCTTCATGTAGGCACATGGTAACGTTTTTCTAATTTTAATGCAAGCACGTCCTCCAAATTAATAAGACTGTTAAATTAGCCAAACAACCCTTCTCACTCCACCCCATTAGTTTATTATGTAAAGATAAAATAGGTGTTTAAATGAAATTTTTGAGCTTTAGTAAAGACACATTAACACAGCAGTTTTAATTTAGTTCACTGGATCACCTTTATTTTTATCTTTCTTCAATCAAGCTTAAAATTGTTTACTAACTTTTTTTTTCTTTTTAATATTCTTTAATTAAACTAAGAGTTTATTTGAAGGGCTGTTAATTGAACGCATGGTATCGAATATGGATATGTTTGTGTTTTGTTTCAACGGATACAGACGTGGTGAAAATTTGAAACACCTTTCGTATGATCAGAAAATAGACATACAACTTTTGAGTAATAGAAAATTTATCGAATATTTTGTATAAATGAAATGTCATGTAATTTTTTATCCTAGCTCATGTCTTAAACGGAACAAGAATGGATGTTTTTCAACTTCCAACTGAGTTAGACAATAGACATTTGTATAAGTGCATTGCTAAAATCATCCAAATTTCTTCTTCTTAGTATCATGAGTGATATCAGAAAGTGTAAAACTGGGTATTTTTAGCACTGCACTACCATGTAATGCTAAAAACACGCAGTTTTACACTTTTTAATACAACGCATGTTATTAAGAAGAAGAAATCTAGGTGCTTTTAGCAACACTCTTTCTATGAGATCAACAACTATGCTTATTTTTATTTTTCTAGAATAATTAGAGGTTTGGATGCGTTTAGGGCATAGTTCACTGTCTGATTAGAAATTTTGCTTTGAGTAAGTTGTTCCGATCAGCAAATTTTATTGAGTAAATATTTACTGTAATGAAAATTTATTTGTGTTTTCAAAAACAATTAATGTGATTTGCGTGGTTAATTAATCCATAGATAAGACTATCATGATACGTGGTGGTCAAAAACGTAAATAGTTAGGTAGAACACAGACAGAAAGTATTTTCACCATTCACTAGCAAGCATTCAATGTTCAAAAATCATTATTCAATATTAGGTTCTTTTTTTTTTCATTTTTTAAACTTTAATGCTACATTCTAATTATTAATTTATAACGTCCAATTAATTAATTTCCATTCATTCTTCTATAACTTTACATTTTATTTAGTATTATTTATATCTTTGCAACGTCATGTTTACATAACAGTAACTTTTATTTACTTCTCATTTATTCTTGGTTTTTCAAATTCAAACGTATAAGCTTGCATGACGTTGCAAAGACATAAATAATATTAAATAAAATGTAAAGTTATAGAAGAATGAAAGAAAATTAATTAATTGCAACTTATAAATTATTAATTAGAATGTAGCATTAAAGTGTAAAAGTGAAAAAAAAAAACTGATTTATAGCAAGACGAACGCAAGCGTGTGTAAGTATATAGTTATCTCATATATATATATATATATATATATATATGGGATAGGACCATAGAGCCCCTGAATTTCAGCCCCCGATTTGCACCTGAACCACAGCCAATCATTTATATTAAAGAATGTGAGTGGGGAGAGAGATAATTAGTGGAAGGAGAGAATGTGAAATACTTGGTTGTGTTGAGGGGCTTTTGGGGTGCTGCACTGTTTGGGGTGCTCTCTCTCTCTTTATATACATATATATACATATATATATATACATATATATATATATATACATATATATATATACATATATATATATAAGGAGCGTTCAATGGCACCCCAAATAGTGAACACCCCATTTGCCCATATATAAACCAAGCATTTATATTAGAATAAATGAGTGGGAGGTGAGAGAACCAGTGGAGGGAGAGAGAAATGAGATATGCGATGGAAATCAGGGGGCATTTAAGGATGCTGCACTCTTTAGGGTGCCATTGAACGCTCGCCTGTGTGCGTGTGTATATATATATATATATAGGAGGGTTCCGCTACATCTCTTATATTGCATGTGAACTCTCCCCCTTGATCTCCACCACCCATTTCCCTACTCATTCTATCTTTTCCCATTTCACTATTATTTCTTAGTGGGAAGAGAGAGAATGAGTGGTGAAAATCAAGGGGGAGAGTTCACGTGCAATATAAGAGGCGTAGCGGAACTCTCCTCATATATATATATATATATATATATATGTACAGTGGATATTTGTTTCAAGGACACATTTTAAAACAAAATTAGATCTAAACACAAGCGACTTTCGCAATGTAAGTTAAGGACAACTTTAATGATTTAATTGAAAAATGTCCAAATATTTTAAATTAAGGACACACATTACATTTCACAAATAATAAAAACTAATACAAAAATCCTTTTTTGTGATTAAAAGATTAAAAAAAAATAAAAATTAATTATGAAATGTTTTTGGTATCACAAATATGGGAGAAAATGAGTAAAAAAAATCCAGGATAGAAAGTTATATACATATAGCTTCGTTATTTACGTTATAGCTTTTTTCTGGTGCAAATAAGATTAGCTTTAAAATGACTTAATTTTGTATTTGGGTGATACAATATAAAGCTATATTTTTAAGTAATAAAGCTATATTCATTTAGCTTTCCGAACTGATTATTTATATATGTTTATAATAACATCAATCGACTAAAATAATTTTGAAATCACTTTTTTTCCTTTCAATTTTAAGGGTAATTAGTTATTTTTTAATTAATTTAGTAATAATGATAAATTAAAGTGAATTTCATGTTGATATAATACAATTTGGCCTTTGTCTTTCATTTAATTATCAAACTTAGTTGTCCTTTGGTCTAATTTTTTCGAGGAATGTATCCTTAAAACCAAATACCCCTATATATATGTATGTACATGTGTGTGTGTAAATTGCAGAAGTAACACGCGTTAAAATATGAAAGTTAACGTGTGTCATAAAAAGGGATTAAATCAAGAAAGAAATTAATACTAAATTGCAACGTTCCTTTAATTAACAACACGTTCCTTAAATTTACAATGCGCGTTATTAATGACATTAAAAAAGGCATAAATGAGAATAAAGTTAAAGTTTGAATTAGACAGTTAAACGTGTGTCAGAAACGGAAAAGAAAATTTAATAAAATCGGAAAGAAAGACAAACATATTGAATAACGGTCACAAGAATTAACATGCAAACATTAGAAACAGAAGAATGTGTAACGTTAAAACTTTCATGTAAATTAACATTCTAATAAAATTTGTCTATTGCTATTTAGGTTGTTTCTTCCACAAATTTTATTAAAAAGCATTTTTTTTAAATACATGATAAATGAATTTTCAACACTTTCAATTTATGACTTTTTCAAATTTTGAGGTCAGCTGGTCCAAAAATAAATTTCAAAACGATCAATTTTTTTTGCCAGATATCTAAATCCAGCTTCTCTAGCCAAAACACCCATGCCTCGAACAACCTCAATCGACCGAGCCATGAGCCCAACCCGATGTGAGTGTGCTGTGACGTGCTATGTGTAATACCCCGGATTTTTAACGACGCTAAAGATGATGAATTAAAGAATAATCAATGTGAAATACACTGTTAACAATGAATTATGGAAAACTTAATTTATTATTCAGAATTAAGTAAAACGGATCTCGCCATTGCGTCCGTCTCGGAATTCTGGTCAAGATAGACACCTGCTTGGTGTAAATCGGACATCGTATGAAGAAGCTATTAAGGTTTGAAGTTTGTATGCATATAAGAAAGATATATATACATATAAATTCAAAAATATTCAAAAATCAGCAAAACCAGAAATCCGGCGCGCAAATCGAGAAAAGGCCGATATTTTGAAGTCGACCTGAGACCCCGCTGGGTCGACCTAGGGGTCGACTCAGGTTCATGGGGATCGACCCCGGGATCGACCTAGGGGTCGACACCCCATGAAGGGGGTCGACCTACGCGTGGCTCTGGAAGCTTCTTTTCTGAACCTGGACGATTTTGGAGCTAGATTCATGAACCCTAGGCTATATAAAGGACCCTAAACCTAGGTTTTATTTATCTAAATACTGACGGTGAAGCTCTGCTGCAATGAAAATTAAAATGGCCTTCCTTCTTCTAAATCAATCAAAGAAGATTATACATATTCGAAGATTGCTACAACAAATTCAGCGATGGCTACATTTCCTTAGATCTATTCACTGGAGTTCATGTTATTTTTAGATCTGAATATTTAAATAGTAATCATGATATGTATATAAAAATTAGATCTTGAATCGGTGCCTAATCAGTTCTATTATGACATAACTATCAGATCTACTTTTATATGTTCATACTGCCGCCATGTTAAATCTTGTCATAATATGCCTATTCAATTTATGCTTATTTCTATCAGTTTATTATTGATTCGTTATTATGCCTGTTCTAGATCCTCTTCTCTCCCTCTTTTCCCTTTTTATTTTTATATAGCCAGGCTACTTTCGAGTCTAGACCTAACGCTGAAAAATGCGAAAGTGGGAATAATGGTAAAAGACATAATTTGGGGCATAATTGATATTGGAAAATATGAATCTAAATTGGGCATAAATTTGGAAATATACAAATATCGGTTTGGGGGCATATGTCTTGTTGGATAATATGAATTTAGGCACGCATTGGAATAAATGTAAATATAGAATTGGGTATAAAATGGGACATGTCTAAATGCTAATTTGGGACATAAATTGGGACGCATGTGAATATGAATTTTAGGCATACACTGGAAAATATGCGAATATGGATTTGGGTATAACTTGTATTGAAATGGGTGAAAATGGACTAAGGCCATAACTTGAAAAATATGTAGATTTGGGTTTGTGCATAACATATATATATATATATATATATGCCTTGACTTATAACTTGGGGAAAAGAGCATATGTGCATAATTAAAAGGTTAATTGAAAAGGGACATAAAAGTCTATAATTTGAGTAGTGAATTTGGCATATAATTGAATCTGGGTAAAAAAGAAAAATAATCACCTATAATGACATAGGTAAATTTGGATAAAGATGGAATGTCTAGTAATTACAATTAGGAATTGTAATTGCACTTATGACACGAGGTTAGGTTGCATTAGTGGTGAAAGTCTGCCCGGACCCGACCGGCATATCCAACAGCCACTAATGTTGAACCTAATGTGAGAGGTCTAAGTATGCAAATACGAATCGGGCTAAGACACGAGGTTAGACCCAACTGTGGAATAAGACTGCCCGGACCCGACCGACATATCCAGCATCCACACGTTGTAGGCCTAATGTGGGAGGTCTAGCCCATTATAACCATAATTGGACACGGTAATGAATTGGACTACTTAACCTAATTTAATCCATAAGGATTGTATGATTATGAACTTGAGTTAGGGTTAAGTAAACTAGATGGGTAGTGGGGGGGGGGTTAAGTAAAATAGAGGGGGTGGGTAATAATTACATATAGGCCCACGAACTTAACCCAATAAGGTTATATAATTAAAGACACCTAGTGGCATGCATAATCGGTGGAAAATATAATAAAGTTATGTAATTAAAGACACCCTTGTAGGGTAAGCATAACTTGTAGAAATGGTAGAACTAGATATGTGTAATAATCCGCTAAGTAAACAACGGTAAGTTTAGTGACAGTGTAAATTGAATTTACGATTAAATGAGAAAGAATGAGAAAAACTTATAAAATAAATTAGTTATATTTAATCACAAATGGTAAGTGAAATGTTAATTAGGAAACATGTGAATTGAGATATACTTAACAACGTATTAAGGAGAACATGTTATTGTAATGATGTAACCAAGCAAGAATATAAGACAGAGCGTGGATTACAGACCCAGGGCCACAATCTAGAAAATAACATGTTGTGGGATTATTAATAAACTTAAATGGATTAAGTTATATGACTGAAATTAATAAGCAAGAGAAACTTGGTAATTTGAATAAGAATTCAATATGAATGGGAATAACCAAGTTAAATAGATGCCCGGTGAGGTAAGGCAAGCGCGTAAAAGAATGTTTAGACATAGGGCCTAACAACATATTAAAGAAAGGCGCTTGGATCAGTCCATGCGTTTGAGGATGAATAACCCAACAGGGTAAATCATCGAGTTGTTATAAGACACAAGGGGAGCGCACATTCATCTGATTGTTATGACGACTCTAAAGGAATGGGAAGGGGAAGCACGCGGCTTCCTGAAGTATGTAAGGTGCTCCTAGTAGTTCTCTGTGCGGTGACAGATGTCTTAGGCTGTACTCGCAGAGGTTGGATCTGCATCTAACTACTTGGTGGGTGGGCCTTGACTGCAGATGTAGCTACGCAGTCAGAATGCTGTGACAAGGTGACGTCAAGGTGATTCGAAGGTTGCCGCATGAGGAGGTAGAGAGGGTCACGACCAACAAGGATTGCAGACCGTCGGATATCCGTCATCGACAGCCAGCGGGATGCGTAAAGACTAGAGCTAAACCCAAGATATCATTTCACCTTTCACTATCGAGGTACAGGGTTGAGGGTGGACGCCACATGGATGTTTAGATTGGTTGCTATTAGGGGCGGTCACTTAGCTCTGTAGTCTTTACTAGTTGAGGAAGGGGCCGAGGTGGGGCCACAACCACCATGAAAAACAGACCCGAGGAACATATCTATTTGAAGGCACTTAAAAGCGGCCTGTACAGATTTGGAAAAACTCCCGGTAGAGTTCCGTGTTTCTTTTTCAGCCCTGCCACGGAACTCGGTGCACATTAGAGGATGTGTGATTGAGACATCGAGCTACAATTACAGTACATACATGGGACTATCTAGATACATGCATATCTGCTCTGGGTGGTGTATCATAGACTAGAGGGGATTATTCCGATAAGGAATCTGATTCGATCGATGGTGCCAGTCCATACGCTTACGTAGCATAGAAATGATAGATGTATGTGGAACGTAACATTTTATATAGAGATCCGTACATCACTCCGGCGTTGGATGAGGGACTGCGTTCACTATGGTGGAGACCGTGCGAGTGGGGTACCATGGGGTGTATCTTAATACTGAGAGATAGCTATATATATTGTATTAGGTGAATCCATAGGAAAGTAAATGGGTACAATGCGCGTATAAGTCTTGAGTGCTATTAACCCAAGTAACCTAATAACCAAGAAAATGTAATTGAACGGTATTAGTAGGGATCATTCTATTTCTGATATACTAGTATCTGTGGGTGCAGATAAATGTATTGAAGAAGCACAATATATCTTATTCATCTTATCTTGCTCAGTTCACACTTGTTATTGTTACTATTATCCTATTCTTCTAGTTTTATATACCTGCCATGGTACTTTTATATATTTATATTTAAAAGTGGACTCGCCAGGCTTTATGTCTGACCCTTTCTATTTCCTCTTCTCTCTCTTCCGTCCCCCCTCCCCCAGGTTCTCAGGGTGGAAGTGCTTAGAGTTAATTTGGATTCTTTCAGCTTAACTTGGATTTTTATAATAGATGTATCGCTTTGACTGCTTGTCAACTCTCTTATGGCATTGCAAGGGAAATATGGTTTATGCTTTTGTGCTCTGATATTTTTGGCAAGACAGATTATTAATGTAATTAGTTACTAATGATGTAAACTCAGTATTTAAGACCATGTGTTTTGATTTAAATAAAGTTTTTAATTCCTCTGCTATTTTACATGTCTGTCTTGTGCTATTATGTTCTTATTTTCCTATAACGCTTCACTAAACTTAATGCATTCCCTTAGTGAGTGACATTAACGGACGTGGGGTATCACATTTGGTATCAGAGCATATGGTTATAAGATCAGATAAAGTATTTTGAAAATGGTTTTCAAAAAGATCTCAAAACAAAGTATTTTAAAATTAAAAGTCTATTTTTGAAAAGCATATTTCCCAAAGCCGCAAATATCTTCTCGATTCTCCGCTTGATTCCTTTTCCTTTTTGTTCTGGGAACCGTTTCCTCTCGAAAGGGTATTCCTATTTTGGCACGGTTCCGTAGGCATGTTAAAACTACGGTACATGTCGAAGGGCCAAGAAGTTTCCAACCTCCATCTTTAGCCGCAGTGGTTTCACCTACGTCTTATTTTCCCTCAAGCCTAGAAAGGATTTCCATGCGATGGAGACCGCTTTCAAGAGACTTGTTAGCATGTTGTACAAGGATGGTAAAAAGGAGAATAAGGGAGTTGGGGCTATGGAGCGCAACCCAAAGAAGGAAAGAGGAAGTACCATAATTTCAGAATGGTGGGTCATCTGGAGAAGGATTGCATAAAGAGAAAAGGCGTTTGTTACCACTTTGGTAAGGCGAGACATCTCATTAAGGAGTGCCCGAAGAGACAAAGACAAGGCCAGAGGGCAGGAACTTCTATGGGGCAAGCTATCGTTCTCATAGCTGGTGGATAGGATAAGTGTAGGAAAGTTTCCATTAAAGGATTGATTTCTATTTCTGATCATTCTTTAGGATTCTTTTCCTGGCACTTTGCATTATTTTATATCTGATCCTTTAGTTGAGTCTCTGCACCTAGATACTAGTATGGTTTTGGATCCCATTATTGCATCAAACCCCAGTGGAAGTACGACTCATTTATCGATGATTTATCGGGGTTTGAGAATCTCTGTGTTAGTTGTCGGGTTAGATTGCAACGCATATGTTCTTGATTTCATATGATACAGTTTGATTCTAGGATGGATGGGTTAACCATATACGGAGCCATTCTAGATTGTGAGAGGAGGGTCGTTAGACTTCTAACTTGCCATAGAAAGACTATTGAGATTTCTTATGACCCAAAAAGGGTCTGTCGTGCTTAGTCTCCTAGAACCTCTTGATATATCTATCGATGATTTGTGACATGTGACTCCTAAAAGAAAAGAGGGAACTTGATAAGCAAGTAGGGGAGCTACTTGAGAAGAGGTTTGATAGATGAACCATATTGGGATAGGGAACCTCTGGAAGACAGTCCTTGAGGAAGCTCATCATTCTAAGATGACTATTCATCCTAGAGGCAACAAAATGTATAGAGTTCGAGGTAGTGGAGCCAAACTTGCGAGAGGAAGTGGAAGTATAGAAGGAAGCAATGATAGGACGAGTTCCGACTTGCATACTTGGATCGGAGGTTAAGAAATCATGCAACAAAGAAGTGAAGCTAGTAAGGGTGCAATGGGGAAAGGGATGCGAGAATGCTACTTGGGAGGCTGAACACAAGATTCGCGCTTCATATCCTTTCCTTTTTGAAAATATGTTCTTAACTTCTTTTCCAAGCTTCGAATTAATACTTGTATCTATCATTTGAATATCTCCTATCGATCGAGTCTTTAGGTAATGTAAACATGTGTTTGAGACATGTTATGTTTGATGGATGAAAGTGGTTGCTAGTGATTGCTCGTGGATGCATATACACACAATAGGCACTAGATCGACTCAATCACTTATACTTTGCATATTGATGTGCGTACATTTTAAAATTTTATGGATTATCGTGACATTGATGTTGCATATGGATGGATGATTGTGCACACATATAGAACATACATGGATTAGGATGATTTGCATACATTTTGGTTACATGGCATAAACATACATTGCATTAAGGAGGTCAACTAAATCAGTAGGCTGCCTGATCGTTCGCATTAGTTTACGGACATATACACACTCTATTGCGTATGTTCATAAAAGCATTAGAAATTCCTTAAGGACAATGGATGTCTGTGATTGCTATATGGATGTATGGTTATTGGATGTTAGGATATACGTTCTTCTTAACTCAGAGATTTCAGGGACGAAATCCTTTGAGTAGGGGAGAATGTAACACCCTGTAACTTTAACGATGCTAAAGATGATGAATTAAAGAACAATCAATGTGAAATACAGTGTTAACAATGAATTAAGGAAAACTTAATTTAATAGTCAGAATTAAGTAAAACAGATCGCGCCATTGCGTCCATCTTGGAATTCTAGTCAAGATAGATAACCGTTTTGCGTAAATTGGACACCGTATGAAGAAGTTATTAAGGTTTGAAGTTTGTACGCATATAAGGAAGATATATATACATATAAATTAAAAAATATTCAAAAATCGGCAAAACCAGAAATCCGTCGTGCAAATCGAGAAAGGGCGGACATTTTGAAGTCAACCCGAGTCCCTGTTGGGTCGACCTAGGGGTCGACTCAGGCTCATGGGGGTCGACCCCGGGGTTGACACCCATGAAGGGGGTCGACCTACCCATGGCTCTAGAAGCTTATTTTCTGAAACTGGACGATTTTGGAGCTAGATTCATGAACCCTAGGCTATATAAAGGATCATAGAACTAGGTTTTATTTATCTA
Source organism: Allium sativum (assembly GCA_030737875.1). Classification (NCBI taxonomy): domain Eukaryota; kingdom Viridiplantae; phylum Streptophyta; class Magnoliopsida; order Asparagales; family Amaryllidaceae; genus Allium; species Allium sativum. The sequence continues at coordinate 25,032,773 of JASFAX010000024.1, forward strand.
AATACTGATAGCGAAGCTCTGCTGCAAGAAAATTAAAATGGCCTTTCTTCTTCTAAATCAGTTCAAAGAAGATTGTACATATTCGAAGATTGCTATAACAACTTATTCAACATGTTCTTCACAGTAAATTGGATATATTTCCTTAGATCTATTCACTGTGAGTTCATGTTATTTTTAATCTGAATATTTAAATAGTAATCATGATATGTATATAAAATTGGATCTTGAAGCGGTGCCTAATCAGTTCTATTATGACATAACTATCAGATCTACTTTTATATGTTCATACCGCAGCCATGTTAAATCTTGTCATAATATGCCTATTCAGTTTATGCCTATTTCTATCAGTTTATTATTGATTCGTTATTATGTCTGTTCTCGACCCTTTTCTCTCCCTCTTTTCCCTTTTTGTTTTTTATATAGCCAGGCTACCTTCGAGCCTAGGCCTGACGCTGAAAAATGCGAACGTGCGAAAGTGGGAATAATGCGGAAAGACATAATTTGAGGCATAATTGATATTGGAAAATATTGATCTAAATTTGGGCATAAATTTGGAAATATATGAATATGGGTTTGGGGGCATATGTCTTGTTGGATAATATGAATTTAGGCACACATTGGAATAAATGTAAATATGGAATTGGGTATAAAATGGGACATGTCTAAATACTGATTTGGACATAAATCGGGACGTATGTGAACATGAATTTTAGGCATACATTGGAAAATATGCGAATATGGATTTGGATATAACTTGTATTGAAATGGTGAATATGGACTAGGGACATAAATTGGAAAATATGTAGATTTGGGTTTTTAAATAATATACATACATACATACATACATATATATATATATATATATATATATATATATATATCTGTATATGCCTTGACTTATAACTTGGGAAAAAGAACATATGGTGCATAACTAAATGGTTAATTGAAAAGGGACATAAAAGTCTATAATTTGAATAGTGAATTTGGCATATAATTGAATATGGGGAAAAACAAAAATAATCACCTATAATGACATAGTTAGATTGGGATAAATATGGAATGTCTAGTAATTACAATTAGGAATTGTAATTGCACTTATAACACGAGGTTAGGTTGCATTAGTGGTTGAAGTCTGCCCGGACCCGACCGACATATCCAGCAGCCAATAATGTTGAATCTAATGTGAGAGTTCTAAGTGTGCAAATATGAATCGGGCTAAGACAAGAGGTTAGACCCAACTGTGGAATAAGACTGCCCGGACCCGACCGGCATATCCAACATCCACACGTTGTAGGCCTAATGTGGGAGGCCTAGCCCATTATAACCATAATTGGACATGGTAATGAATTGGACTACCTAACCTAATTTAATCCATAAAGATTGTATGATTATGAACTTGAGTTAGGCTTAAGTAAAACTGGATGGGTAGTGGGTTAAGTAAAATAGAGGGGGTGGGTAATATTTACATATAGGCCCACGAACTTAACCCAATAAAGTTATGTAATTAAAGACACCTAGCGGTGGACATAACCGGTGGAAAATATAATAAAGCTATGTAATTAAAGACACCCTTATAGGTAAGCATAACTTGTAAAATGATAGAACAAGATATGCGTAATAATCTGCTAAGTAAACAACGGTAAGTTGTAGTGACGGTGTAAATTGAATTTGTGATTAAATGAGAAAGAATGAGGAAAATTTATAAAATAAATAAGTTGTATTTAATCATAAATGGTAAGTGACATGTTAATTAGGAAACATGTGAATTGAGATACACTTAACAAAATATTAAGGAGAACATTTTATTGTAATGATGTAACCAAGCAAGAATATAAGAAAGATTGTGGATTACAGACCTTGTGCCACAATCTAGAAAATAACATGTTGTGGGTTTATTAATATACTTAAATTGATTAAGTTATATGACTGAAATTAATAAGGAAGAGAAACTTGGTAAATTGAATAAGAATTCAATATGAAAGGGAATAACCAAGTTAAATGGAAACCCGAAGAGGTAAGGCAAGTGTGTAAAAGAATGTTTAGACATAGGGTCTAACAACATATTAAAGAAAGGCGCTTGGACCAATTCGTACGTTTGAGGATGAATAAACCAACGGGGTAGATCATCGAGGTGTTTTAAGACACAAGGGGAGCGCACATTCATCTGATTGTCATGACGACTCCAAAGGAATGGGAATGGGAAGCACTCGGCTTCCTGAAGTACGTAAGGTGCTCCTAGTAGTCCTCTGTGCGGTGACTGATGTCTTAGGATATACTCGCAGAGGTTGGGTCTGCGCGTAACTACTAGATGGGTGGGCCTTGACTGCAGATGTAGCTATGCAGTCAGAATGCTATGACGAGGTGACACCAGGGTGATTCGACGGTTGCCTCACCAGGAGGTAGAGAGGGTCACGACCAACAAGGATAGCAGACCGTCGGATATCCGTCATCGACAGCCAGTGGGATGCGAAAAGACTAGAGCTAAACCCAAGATGTCATTTCACCTTTCGCTATCGAGGTACGGGGTAGGGGTAGACGCCACATGGATGTTTAGATTGGTTGTTATTAGGGGCGGTCGCTTAGCTCTGTAGTCATTACTAGTTGAGGAAGGGGTCGAGGTGGGGCTGTAGCCACCATGAAAAACAGACCCGAGGAATACCTGTATTTGAAGGCACTTAAAGGCGGCTGTACAGATATGGAAAAGCTCCCGGCCGAGTTCCGTGTTTCTTATTTAGCCCTGCCACGGAACTCGGTGTACATTAGAGGACGTGCGATTGAGGCATCGAGCTACAATTATAGTACATACGTGGGACAATCTAGATACATGCATATCTGCTTTGGGTGGTGTGTCATAGACTAGAGGGGATTATTCCGATAAGGAATCTGATTCGATCGATGGTGGCAGTCCATACGCTTACGTAGCATAGTAATGATAGATGTATGCGGAACGTAACATTTTATATAGAGATCCGTACATCACTCCGGTGTAGGATGAGGGACTGCGTTACGGTGGAGACCGTGCGAGTGGGGTACCATGGGGTGTATCTCAATACTGAGAGATGGCTATATATATATATATATACACACACATACATACATATTGCATTAGGTGAATCCATGTCAAAGTAAATGGGCACGATGCACGTATAAGTCTTAAGTGCTATTAACCCAAGTAACCTAATAACCAAGAAAATGTAATGGAACGGTATTAGTAGGGATCATTATATTTGTTATATACTAGTATCTGCGCGGTGCAGAGAAACGTATTGAAGAAGCGCAATATGTCTTGTTCGTCTTTTCTTGCTCAGTTCACACTTGTTATTGTTACTGTTATCTTGTTCTTCCAGTTTTATATACCTGCCGTGATACTTTTATTTATTTATATTTAAAAGTAACTGGACTCGTCAGGCTTTATGTATGACCCTTTTTTCCTCTTCTCTCTCTTCTATTTCCCCCCTCTCCCCAGGTTCTCAGGGTGGAAGTGCTTAGAGTTGGTTTGGATTCTTTTGGCTTAGCTTGGATTCTGTATATAAATGTATCACTTTGACTGCTTGTCAACTCTCTTATGGCTTTGCAAGGGAAATATGGTTTATGCTTTTGTACTTTGATATTTTTGGCATGACATATTATTAATGTAATAGTCACCTATGATGTAAACTCGGTATTTGAGACCATGATGTTTTGATTTAGAAAAAGTTTTTAATTCCGCTGCTATTTTACATGTCTATCTTGTGCTATTATGTTCTTATTTACCTATAACACTTCACGAAACTTAGTGCATTCCCTTAGTGAGTGACATTAACGGACGTGGGGTGTCACACTATGTGTATATAACGAACATGAATTTTCGACATTGAAAATCAACACAAAACTCTATTTTGACTATTCAAGCATTAGAAATACCATATCATAAATAGAAAGAAGTTAGAGGGTGAGAAATAGAAAGAAAAATAGAAAAGAAGAAGACAATCAAAACAGAATCAGAGTAAATACGAATCTCATAGCGGAACAAATAAAATATATTATATAATATAACACCTGATCAGCGGAAATAAACTCTACGTAATCAAATTAACTTCGAAATCATGTACTCAAAAATATATTAGACACCATTTTTTTTTTGGTTTTATTTTCTAGGGTTCTGAAGTAAAGGAGGGAAGTAAAAATAAATACTAATGCGGTTTGAACCACATGACAGGGCTAACACACGAGGTTGGTTACCAGAACACTCGGCCCAATACATAAATGAATAATGAAAGCCCCATGACACATATAACCAAACCATATACGATGAATAAAATATCACTCTCTCATAACACTCCCCCTCAAGTTGGTGAATAGATATTTCGCATTCCCAACTTGCTGCATAGATATCTCACCCGTGAACCATTCAATGCCTTTGTAAATAAATCTGCAACTTGTTCCCCTGTCCGTACAAACCCTGTCACAGTTACACCTTCTTGAATTTTATCCCTAATAAAATGACAATCCACTTCTACGTGTTTAGTTCGTTCATGAAATACACGATTTGATGCAATGTATATTACAGTTTGATTATCACAGTATAATTTTGCTGATTTCTCTGAACATATACCGAATTCATTCATCAAATTAATGATCCACATGACTTCACATACATTGTTAGCCATAACATGATACTCTGATTCAGCACTCGAACGAGATACCACTGGTTGCTTCTTTCTCTTCCATGATACATGATTACCCCCTACAAACATGCAAACCCCGACGTTGACCTTCTATCATCCGTTGATCCAACCCAGTCAGCATCACTAAAACATTCAATATCAAGATGTTCATTATTTGTGATAATGAGTCCTTGTCCTACAGTTCCCTTTGAATAGCATAATATTTGATTCAGCGTATCCTAGTGTTGTGTAGTTGATTTGCCATAAACTGACTCACTACGCTGATTGGGTATGCAATGCCAGGCCTTGTCACACACATGTAGTTTGACTTGCCCACAAGTCGCCTAAAACTATCAGGATTTTCCAAAAAATATCCTTCTTTACTTGGATTCTGGTTTGGAATCATTGGAGCACTACTTGGTTTTGCCGCAAGTTTTCTAGTATCACCCAACAAGTCCAGAGTATATTTCCTTTGCGATAAATATATACCATCCTTTTTCTTGAAATTTCAACACCCAAAATATACTTGAGCTCTCCCATATCTTTAGTCTGAGAATATATAAATTCTTTTAACATTCGAACGCCACCTTTATCACTCCCAGTGATAATTATATCATCTACATACATTACCAAAATTATGATACATCCATCAGTTTTTATAAAACAATAAATGATTTATTTTACTCCTCATGACACCAAACTTTTCTATAGCCAGACTAAACTTGCCAAACCAGGCTCTTGGACTTTGTTTAAGTCCATACAGTGATTTGTTTAATTTACACACTAAGTTCGTCTCCCCTTGAGCAACAAACCCCGGTGGTTGCTCCACGTAAACCTCTTCAGATAAATCACCATGTAAAAACGCATTTTTATGTCTAACCAGTGAAGTTTCAAATCATACCTGGCCGCCATGGAGATAAACAGTCTGATAGAGGACATTTTGGCTACAGGCGAGAACATTTATGAATAATCTATGTCGTATGTTTGTGCATATCCCTTGGCCACTAATTGAGCCTTGTATCGAGCTATACTCCCATCTGCATTCATTTTAATTGAGAAAATCCATTTACACCCTATCGTTTTCTTTGTTGGTGGTAGTTCGAAAAAGTTCCATGTTTTATTCTGTTCTAAGGCATTCATCTCTTCAATCATAGTTTCTCACCAGTTTTGTGAACTAATTGCTTCACCCATGGTTTTCGGAATGGCAGTTGAATCCAGTGATGATATAAAAATGTGGGATGCATGTGACATCTTATCATAAGTTACAAATGATGAAATGGGGTATGTATATTGCCTTTTTCCTTTCCTCAATGCAATGGGTAAGTTTAGTCATCATTATTGTTAGGTTGTTGTGTACTTCCTGTAGTATACTCATCCGCTGGCGTATTATCCACAGTTTCCTCGTTCATTGATTCATTTGGTATAGTAGAATATAGTAGAAATTCTTCATTGTCTTCATGGACTTGTGTTGTGCTTGCTTGGTAGAAAGGCGAGTCTTCCATAAACGTTACATCAATCGTGACAATATACTTATGCAAACTAGGGCAATAACATCTGTATCCCTTCTGCACTCTTGAGTAACCATCAAAAATACACTTCACAGACTTGTGTTCAAGTTTGCTCAACTGTTGATCCACGTTTCTTACAAAACAGGTGCACCCAAACACTCTCGGTTTAATGGGGAACGGTGCTTTATTTGGTTGTAGAATTTGATGAGGAATTTCACGGTTAAGCACTGTAGATGGCATCATGTTGATTAGGAAACACAGAGTGGCCACTGCATCAGCCCAAAAAGTCTTTGGCACATTCATTTGAAAGAGTAGTGCTCTAGCCATCCCCAACAAATGTTGATTTTTCCTCTCCGCAACCCCGTTTTATGATGGAGTGTCAACACATGATGTTTCATGTAAAATGCCATTTTGTGCCAAATAATCATTAAAAGTGGTAGCTACATATTCCTTAGCATTGTCACTACACAGAGTTTTAATGCAAGTATTAAACTGTATTTTAATTTCAGTGTTAAATTGACAGAAAATAGGAAACAGTTCAGTTCGAGATTTCATCAAGAATAACCATGTCAGCCGACTATGATCATCAACAAACGTCACAAAATACTTGTAACCAACTTTTGATACAATAGAAGAGGGTCCCCAAATGTCAGAATGAACTAAAGCAAAAGGTTCACTTACACGTTTATTAATTCTCGGTAATGAATTGCTTCTATGATGTTTAGCATATTGGCAGGCTTCACAGTTGAGAGTAGATAGGCTTTTGAATCAAGGGCACTTAAACAATGTAAGAGAAGGATGGCCTAACTGAAGTGAACTGTAAAGGCATGATCCATTGAAGAACATGCTATTGGTCTAGAAGGCGTGTCGAGTGTGTAAAGTCTACCAAACTCACTTCCACTACCAATAGTCTGCCTCGTCACAAGATCCTGAATCACATAATGATGAGGAAAGAAGGTAACAATACAATTCAAACTTTGTGTGATTTGGCTAACAGATAGAAGATTGAAGGACAGAGATGGTAGGTACAAAATCGATTTCATATGTAGAGATGATTGTTGACTAACTTCTCCAGTACCCTTAATAGTAACTTGTGACCCATTGGCTAAAGTAACAGTATGATAGGCACTACTTGCTATCAAGTTTGTAAACATAGTTTCATTACCTGTTATATGGTCTGATGCGCCATAATCAATGATCCACTTAGTTGATGTTGCACAGTACTTATATTTGCGGCAGATGTACTGTTTTGCACTGAATTCTAGAACTTAGAATATTAATCATATTCTTCAGTCATCAACACGGTTTTAACGTTGGATAAATCAATGTTTCTTTGATTCCATTGAAAATTTCTACACTCAGAAATCACATGGCCAACACGCTTACAATAATTGCAGAATTTGTTCTGGTTTAGTGGTAGTCTCCATGATGGTTTCTGAGCTCTATTTGCTTGCCATGATGATGGTTTCCATCCTCGAGCATTAGGTGGCCGTGAAGGTCTCCATGACTGTGTAGGTTGGTATGAGTTTGCTCTCAAGAGTGATTTTCTGATTGAAAGCTCCCCCTGTTTCCAATAAATGCACTACTCCCTACATTAGTATTAACATTTCCACTATTTGATCCTTCAGACCTGAGAAACCGACTATAAACATCATGCAAGCTAGCAACATCAGGATTTGCAAGGATCTGAGATTTTACACCATCAAAGTCATGTGTCAATACTGCCAAAAAACTCATTATGGCCATCTATTCTTGTTGCCTCTGTTGAATTTTTATGTCTTTACTCATTGGTAATAACATGTTAAACTCTTCGTAAGTTTGCTTAAATTTCATGAAATAGTTCATAAGGCTCAAATCCTTCTTTTTAGCCCGATAAAATTCTTGACACACATCATACATACGAGTCAGATTACCCTTTCTTGAATACAAAAACTCTAAATACTCCATCAATTCCTTCATCGTCTCACAGTGATCAATCAAACTAATTACTTCATTTTCAACCGAGTTTCGAATTTGCAGAAATAATCTCGCATCCTCTCGAAGCCAATTTTGATCCTCTTTTGCTTTCGAATCTGATGTTGGCACTTCACTAATTAGATGATTAGATTTATCTACACTCTTGATGTACAAACAAATCGTTTTACTCCAATCATGATAATTTTTGCCATTTAACTTTCGATCTGCAATTTTTAGCATCATTGACATCACATCGACCCCTTTTTGATCCCCCATTATTCACGAATTACCTCTGGACAATGAGAAAACCGTGTGAAAAGAAGACTGTAATTGAGATTCACTAATTACAGAAATATTTGATTGTAAAGCTCTGATACCATATAATCAAATTAATTTCGAAATTATGTACTCAAAAATATATCAGACGCCTTTATTTTTTTCTGTTTTATTTTCTTTAGGGTTCTAAAGTAAAGGAGTGAAGTACATATAAATACTAATGCAGATTGTACCATATGACTGGGTTAACACACGAGATTGGGTACCAGAACACTTGACCCAATACATAAATGAATAATGAAAGCCCGATGACACATATAACCAAACCATATACAATAAATAAAATATCACTCTCTCATAACACTCTATATATATATCTATTGTCGAAACCTCCTGCTCTAAGCTCCTTCAAGTATCTGCAAAATCCCAACTACTTGACTGCCGATACAAATTTGGGCACCCAAGAGTTTAGGGTAAAACAAAAAATAATAAACTCTGGGTCAGTCATGGGATTGGTGTGAGTAAATTCTAATCACTTGGTTTAACTTTTAATAAGCTTTTAAAAGAAATGATAATCGTAAGACCGATCCACATAAACACAGATGGTTTTTATCTTACAATCACCCAAAACATTTTTGAAATCAATATCATTCTGGTATTATAATATTGTCTAATACAAGTAAATAGCAATCTAGCGGAACGCTTACATCTCACGCTCCACATATATAATACACAATCAAAACCGTGGGCTCTTATTGGGAATGGATTTCCAACTATGACAAGGTATGAAACCACCTTCCGAACAGTGTACTCTAGAGGAGAAACACTGGAGTTCAACAGGAACATTTTGTTAACTTAGCCACACATGACCGACCATTCATTTCGCTTGAATGTTCCGAATATATTGTCATCTTATGGTTGGTATACCAACATAACCGTTCCCAGGAGAAACAGAATTGAAAAGAAGTAACAAATATAAATATTCTCTAGATGTTGACAATATATCCTAATTGGGAGCGACCCACTTAGCCCATGCTACCTGCCTGATTTTTGTCATTTCCCGGTTGATGAGGCTTGAGTACACAACGTACCATTATACAAATCACATCTTTATTTATTTTGAATGCCACATCATCATACCCACCAAATCAATAATTGATTTCTCCAAAAATACCATGGACATAAAGCTAATAGAAACGAATTCCTCCACCACAAGCATAAATACATTTAAAGAGGTCAACTTACGTGATCTATTAGATATATTCTATCAAACATTTGTCCATTCAAGTTGTCCTGGGTCTGGACAAACCGAAGGCACTATTCTACAAATCCATCTTAGGCAATTTCTACCTAGGATTGCAAAAATAGACCTTGCATAAACTCCATCTTCAACTATCTTCATCATGAATGATTCGCAACTCTAATTCCCATACGGAGTGGTTTTCAGATAATGAATCTGATCTCGGTCTCTCTGTATTGAAAACGGAAAAATGGCAGAAAACTTTGATAACCGGTTATTTAACTATCAAAGGAAAACTTACATACAACAATGATTTTATTTCCAAATGAAATTTATATCGATCAAACATCAATCAACACTAATCCCCTTAAATTAATTTAACATTAATTTATTCATTTCCTAAATTCTCGTTTCCCAATATTCTTAAAAACCATTTAGCCTTTCACAATTCTAGGAAAAACATTTCCATATCTCCATGACTTCTTATTTTCTATATTTAGAAAATATACGTTATTAATATTGGAAAATATTTCCATTTCTCATCCACGCATTACTATTCTTCCACCTTCATTAGTTCCCGATCGTAAACTAGTAGGTAAATGACTTCCTAAGTATCAACTCTGAAGGCCGAAACCAATATCAGATCAATACTCGGAAAGCCATTCAACCTAACTAATCTCTAGTTAGTTTCTAATTTCCTTAATCTCATGTCTAAATTCCTTGTCAAATCATTTCTCACGCAACCCTCGGATTCAGTTTACGAATTCACCTCTTTTATGAAAAATCTCGATTATAATGACAGCATTATAATCTCTGTTTCCGAAATATTCAACTTTAAAATATATCTTTGATTCTTCACATTGGATAGATAAATAATATTTAATTAATTGAATAAGTAACTGTAATGTCTCGGGTTTTAACTAAATATTTAGACCCATAAATCGATTAATTTCATTAAACTAATTTAATTAATGAGAATAAACCCATTTGCATAATTGAGAAAAATGTAATTAACCTTTGCTACACACTTCATACATTTGCATATAAGAATTTTCCCATGTATGCATATCAATTTTTTTAGCAAACACTTAGCTAAATACATTTAGAAAATCCAATGTGTTGAGAACAAATTTATTAAGTAAATAGTTAATTTTAATAATTCATGTATATGCATTCATGTATGAGCACCAACCTGCGTACATGTCATTTAGTTAGTATGAAAGCACTCTTTTTAGTTCACATGTTAAGCATTTATCTTAGAAACTAAAGCACTTAAGCAAGTTCTAATTTAAAGTTCTTCATACTAAAAGAGTACGGACAAAAATGGCGTTACACTTAAGTGGTAAGGCCTGAGCGGATGGGAAGAATTTCCTATCATGAAGACCACACACCATATTTCCATCAAGCATTAAATGCAAAGTTAATTCACAACTAAGATTTCCATTTATATAAATATGTTAATATGTGGCAAAGCATATTCTCTGCCGCATGAAGGGAAGTGAACATAGCAGCCTGCTCTTATTAGAAATATCCCCTTTGTGCCATCACATTTGTGTAAGAAGCATGTGCATTTTCATTGCCAAAGGACCCTTGCATTAACTATTTTTATCTACAACCTAAATGTGAAGGATGAAAAGACTTTTGTGCACACTAACTACACAAATAGGCACAGGATGTCATGGACGAAACTAGGCATCAACTCTTTTAATTTTTCCCATCAAGACTTCTAGCATTAAAGACACTATACTTTATAATATTCTTTGGCTATAAATAGCGGCATGTTTCCATTTATTTGGAACACATTATTTTTTGAGAGGACTGGAAACTAGAAACTACATATTTCATAGGAAGCCGAGTGGTGAGTAAACACTCACTATATTTTCTATTTTGAAACCCATGCAAGTGGTAAGTTTTTTTATATATGCTGCACTGATATTTTTGCTGAACCTTACTGCTATGTTGCTTGATCAAAACACCACAGAAAAATTCCTATAGAAATGCAAACTAAATCCTGTGTATACACTGTAAAACCTTTACCGTGTTGCTGTGTTAAATATTGCCCTGTTTGATGATTCATGGATATATATATCCAGATTTCTATAGGACGTTTAAACTCATCATATCTGCTAACCCCTAGTTGATTGAATGCAACATCTAAGTCATTTCCCTGTAAAAAGAAAACTGTATATAAATTGTTAAAACAATTCTGTGTGCTAGTCTAAATGGTAACTTTGTTAGATATATTAATGGACATGTATACTCAGGGTTTTAGATAACATTTGAGTTTTACCTGATCTGCTGAAAACATTATTTGTTGAATGGACATTAGAGATATTTCTCTGCAAGTGAAAACTATGTAGTCTATGTAAAAACATGGCTCTGTTGATGCCATTCTTCATAGCTCTATTGTTAGTACGAAGATCAGACACTAATCTTCCTGCAAATGATTTATACAAGTGTATAAAACAACATTAACAAGTAAATAGAATATATATATCATACAAATATATATCCAATATCACATAACAGTAAAGAAAAGCTAAAAAATTTATTTTTCAACCAACTTACTTTTAAGTTTCAGGTATATAAACATAATCAGGGCAAGAAATTATGATTTTAAAAACAAACATCATGATTTTTAATAAAGAGAGGAGTGAGAAATACTGTCTTTGCTAAAAAGGGAAATCATGGTTGTTGCCAACGATCTAGAGGATCATTGATCTTGAAACTTTGTCTAGAGGAGGGTGACGATCTAAGGAAACAAGGAGAAATCTAAAATAATTTTTTAAATGGACAAATTTCATGTTTGATTCGTAATAGGGTTTTTTTTCCTGTTTGGGTTCATCGAGTTCGTGAACGAACTGCACCGCCATTGGAGGCTGAGGGAGGTTGTGCACCAAGGGGAAACACCGATGTGGGTCGTCGACAAGGTGTGGTCGAAGTACGGTGGGTTCCGGTGGCCGGAGCAGGGAGCTGGAGCAATTTTCTTGGATCGGGCTTGGAGAAAACGAAGTACACGAGGTCTGGGATTTGGAAAGTGAACAGACCAGTGATTTTGCGGTGACCAGGGGATTTGGCACCATGACTGAGAGGCGTGGCAAAAAGGGAATTTAGCAAGGAAGGAAGAAGTGAACGGGCATGTGAAATTAGCGGTGATCAGGGGGTTGCGCACGCTAACTGGACCTGGTACTTTGGGAAAACCGGTAGTGCCAAGTGGTATTGTGGTTGAGGGAAAGTCATTGGTTATTGCAAGGGGTTTTTGTACTGGAACAAGGTGTCTTAAGGAATTGGTACTTTGGCAACCTGATAGTGGAAAGTGTTACTTTGGTGGTTGGCAAAAGCACGGGATTTGGAGATGTTTTCAATACGCTCAACGCTATTTTAAAAATTGGTACTGGCACTTTGGTCAAAACATTAACAAAAGAGATCTTTGAACAAAGTTTTAAACTAAAAATAGAAAATAAATAAAATAAAAAGATAAATAATTAAATAAAAATAGAAGTTTTATTTAAAAATATCATAGATAAGTAGAGGAAGACAATGGCAGAATTGCGAAGTGCAGAACGTGACTGAGAAGGACAAAGAGTTAAAATTTGTAATGTAAAAGTAAATAATTTAAATAAATTATAAATTTCATTTATTTATGATAAAATAGAAGAAAGAAAATAATTTACAAGAAGAACAGAAATATTAAACATCGTATAAACACGGATAAAAACGATGTAAAATACCGTGTGCGACGCACACGATTTATTTGTTCAAATTTAGAAGATGTGTAAAATAATCATGTTAGGCTGATAATTTAATATCAACAGTAAAAGATATTACGTATATCGTTTTTGAAGAGACCGAAATAAATATTCTACTTCAATTCGATTTCTACGTTGCAAGTCGAAGATTATTAAGGATAATAAAAGACGGAGATATACAAGAATTGTTTTATAAATCCTAGGTAGAAATTGCCTAAGATGGGTTTATAAAATAATGTCTTCGATTTGTCCAGTCCTAGGGCAACTTGTACGGACGAACGTCTAACAGAGTATTCCTAACTAATTACGTACATTGATCTTTTCAAACGTAGTTATAAGTGGTAGAGGAATTCGTTTCTCTTGCTTTATACTTGTAATATATCTTTGGAGAAGTCAATTAGTAAATTAGCGGGTTTGACGATGTGACGTTCAAACAAATAAAAAGCGTGTGTCAAGGTAAGTTTAGCTTCAAGCTCCACAACTAGGAAATGACAAAAATCGAACAGGCAGCATGGCTATGTGGGTAGCTCCCATTAGGGTGTATCATCACCTATCTAGGGATATTCCTTTTGTTCTTATTCTATCAATGTTTTCCCATTCGGTAAATGGTTGCCGTACACAACCATTGGTGATATACATTCGATACACTCAAGAGAAATGAGTGGCCAGTCATGTATGGCCGGGTTACAAGAAGTTCCTGTTGAACCCAGTGTATTCCTCTCTAGAGGTACAATATCGGAAGGTGGTTCCATACCTTGTCATAGTTGGAAATCCATTATCTACAAGCGTTAAGCTGTTTTGTTTGTATATTATATAAGTAGAATGTGAGATGAAAGCATTCTACTAGATTTTAAATTATTTGTGGAAACCCTAGATATTATCATAATATCATGTTTAAATATACAAACTGTTTTGATTCTCATAAGGTAAAAACCCATTCCGTATTTACGGCATGGTCTTATGAGTATGATTTTATTTCTTAAACTTGTTTTAAAATCGTTTACTCACACCATCCCCGACTGAACCAGAGTTTATTTTTCTATATTTTCTTTAAACTCTTGGGTATTCATAATACTTGTTATGAATAGACAAGTGATCCCGGTCTTGACTTACTTTTGGAGTGGCTGGATGGGAAGGATCTAAATGTTGGCTTATCTATGTATAATTATCTGCAAGTTGTTTTATCCATGATGTTATGTATAATTATCTGCAAGTTAGTATCACAAATGTTAAATGTAATTTGTGATGAAATGTATCCGTATGTATGAAGTACTCTAATGTACTTGACTTATGATATGTAATATTTTGGGTTGTTATGTTATGATCAAGTTCCGCTGTAAGATTCTGATGTTTTTTGTAGTTTTATCTTCGATCTATCTTTTATTCTTATATAATGATACAACTTCCGAGGTGTTCAAAAGCTGGGTCGTTACAGTTAGTATCAGAACTTAGGTTACTGAATACCTAGGCTTTGGGTGAGTATTGAGAGAGCGTATTTGAAATTAGATATTATTATATATAATATAGATATGTACTTAGGAGGGATCGACTTGAGTTAGATAATTAAATATTTTACCATCCAATCAAGTTTTGATTATCGACCTGATATATTCAGGTGATTAAGTATGAGTCCCCGTGCACAAAGAGGTAGAGCTAGTGGAACCCCCACTACCAATGGTCGTAAAACTACTCAAAACCAAGTAGAAACCGTGGAAGAAGTTGCACCAGTTCAACCTAGGACAAATTTTGCAACTATCTGTAAGGAGTATAACACTCTAGGAGGGAAGTTTTTTAGAGGAACCGAATCGTTCATTGAAGTTCAAGCGTGCCTGATATCTTGTGAAAGGATTTTCAAAGGACTGAATTTGAATGATGAGCAGAAACGTCTTTTGGCTTCGTGGCAACTTCAAGGAGCTGCTGCAATTTGGTGGGACGCACAGACAACGAACATTCCGGAAGATGACTTTACTTGGGAAAATTCAAAGTAGAGTTCGAAGCACAGTTTCTTCCCACAACAGGTAAGACTAGGATGTATCGGGATTTCATAGATCTTAAGTAAGGAAACATGTCGATAGCATATTACGAGAATAAGTTTAATGCACTATCCTATTTCGAGCTAGAACTAATCAATACTTCGCTTAAGAAGAACGAGATATTCATAGCGGGTTTGTAGGATAATTTGCAAGTTAAGATGATTGGACATCTGAAGGATCCATTCATTGACTTAGTGGACATGGCCATTCGACATGAAGCACTAGATGCAAAGAAACCAGTGGCAAGGGAGTAGACTGGAGAAACCAGTGGAGGAAATCCCAACAAAAGGAAATTAAATCCAAATTGGAAAAACAAAGAAAATGAAAAAGTGGGAATGGAGAAGTCCCAAGATCATTACAAGAATTTAGTGTGCCACAACTGTAAAAAAAAGGACACATCGCTAGGTTTTGTAAGAATCCAGAAGTCAAGAAGCCGGAACAACCTCAACAGAAACCTCAGGAATTGGGTAACACTTTTGTCCAATAGTATTTATGCTATAAGTGTCATCAGCCTAGACATTTGATCAAAGATTGTCCGCTTATGAAAAAGGGAACGCAACCAAGGGTCTTTGCTTTAATGGATAAGCCATCAACCTCTGCGGATGTGAAAATGAAGAAGTGATGGAAGGTACCTTATTCTTTTTAATATGAGAAATGAAGTTAGGATTTTAATTTGAATTAAAATTTGATGTTTCCACTAAATTAAGTCAAACTTAACTGGATATGATCTCATGGAAATTGACAAGTTGATTTTTCGAATAAAATCAGATCGGAGATTTCAAAATGGAAATAACTAATTTAATAATTAATTAGTTAATGGAACTTAACGGAGTTTAGTGAATTAGACTAATGAGTCGAATATGGATTCGAGTTTAAAAAGAGAATTCGGAGCAGATAAATATATTTGAACGGGTTGATTCAAATTAAGGAAGTATATGAGATTTGAAAAAAGAATTCCAAATGAAATCAAGGATATTTTGGATTGACATGGGTATTGAGAATTTAGGATTTAGGATTAAGAAATTGGAACCTAATTGGAAAATTGGTTAAGTTGAATGATTTTCTCAGTATCGATCTGATGTTGATTTCGGTCTTCGGGGTTGATACTTAGAGGGTTATTTGCTTATCGATTTACGGTCAGGAACTGATAAATGTTGAAAAATAGTAATGCGTTCATGGAAATATTTTCCAACCGTAGTGACGGATATTTTTAGTTATAGGAATAACTGTGATAAATGAAAGTTTGCTGATATGTACTGATAATTTATATGTAAATCGATAACTCTAATCATAACGTAAATCTACGCGTTAATCTCAAATTTTGAGGACGAAAATTTTATAAGGAGGGTAGATTGTTATGTCCCGGGTTTTAACTAATATTTAAACCTATAAATTGATTAATTTCATTAAACTAATTTAATTAATGAGAATAAATCCATTTGCATAATTGAGAAAAATGTAATTAACCTTTGCTACACACTTCATACATCTGCATATAAGAATTTTCCCATGGATGCATATCTTTTTTTTTGCAAACTCTTAGCTAAATACACTTAGAAAATCCAATGTGTAGAGAACAAATTTATTAAGCAAATTGTTAATTTTAATAATTCATGTATATGCATTCATGTACAAGTACCAACCTGCGTACATGTCATTTAGTTATTATGAAAGCACTCTTTTTAGTTCACATGTTAAGCATTTATCTTAGAAACAAAAGCACTTAAGCAAGTTCTAATTTAAAGTTCTTCATACTAAAAGAGTATGGACAAAAATGGCGTGAAACTTGAGTGGTAATGCCTAAGCTGATGGGAAGAATATCCTATCATGAAGACCACACACAATATTTCCATCAAGCATTAAATGCAAAGTTAATTCACAACTAAGATTTCCATTTATGTAAAACATGTAAATATGTGGCAAAGCATATTCTCTGCCGCATGAAGGGAAGTGAACAGAGCAGTCTACTCTTATTAGAAATATCCCCTTTGTGCCATGACATTTATGTAAGAAGTATGTGCATTTTCATTGCCAAAGGACCCTTGCATTAACTATTTTTGTCTACAACTTAAATGAGAAAGGATGGCAAGACTTTTGTGCACACTAAGTACACAAATAGGCACATGTTGTCATGGACGAAACTAGGCATCAGCTCTTTCATTTTTCCCATCACAACTTCTAGCATTAAAGACACTTTAGTGTATAATATTCTTTGGATATAAATAGCAGCATGTTTCCATTTATTTGGAACACATTATTTTTTGAGAGGACTGGAAACTAGAAACATCATATTTCATAGGAAGCTGAGTGGTGTGTAAACACTCACTATATTTTTTATTTTGAAACCCATGCAAGTGATAAGTTTTTTTTATATATGCTGCACTAATATTTTTGTTGAACCTTACTGCTATGTTGCTTGATCAAATCACCATAGAAAAATTCCTGTAGAAATGCAAACTAAATCCTGTGTATACACTGTAAAACCTTTATCGTCTTGTTGTGTTAAATATTGCCCTGTTTGATAATTCATGGATATATATATATATATATATATCCAGATTTCTATATGACATTTAAACTCATCATACCTGCTGACCCCTGATTGATTCAATGCAACATCTAAGACATTCCCCTGCAAAAAGAAATCTGTATATAAACTATCAAAACAATTATGTGTGCTAGTCTAAATGGTTGTTCTGTTAGATATATTAATGGACATGTATACTTGGGTTTTTAGATAGCATTTGAGTTTTACCTGATTTGCTGAAAACATTATTTGTTGAATGGACATTTGAGATATTTCCCTGTAAGTGAAAACTGTGTAGTCTGTGTAAAAACATGGCTCTGTTGATGCCATTCTTCATAGATCTATTGTTAATATGAAGATCAGACACTAATCTTCATGCAAATGATTTATACAAGTGTATAAAACAACATTAACAAGTAAATAGAATGTATATCATACAAATATATATCCAATATCACATAACAGTAAAGAACTGTTAAAACAAATATTTTTCAACCAACTTACTTTTAAGTTTTAGATATATAAACATAATCAGGGCAAGAAATTATGATTTTAGAAACAAACATCATGATTTTTAATAAAGAGGGGAGTGAGAAATAATATCTTTGCCAAAAAGGGAAATCATGGTTGTTGCCGACGATCCAGAGGATCGTCGATCTTGTAACTTTGTCTAGAGGAGGGCGACGATCTCAGGAAACAAGGAAAAATCTAAAAAAAAATTTAAATGGTCAAATTTCATGTTTGATTCGTAATAGGGTTTTTTCCTGTTTAGGTTCATCGAGTTCATGAACGAACTGCACCGCCCTTGGAGGCTGAGGGAGGTTGCGCACCAGGGGGAAACGCCGACGTGGATCGTCGACAAGTTGTGGTCGGAGTACAGTGGGTTCTGATGGCCTGAGGAGGGAGCTGGAGCAATTTTCTTTGATCGGGTTTAGAGAAAACGAAGTACACGAGGTCTGGGATTTGGCAAGTGAACGGACCAGTGATTTTGCGGTGACCAGGGGATTTGGCAAGATGACTGAGAGGCTTGGCAAAAAGGGAATTTGGCAAGGAAGGAAGAAGTGAACGGGCACGTGAAATTTGTGGTGATCAGGGGGTTACGCATGCTAATTGGACCTGGTACTTTGGGAAAACCGGTAGTGCCAAGTGGTACTGCGGCCGAGGGAAAGTCATCGGTTGTGGCAAGGGTTTTTGCACTAGAACACGGAGTCTGAAGGACTTGGTACTTTGGCAACCTAATAGTGGAAAGTGGTACTTTGGTGGTTGGCAAAAGCACGGGATCTGGAGCAGTTTTCCATGCGCACAACGCTTTTTAAAAAAATGGTACTGATACTTTGGTCAAAACATTAACAAAAGAGATTTTTGAACAAAGTTTTAAATTAACAATAGTTTAATTTAAAAATAGTAAATAATTAAAATAAAAAGAGAAATAATTAAATAAAAAGAGAAGTTTTATTTAAAAATATCGTAGACAAGTAGAAGAAGACAATGGCAGAATTGTGAAGTGCAGAACTTGACTGTAGAAGGACAATGAGTTGAAATTTGTAATGTAAAAGGAAATAATTTAAATAAATTATAAATTTCATTTATTTATGATAAACTAGAAGAAAGAAAATAATTTACAAGAAGAACAGAAATATTAAACATCGTATACACACAGATGAAAATGACGTAAAATACCATGTGCGATGCACACGCTTTATTTGTTCAAATTTAAAAGATGTGTAAAATAATCATGTTAGGCTGATAATTTAATATCACCAGTAAAAGATATTACGTATATTGTTTTTGAAGAGACCGGAATAAATATTCCACTTCAATTCGATTTCTACGTTGCAAGTCGAAGATTATCAAGGATAATAAAAGACGTAGATATACAAGAATTGTTTTATAAATCCTAGGTAGAAATTGCCTAAGATGGGTTTATAAAATAATGTCTTCGGTTTGTCCAGTCCCAGGGCAACTTGTATGGACGAACGTCTGACAGAGTACTCCTAACCAATCATGTACATTGATATTTTCAAACGTAGTTATAAGTGGCAGAGGAATTCGTTTCTCTTGCTTTATACCTGTAATATATCTTTGGAGAAGTCAATTAGTAAATTAGCGGGTTTCATGACGTGACGTTCAAACAAATAAAAAGCGTGTGTCAAGGTATGTTTAGCTTCAAGCTTCACAACCAGGAAATGACAAAAATCGGGCAGGCAGCATGGCTATGTGGGTAGCTCCCATTAGGGTGTATCATCACCTATCTAGAGATATTCCTTTTGTTATTATTCTATCAATGTTGTCCCATTTGGAAATTGTTGTCGTACACAACCAATGGTGATATACATTCGACACACTCAAGAGAAATGAGTGGTTGGTCATGTGTGGCCGGGTTATAAGAAGTTCTTGTTGAACCCAGTGTATTCCTCCCTAGAGATGCAATATCGGAAGGTGGTTCCGTACCTTGCCATAGTTGGAAATCCATTATCCATAAGCATTAAGCGGTTTTGTTTGTATATTATATAAGTAGAATGTGAGATGAAAGCATTCTACTAGATTTTAAATTATTTCTGAAAACCCTAGACATTATCTGGTTTAAACATACAAACTGTTTTGATTCTCATAAGGTAAAAACCTGTTCCGTATTTACGGCGTGGTCTTATGAGTATGATTTTATTTCTTAAACTTGTTTTAAAATCGTTTACTCACACCGTCCCCGACCGACCCAGAGTTTATTTTTCTATGTTTTCTTTAAACTCTTGGGTATTCATAACACTTGTTATGAATAGACAAGTGATCCAGGTCTTGACTTACTTTTGGTGTAGCTGGATGGGAAGGATCTGAATGTTGGCTTATCTATGTATAATTATTTGCAAGTTGTTTTATCCATGATGTTATGTATAATTATCTACAAGTTAGTATCACAAATGTTAAGTGTGTAATTTGTGATGAAACGTATCCGTATGT
Organism: Allium sativum; assembly: GCA_030737875.1. Taxonomy (NCBI): domain Eukaryota; kingdom Viridiplantae; phylum Streptophyta; class Magnoliopsida; order Asparagales; family Amaryllidaceae; genus Allium; species Allium sativum. Next base: position 25,053,663 of record JASFAX010000024.1, read on the forward strand.
ATGAAGTACTCTAATGTACTTGACTTATGATATGTAATATTTTAGGTGTTATGTTATGATCAAGTTCCGCTGTGAGATTCTTATGTTTTCTGTAGTTTTATCTTCTATCTATCTTTTATTCTTATATAATGATACAACTTCCGAGGTGTTCGAAAGTTGCATCATTACAGTAACCTTCATTTTAAAAACAGAAAGTAACTATTGCTTTCCTAATTCCAATGTCTATTTCTCCTTTGAATAATTTTTATTCGATTAACGTTCCGAACTTCGGAATAATTCACCATTCAGGTCAACTTAATTACTAAATTCACCTTTGAATTTATCACTTCAAATATTTACCAATTTCCTTTTATAACCAATTAAGTCTGCAAAACGTTTTCTTTGTAAAATCATTATTCCCTTTAAAATGTGGATATTATTCCTTTATATAAATCTGGACTCATTTCATTAAGTTAAATCTTGATTTAAATAATAAATACCATCACAGTCTAAAATTCCAATTAGCTAGTTATTTTTATAAATTCATACTTCATATTTCATAAACTCCGTTCATAAGTTATGACCTGATCTCGAATACATATTCCAATATAAATTATTGGTTACAAATCAAATATTTACTATATCGTCAAATTTTGAATTATATAACACATAATTTCTAAAAATAAATTATTTTAATAATATTCGATATTATCGAATTATAATTACAAATCCTTTTATTTTTTTCAATTCATATTCACATTTCGAACCTCGAAATAAATTCAATGATTTCCCTTTCCATTACTTATTTTTGAATTAGCGTTCATTGATTATTTAATAATAATTATTTGACAAAATTATTTTATTTCATTTATAAATATCGTTAATAAACCATACTACTTGTTTTATATAATTAAACAAGTTATTATATTCCAGTCAATCGAAATCCAATTTCTATTTTAAAATAGAATTTTCTTTTTAAAACTCCGACTTCTTTTCCATATTCAAATATAATTTACGATATTTAAATACTAATTATTTCAGCTCAATGTTGTTCAAACTCCCAAAATACACAAAAATCAACACCAAATTATTTGTCACATCATATAATGCAATATATGAAAAATAATAATATAATTGTTGAGGAATACTGTTGGATCCCTTCAACCTGTTTCCCTACATCCACAGATGTTAATCAACATAAATAACACAATTTCATATCAATATGAAATTGTTAAACCAGCATTTAACCAATGACTTTATATATATAGTTATCAAACCATTTATTTGTAGATCGTCTAAACAACCATCACACACATCATTTAATCATTTTTATTAATATTAAATAACGTTTATAAAATTATAAAATTGGACAGAGTTAGTGAGTTTACTTACCTTGGTCGTTAATCGTTGAATAACGATTAATGTTGGTTGTTTTATTTTGCCTAAAATCCCAATGAGTTCCAAATCTCTCCAGACTTGTTCCAGTGTGTAGCCTGTGATCACATGATTTCAAAGTGACCAACCATTCAAAATTCTAGTATCGTTTGTACATGATATTAAATTTATAAGTTATACGTATATAAATTCTGAAAAAATTTAATTTATTTATTTATGTGGGTCGTACCCTTTCATTTCTTGGCCCGAAAACATTCTGACCTGCCAAAAGCTTTTGTTTTTCCCAACGGAATTTCAGATCTGCAAAATTCCTCCCCTCACTGCTTATTTTCCTCCTCACTTTTTTCCATTTTGTTCTTTTAAATGATTTTGGACCTCACGTTAACTTGGCCCATACCCAATAACAACCCGTAACTACAAATCTATCATCTTCCCGAATGAATAAAACACTGCCTGCCCCTCCTGTTAAAATTCGAACACTCAATCACTTGGAATGCCATTGCCAAAAACAAAAATACAAAACTCCCTCACTACTCCATTGTTGCCAAAATAGACAACACAGGAGAGCTCCCTTCGCTACTAACTCACATCCTTTCTTCCACTAATCGAAACCGTAACCTGCTCTTCTCTCCTCATCGGTCCAGTTCGAACTACATCTTCCTTTTGCCGCTGCTTTCCATTCACTTCCCATATTTACCTGTTAACACGAACTTCCCATATACCTCATGTCTCCTGGCAGTAACGTGGTTCATTGTACACTCACTGACCAATCACCTGAGGACAACCCTTCACGGCAGATGAACTAAGCAGCTTGAGCTTCTCTTCCCTTTACCCTTCATGTTCATCTCGCACTTCTTCCCACCACATATAGTTCACTGCACCGCCTTCTCCTTTTATTACAATGGCAATTTTCGGAAAAACTTGAACCACGTTCTTCCTAATCCACCCACATAAACATTTGCAACCTCAAAAGCCCACTACATTGTTCCAGCTGAAAATGCAACTATCTAATACCAGTATCTCCAACTGTCTTCTACCCTTCTCTACGCAGGATTCCTCACTTCCGAATTCTCTTTTTCATTTTTCGAAAGCCATTTAAAAAAATCATTGATCAATTTTGCTGAAGCCAAATGGAGTGTGATGTCTGCGGCTTTTATATAAGCTTTACTTGGCATCCAAGTATTAGGTGAATAGGGTAATACGCATGTGTTTTCATAGGTATGCAGCTTGATTTTACAATACAACTTTAGTTTAAGGTAGCTGTGTGAAATGTATATAGGTAGTTGCGTAAGGGAGAATAGTGAAAGCAGTACAATTCCTTTGTTGTTAAGGTATCCTACATATATATTTTAATTTTATATAATATTGTACTCTCGTCGGAAACCCCGAGTTCTTCCTGAGGTGTTTGAGCCAGGTAATTGACCAACCAATTATATGATGTTTTATTGGCGATATTGGTACTTAATCATATCTTTTATATAAATAGTTGTTATATGATATGAAACCCAATTGGTTTGGGTATTTGAACGATATTTGGGAAACTGTTGATATAAAAATAGCAGAAAAATGAACTATATTATAAATATAATAGTTATTTTGATACATAATTTATTCATATCCCAAATGTTGGTATATTTTCTATGGTTATTTGGATATGTGAATAGTTAATAAAATGGTAAATTGGTTTAAGTTGGATATGTCATATACCAACATAGTTCAATTTTAATCACTATTCCAATCGTATCATATATCCAAATATATCGATTATATCACTATTTGTATGTATATTGGATATATAACCATAAGCTCTATATAAGATATACTGGGATGTTACATAACGTTGGAACAGTTATATGATCGTATAACCAATATTGATTATATCACTTATAGCATATGCATTTTAGATACAATTTCTAACTATATATATATTATTAGTTGCACATGGTTTGTGCCCTCCATGTGTAGTATGTTATAAAAAGTTGGATTCTTAAGGGTACTGCATTGCACCTAAATTTTGTTCACGTACAAGTTGCAAACGACAAAAATAAAAATACCAATTGTGACCAGCAACGGGCAATGATGACAAAATGAAAACAAAATAGACAAGTTGACATATGATGTAAAATATCAAAAACGCTCATTCAGTGCACAAAATACGTTAACCGAAAAGTAGCTTGTTTTCAAAATTAAAAATTATGGAAAAATTCTAAAAATTAAATTAATAATCTGTCTTAAAAATCTTTTCAAAAATCGAAACCAAATATTTGTTACATTAAATAAATCATTATGGTTCATAAACGATTACATAACAACTATTTGAAAATTTGATTTGAACATAACTTACAATCTATAAAGAGAAGTTTCGATTTTTCATTTCCATTAGAAAAATATAGCTAAACATATTTGAACGTTTCTTGTTTCGAAGAAATCCGACTTATAATGAATCCTGTACACTCAATTGTTTCAAAACTCAATATTACAAACTACCGCGATGTTACGAGCTCGTTTATAATTAAATTATAATTATATGTTCAACTGTCGTTTATATAAATATATTCGTTATTCTAATTCGAATGTAAACTCAATTAAATTTCTTAAATAATCCAATTTACAAAAAAATGCCTATTCTGCTATTTCTGACTATTTCGGAAATTAAATTTTATTATCCCATTATTTATATTATTTACATATTCAAAATTTTAAATTCAAACTATTTAAATTCTCATACCATTATATTAAAATAATTGCAAAAATTAATTATTCAATTATGAAAAATATGTGATGTTACATTCCTTCCTCTTTAAAAGAATTTCGTCCACGAAATTACTAAGTCGGGAAAATGTTACAAACCCTATCAACTAGATAAAAAAGTCATTTGCTTTACTCCTTAATTTCAGTTCCTATTTAACTAATTAATTTTAATCAAAATTCTAATTTGTTCTTACTAACGAAAATTTTCAAAAATTCTGAAAAGTTTCTAACACTTTATTTTCTGAAAAATTTCGCCAGCGTCTCCTTTTCATGGCTCAATCGGTACAACTACAACTAGCCTCTCCAGGCCTTCTCCAACCTAAAAGAAAATCAACCAGCCAAGCGGCTTGCCAAATAGGCTCATAGAAACTCATACTCAAATATAATATAAACTTGTACCTTTTGTCGGGCATTCAACTATGTCTCTTTCATTTGCAATCCAATCAGCATATACAAATGCATTTCCAATTGATCTCAAATCAAATTATCCTCAATCCAATCATTCTTTTATAATCAAGCCATATTCCATTTCAATTCTAGTTCTATTCTTAATTTCAATTCTTACTCAACAATACAATTCCAATCGAGATTTTCTCTAATTTAATCCAATTTTATTTGACTTAGCTTAAGTTAAACGCTAATTCATTTATTCACTTTTAAATCTTCATAAGTTTAATTTTAATTTCCGAACTCAAATGCCTGGGTTTTATTTCAAATCAATTTGAAATCATATATATTTACATATAATAATAGCAATTAAAAACATTTGAATTTTTGACAACTTGTTTCCTCAAATAATTCAAAACAAAAGCATTGGTAGTAATCCGTCACTTAGAAACTCGAATATGAATACTGATGATGCGATCGTCATCATCAGAATTATTTTTTAGTGATCGAAGTTAGTTCTATATTATATTACTTTCAAAACTTACCCTAAAACACTTCCATTTTGAAATTATTTCAAAATATCCGTCATAATGCTTGAAAATATTTTCAAAATCTCCCAAAACCTTAAAATTTTCATATATTCAATCCAAAATTCTATTACAAACCCTTTCAAATTTCCAAGATTTCAATTCCAATTCTGCTTTAAATTCATATTACATTCATCTGATTCTATATATACGAGTTCTGATTGGTTATTTATAACCATTTCAATTATAATCTTATATGATAATAATAATCACCAACACATTCAATACGCTATAATAATTCCAAGATATATATTTCTTTTATATAAAAATACAATTTGGGTAAAATTATTCCATTTAACCTCTTTTTAAAACATACTGTGTCGGTTCATCGTATTCAAGCATATAGAAATCCCTATCGACGTTGTGGTGCCCACTATCGACTAGAATTCTTAAACCACACGACCAATAAATCCCCACAATGTAAAATCATTTTTAATTAATCTACAAATAAGCTATCTCGTATATATAAACTCAAACTCAAACTAGGGTATTACTAACCCCAACTATATCGAGTTACGCCATAGAGCTAAGATAATCACTTAATCTCACTCTGATACCACTGTAACGAACAAGAATTTTCGATCCTGAAAATCAACACAAAACCCCATGCTGACTATTCAAGCATCGGAAATACCATATCATTAATAAAAAGAAGTTAGAGGGTGAGAAATAGAAAGAAAGAAAATTAGAATAGAAGAAGAAGATCAAAACAGAATCATAGTAAATGCGAATCTCACAACCGAACGAATAATATATATTATAGCATAACTTTTGAAATAAAAAACTATAACTGTATTTACATACCATTATCAGAGTACAACACATAACACCTCACCGGAAATAAACTCTATATATATCTAATGTCGAAGCCTCCTGCTCCAAGATCCTTCAAGTATCTGTAAAATCCCAACTATTTGAGTACCCGTACAAATTTGGTCACCCAAGAGTTAAGGGAAAACAAAACAAAATAAACTTTGGGTCAGTCATGGGACTGGCGTGAGTAAATTCAAATCACTTGGTTTTAACTTTTAAAAAGCTTTTAAAGGAAATAATAATCGTAAGACTGATCCACACATAACACGGATGGTTTTTACCTTACGATAACCCAAAACACTTTTAAAATCAATATCATTTTGATATTATAATAGTGTCTAATACAAGTAGATAACAATCTAGTGGAACGCTTACTTCTCACGCTCTACATATATAATATACAATCAAAACCTTGGGCTCTTATTGGGAATGGATTTCTAACTATGACAAGGTATGGAACCACTTTCCGATCATTGTACTCTAGAGGAGATACACTGGAGTTCAACAAGAACATCTTGTAACGTATCCACACATGACCGACCATTCATTTCGATTGAATGTTCCAAATATAGTGTCACCTTACAATTGGTATACCAACATAACTGTTCCCAAGAGATACAGAAATGAAAAGAAGTAACAAACATAAATATTCTCAACATGGTGACAATATACCCTAATAGGGAGCAACCTACTTAGCCTTGTTGCCTGCCCGATTTTTGTCATTTCCCGGTTGATGAGGCTTGAGTTCATAACGTACCATTATACAGATCACATCTTTATTTACTTTGAATGCCACATCATCATACCTACCAAATCAAAATTTGATTTCTCCAAAAATTCCACATGTATAAAGCTAAGAGAAACGAATTCCTCTTCCACCAACGTAAATACATTTGAAGAGGTCAACTTACGCAATCTATTAGATATATTCTGTCAAATATTTGTCCATTCAAGTTGTCCTGGATCTGGACAAACCGAATGCACTATTCTGCAAATCCATCTTAGGCAATTTCTACCTAGGATAGCTAGAACAACCCTTGCATAAACTCCATCTTCAACTATTTTCATCATAATTGATTCATTGCTCTAATTCCCATATGGAGTGGTTTTCAGATAATAAATCTTATCCCAGCTCTCTGTATTGACAACAGAAAGATTGTTAAAAACTTTGATAGCCGGTCATTTAACTATCAAAGGAAAAGATACATACAACAACGATCTTATTTCCAAATGGAAATTATATCAATCAAACATCAATCAACACTGAGCCCCTTAAATTAATCTAACATTAATTTATTTGTTTCCCAAATTCTCGTTTCTCAATATTCTTAAAAACTATTTAGCCTTTTACAATTCTCGGATAAACATTTCCATATCTCCATGACCTCTTATTTTCTATATTTAGAAAATAACGTTATTAATATTGGAAAACATTTCCATTTCCCATCCATGCATTACTATTCTTCCACCTTCATTAGTCCCTAACCCTAAACTGGTAAGTAAACGACTTCCTAAATATCAATCCCGATGGCCGAAACCAACATCAGATTAATACTCAGAAAGCAATTCAACTTAACTAATCTCCAGTTAGTTTCTAATTTCCTTAATCTCACTTCTAAATTCCTTGTCAAAACATTTCTCTCACAACTCTCGGATTCAGTTTACGAATTCACCTCTTTTATGAAAAATCTCAATTATAATGATAGCATGATAATCTCCATTTCCGAAATATTCAACTTTGAAATATATCTTTGATTCTTTACTTTAGATAAGTAATAACTAATTAATTAACTAATTAAGTAACCTTCATTTTAAAAATAGAAAGTAACTATTACTTTCCTAATTCCAACGTCTAATTCTCCTTCGATTAATTTTTATTCTCCTTTGAAAACAGAAAGTAAATCATTAAACAACGCTATGCTTTTTAGAAAAATGAAGCCATTATAAGACTCAAGTCCCATCACACAATGCAACGCAAGCCGGAGGATAGAGTTTTACCTTATAATGTCCAAAATATGCTTGATACGTATAAAGCAAAGTCATTTGATATTATTATTAGTGTCTATATGTTTTAAAACATTTTCAATCATAATGTATCAATCATAGATGGCATAACTATCATATACTATGTCGCCATATATAGGTTTACAATCAAAAACCGCATAATGTCGTATTGGAGGTTGGATTTCCATCATGAACCAAGGCAAGGGATCGTCCTTACCGAATTCGAGACTCTCTAGCCCGAGCTTCAGGATACAACAGTAACTGCGCCTGGCTCTTGTAGGATCGGTCCACATTTACGTTAATGGATTGGTTATTCCTGAACGATACGTTTCCCCGCACTATGGGGCGTAAATCAAGAGCCACTAAGGACTCTAATCCGAGGTACCTCGCTTTCCACCATCCACATAAGTAAAAATGTTTGGGCTCCATACCATGACACCACTCCTAGATAAAAAGAAACGTATGTTCTCCCTGCTGTCCTCTCCCGTTTCTGGTTCATACCGGGGTGTGAGGCTCGCGAGTAACGCTATTCACAAAGTCATGCTAATTAAAGCTGTGCTTTGATCATCAACCACAAAGCTCTATTTTTCAACAAAAGCCTTGATCATTTGCATCTTGGCATGCCACACTGACAATTCACGCCATGCGACTGATGTCTATCGATATATAACCTCTAAGCTCGTACGTCTTAGAGAAGGGTGTTAAGCAAGAGAATAAATTCTCCGCCACCAAACAGATATATATTTAATAGAAATCAATCAACACAGAATAAAATCCAATGTCAGGCATACATCCATTTACAAGTCCGTTCTGGGTCTGAACGAAACCGGAGGCACCTTATTTCTCGTTCCATGTGTCCAATACGGAAGAGAGGCCCTCACATATCCGGACAATCAAGAAATACGTTCGGACAACTACCACTGTAACCCTGTCAAGGAAGCAACTCCAATCAAAGGCATCAGTAGTCGTCCATTTGATGTGAAGATCGCCAATCTTCGACCACCGTCTTTAATATCTTCGACTTCTAGTCATCGTATAATTATTTGAAATGAGATTTAACTTGGCCTTTTCAAATAATTCTCGAATATATATAATTCAAATCAATTCTTTTCATTCCATATCATTTATAATGTTTTATAATGATTTATCACTATTTTTATTTATATAAAAATAGCCCCTTTTAATTGAATGACGCTTCAGGTCATTACGCGGCCCTAGCGCTGTTTTTATTAAAATTTGAATTATGCGTTTCTCAAAATCTAACCGTTGGATCTTAGCAAATTTTATATTGTTGGAAAGATCTTTCCAAAGCAAACCCAATGATTCCAGTTTTGGGAAAATCCGACAGTCGGATTTGCCGATATAAATCATTTAAAGTTACAATTCCAATCACGAACTACCCTGTGCGATTCATTTTTTATATATATATATATATATACAATTCGTTCGACGACCTCAAATTATTTATTCTTTTAATAATTTTGTACACTTCATTTTCCTTGTAAAAAATTATATTTTTAATGAACAAAAATATATTTCAACGCATGGAAATTTTATGCACTTCCTATTCATGTTTAAAAATGACATTTTCAACACATACAAACATTCATTTGACAAACGATTATTTTTCTAACTTCGCTAACATGTTAATGAACAAAACATATGGTTATTTTTATAACATCACTAACATATTAATATTAATGATTTAATGGACTAAAACAAATTTAACAAATGATCATTTTTCTAACATCGCTAACATTTTAATGACAATGTTTTTAATCTAACAAAGTCATATTTAACCAATGTTCATTTTTCTAACATCGCTAACATTTTAATGACAAGTTTTTTAATCTAACAATAATACAATAAAAATGTAATTTTATTGTCTAATCTTTTTTATTCAAAACATATTTCTTTTCATTGAATTAAAAATACAATAAAAAAATGAATTTTTTTATTGTCCAATCATTTAATTCCAAACAATGAATATTTCTCATCATTCCTACATTCAATAAAAATGTAAATTTTTATTATTAAACTTTTCTATTTCAAAGAATGCATATTTTTCATCATTTCTTCTATACAATAAAAATGTAAAATTTTATTGTTAACATATTTTATTCAAAAAATGAATATTCTTATTGATTCATACATACAATAAAAATGTAAATTTTATTGTTAAAACATTTTTATTCAAATATGAATATTTTTAGTGAACCATACCTACAAAAAAAATGTGATTTTTATTGTTTAACCATTTTAATTCAAACATGAACATTTTTATGAATCCTACATACAATAAAAATGTATTTTTTTATTGTTTAACATATTTTATTTCAAACACGATCATTTTTAATCTTTCCTACATACACAATAAAAATGTATTTTTTTTTATTGTTTAACATGTTTTATTTCAAACATGATCATTTTTAGTCTTTCCTACATACATAATAAAAATGTAATTTTATGGTTAACATATTTTTATTTTCAAACAATGATCATTTTCATATTTTACATATATAAAATAAAAATGACATTTCTATTGTTCAAACAATTCTATTTCAAAACCGAACATTTACATATTCTATACATACAATAAAAATGTGATTTTTTTTTGTTCAAACAATTTTTATTTAAAAACATGAATATTTTACATATTTTGTATATACAATAAAAATATGATTTTTATTTTTCAAACAATTTTTATTTCATACATAAATATTTTCGTATTTCATATACACAATAAAAATGTGATTTTTATTGTTCAAACAATTTTTACTTCATACATGAATATTTTACATATTTTATATATACAATAAAAATGTGATTTTTATTGTTCAAACAATTTTTATTTCATACATGAATATTTTACAGCATATGAATATTTCGGAAAATTTCAGCGTTATAACGGTAGGGTAGTTAAAACCGGCACCATGTCCAGCACGGCTCCTCTGCTATTCTAGGCCTCGCGACGATACAAGGATTTCATCTTTTTATAATTTCCACAATACAATTCATTTTCACAACACAATGAATTTACCACAAACACAATCAACTTCGTTTCAACCATAATCAATTTCTACCACACAATACTATCAAACAAATCGTCCATGGTCTGTGGACGATGGTGTCAGGAGCTACTAAGCTCCATCTGCAACCTATAATATTTTATTCATTTATTTTTGAATTCAGAAATCTCACATTGGTTTTGACTTCACTTAAAATTGTAGATGGATCTAAAATTCCCCCGGTCTCTTCTAGAATGTCGTGTACGATGTCACGAGTCCAATATCTCCTTTTTCATCGAATTTCGTTATCGTATGAGCAAGATACAAATTTTCTAAAGGTTAACGACTTTTTAAATTTAATTAACTACGTAATTAAAATAAAAAAATTCACCTTCTTCTTCACAACAACTACGGCCGCGGGTTTTAAATAAGGGTTCCAAACTAGGGTTGATAATTTCGTTCAAACTAGGAGGCTTGGCGCCAATCGAACAGCACCATGTCCTTCGCCTTAAAGAGCCGCGCCTACACCTAGGAGACTGGAAAACTCGATGGCGGCTGAAGGCTCCAATTCTCGAACGACGGCGCAACTTTTGAGAGGGTGGTTCGAGCGATTTAAACAACTCCAGACAATTCCACCGTTGGATGAAAAGATCGTCCTGAGCTCTTCAAAATTCGTTCATCAATTTTCATGATTCATTGCAAGGATTTCAAGATTGAACAGGATCTTTGGGGGAGCGATTTTCCGCGTTGAAGGTTACAAGAGGTGGCGGTTTCTTATAACGAGGGGTTTAGAGAAAAAAATATATGATTGGTGCTATACGTATATTTAAATTAATTAATTTATTTAATTTTCACAACTGAACTCCAAATCAAGCCCAATGACTATCGCCTCTTGCTAAATACCCCCATTCCGGACACAATGGACTATGTTTCATAAGCCCATTCGACTGTTTCAGTCTGTTTTTCTTTAAATTAAAATATAAAATATTCAATATTAAATTTTAACGAACATTTTAATTTGTCGGTGCCACATACTGATTCCAAAAATTCCGAAAAATAAATCTGGCTATGTTTAAACGATACGATCCTAACAAAATTAATTTCATTGAATTTGGAGACCGTTTGAAAAATGAGCTTTTTAATGGTCGATCCAATTCAACAAAAATAACCAAATGCGTTTTAATTTACCACGCTCACATATTAATTTCAAAAATTATGGAATTTTAAATCTAGCAATAAATTGAGATTTCGCACCCAACCAAATTGGTGTCATCGAAAACGGAGGTCGTTTGCGAAATGGCTATTTTTAAGGGCTATATATTATACTAAATCCCATAGCGACTATTTTAAATTTTAAGCTGCACATAACTTTTTATTCCCAATATGAAATCTGGATTTTTCAGTTTCATTTGAAAGATATTGTTAAATAGATTCTAATATTTCTAGTTTTACTGAAATCCGATTTATTTTGAATTCTGTACATTCGTTTGAAATTTGAAATTGGATTTTCAAACTACCGCGCCATTTCAGGCTCGTTTTATAATTAAAATAAATATATATGTTCTAACTTCGATTTAAATAAATTTTAAATCATTATTATTTAAAATAAATCATTTTAAATATTCAAAATTCATTAAAATAGCTAAAATAAAAAATTTAAATTGGTTATGACTTTCCGGGTTGTTACAATTTCCTTCGATTAATGAAGAGGAATCTCTTCACGAAGAATGGTGACTCTGCACAAAATAGTTTATGGGTCGAATCAGTCAACTGGTTACAATTGACTAGAAGAATTAAATCGTATAAATAACTTTTATCAAAAACTAGTCGTTATAAGTAGAAACAGCTTAACCAGTCGATTGGTCCATTTCCTACCAGTCGACTGGTAGGCCAATTTCTGCACATATTTGGCTTTTTAAGGTTTTTAATTATATATATATAACTTGATTAGCACATTCGTGTATACTTGAGGATAGATTTTAACATAATTCTAATACGACTCAATGTACATATATATATAAAACCTTATCTTTATGATTTGATTCCCATGGTAGCTTCATTCGTTGGCATCGATCAAAATCTCGTTATTCAACATTCTCTCCCTTTTCGATTGATGACAACACTATGACTTTTCTCCCCCTGAATGTATAACTCCTCCTGAATTTTTGCATAAATTTGTTAGTTCATAATTTTATGTCCTTACCATTTGATTCCTGCATTCACAAATGTTAGCACAATTTTCCAATAATATGGAAAATATAAGAGTATAATAACATGGAAAAAATAGTGTATAACATAGATAGCAATAGATATTTATCATTCACCCCCTTTTTGATTAATGACAACACTCTGGATTTTCTCCCCCTAAATGTATAGCTCCCCCTAAATTTCTGCATAAATTTGTTAGTTCATAACTTTATATCCTTACCATCTGATTCCTGCATTCACAAATGTTAGCACAATTTTCCAATAATTTGGAAAATATAAGAGTATAATAGCATGGAAAAATGGTATATAACATAGATATCATGAGAGTTTCTCCGCTTTTATCATCGATTAAAAAGATAGTAAGACATTATAAGCACATTTAGTCGAAGAACTTATGCTAAGAAATGATTATTTTCATAATGCATGATGTTTAACATAATCAACAAACATAGAAATCCTAAACATAAATTATTACACAACCAAAATATAGAGTCATTGCACAACCATACTAAGAAAGTCATTCAATAACCAAGCTAAGAAAGTCACAACCAAAACGAGAACATTATTACACAACAAAAATAAGAGTTTGAAAAGGTACTAAAGCAAGTAAATCTTCCTACACACTTCATACTTAATCTCCATTGGATTCGGTTTCTTCAGAGGAGGTCCAATTAAAAGGTGAGATTGGTCGCTTTTCCAGTTTCATTATGTGACCTGTTGCTGCAAGAGAACATAGATAGATTTCCACATCCTTCCTAGAAAATCTTTAATCTTATCAAACTTTTTGTCCATCTTCTTATCAATCCTTTTGAGCCTTGCTTCTAGGAGGAATTGATTGAGTGCAACCACATTAATAGCTTGCTTTGATGTTTGATTTGGTTCCGTGAGACGAACATCTTCCAGATTAGCTCGAATGGCACTTGATGATGGTTGATCCGAATTCCTATTTCTCCAATCTTCTAAACTCATGATTCGGACTTATGGAGGAGGCATACGCATTTGCTTTTAATTCTTTTTGTCTAATATTTTTATTTCAATAATTTCCGAGTCCGGTTTTCGAATTTTGCACTCTCAAAGGTTCTCATCAAATATTCTCCATAATAAAAGTATGTGGTGATTCCTTGTGTATAAAGGAGAAGTTGATCCATAATAGTTTGCATCCACTTAATTTTAAAATTTCCAAAGGTTGCATATAAAGCCCTGAAAGTGTTCGAATACACAAGGTCATGAGTTACGGACCTTGGAAGTATTGTCCGAGTAAGGACATGATGGAGTACCCTCACATTAGGTCGTAGTCCCTTAGTTTTAGTTCCATCCGAGTCATCATCCATAAAGAGATGATTAATTTCATCCCTTACTTCATGTTCACAAGTTAATTCAGATAAGGCAATTCCATCCATTGGTGAATTTAAAACTTCTTCAATATATCAATAGTGATGAAAATAGGTTTTCCACACACGAGACTCCATACACAATTACGTGAATTACTAGGAATTTGATGGTCTAAGTTCATATTTGCTAAGAATAGCTTGATTATAGTGACATTATTTTTATTATTTTGATTATAATCCAAGAGAGTTTGAAGTTTACGTTGATTAGCTAATTGTTGTAGAACATAGTTGTTAAAATCTTCAAACTTGGCAAAAGGTCATGCCATGAATTTTAGTTGAGATAAAATCTTCCATCTCTTCTTAGCCAAATCATTCCAAAGCCACTGATTTATTGAGGATTCTTATGCTTTCTTCGATCTAGTTCTTGAGGAAGATCCTATGTCCAATTGTCGTTTGGGAGCCATGAAAGAAACTTCGGTTTTTAGGGTCTTAGATATTTTAGAATGCTTGAGAAATGAGATAAAAAGGAGGAGGTAAGGTTAAAACAGGATGTGTATACGTGGAACCAAATATTCGGGTTCTAGGTAACCAGTTGACTGGTGGATATTATACCAGTCGATTGATTACTGTTATTTTGTATAGTAACCCTTGTTTTTAATTTTTGAGTTTTATTTCATGAATGTATATGTTTTAAAACTTATTTAATGAAAATAAAACTAAACATATTTATTAATAAATCAGATAATACAATATAACTTCGTTAATCAAAATATCGGAAAGAATTTGCATATCGATCAATGCATGTCTTATTGAACATAAAGAAATGTTCCTATTTATTTTTCTTCCGATGAAGTTGATTTTCTTGGTGTCTTAACTCCTTCACTTTCCTGATAATTTCTCCCCTAAGAGTTTGGACTATCCTTTTTGCTTTTTGGAGATTTTCTCCATGGATTCCATGATGTAGAAGGTCTTGGTGATTCGGGAGTCGAAGAAAAGGAGTGATGTCTTGGTTCAACTACAGTTGATCTACCACATAATCGAAGTGCAACAGTTTCCATAAATGTCAATCTGTCCGATTTTTGCTTTTTCTTGTAGAATATTTCTCTTTGTAGTCTCATTTGTTCATATTGATAGTGTCGAATATCATTTATTTTCTCTTTTTTAGAAGGAGATATTGCAATTTCCATTCTTTTCTTTGTATCCGAAGTATATCCGGTTTGATAACCTTGCCATTGATGTGTCAGTTCTTCACTTGGAGTCAGAGATGTTATGATGTTAATCGAATCCGATGATGTTTTATTTGATGATTTTGGTGTTGTGGGAGATTTATCTTTCTTTGTCATGATAGAAAACAAAAGTTTTGGCTATCATTTATATGTTTTAAAAGTTGAGCATTTCACTTGTATTTATATAACTATATATGCTAATTATAGTAACTTAAATAAATAGCAAGACTTTTGTTTACCATTACTTTTAAATCGAACAAAACAAATTGCTTAAAATAAGTTGTTTAGAAAATGACTTGTCTAGTGGATAAGAAACTAAATAGTATATTTATAACATACTATTTTAAGTAAATAAAGTAAAAATATTTGAAAAAACAAACTTACAGAAATGAGCCACTTAGTTGAGAGTCTCCTTTTTAGTTAAGCTACAAACATAATTATTTATGGTGCCTACAAAAAAATAAAAATGGTTAGGGTCCTAAGGGTTAAATCTTAGGAAGCCAAAACCCAAGAGGGCTTAGGTTCCTTTTTGAAAAAATAATTACTATTATAATGAACAAAATATGAAAAGTTTTTAATATATTTATTCCTAATAAGAATATTATTTGTCTTTGGAATCCATATACTAATATTGTTCGAATATTTTTTCTTAGAAGAAATATTTAGTTTACTACTAGAAATTTCGGTTTAATATTAGATTTTTTATATTGGATTTCTTTTTTTAATTTATTTTATTATCATATCCAGGTCCTTTTTTATTAAAAACTGACTTAGAATTTTCAAAATTTTTTGATAAATTCTCTCTACCCTTGTTACAATTATTTACATTTTTAGAAATACTTTCTAACTTAGTTTTTAAACTAGATTTTTCTAACTCTATAATTAACTTTATTATTTAATTCACGATTTTCAGAAACCAATAAATCATTTTTATTGCTTTGAATTTCTAATTCTTGACTCAGCAAAGAAGTTTGAGAATTTGCATTTGAAAGAGAATCATGTAATTTTCTAATTTCTTCTTCTAAGATTTCCTTTTCATCTTTCAAAAGGTCTCTCTCATATTCGGCTTTGTTTTTATCTTCGTTAGCTTATTTTAATTTTCTTTTAAACATTTTCCTAGATTTTATGATTTCGGTATTAATTTCTACTAATTCATCAAAAGTAAAATCACTTACATCGTTGTCCTTAGCAAAGAAGCACACATTTGCTTGCTCACTATCGCTGTCGCTATCACTTTCAGAAGATGAATCCGAGATGTCCCAAGTGACTGAAAAAGCATGTTTCTTTGATTTTTCATTTTTGTGATTTCTCTTTTGCTTTGGACAGTTCTTTTGACAATGTCCGGTCTTGTGACAATTAAAGCATTCTACTAGAGCCAAATTAGGTTCTTTTGATGATCTCTTCTTTATATTTTTGCTTTGAGTCTTTCTATATTTTAGAAATTTTCTAAAATTCTTAGCAACAAATGCTATATCTTCTTCATCAGAAACGGAATCCCTTTTTCTGTATGGAAAGCTAAATTTTTCTTATCTTACACCTGTGCTTTCTTTGCCTGAAAATTCACTTCGTAAGACATTAATTAGCCGATCAATTCTTCCGGTTTTATGGCAGAGAGATCATTAGCCTCTTCGATCGCTAATACTTTTCTCTCCCATTCATCGGTTAAAGAATTCAAGATTTTTGAAACTATGTCAAACTCGGAATATTTTTCTCCAGTCCTAACAAAGAATGATAAATATTTTGAAAACGTGAATAAATATCATTTATGGATTCGTTCTCCAGATTTCATATGCAGTGTTGCACATACAAACCCGATTGAACTCATTTCTATCTAGAGCACAATGTAGCATATTCATAGCCTTATCATTTGCAGTAGCTTCATTTTTCTCAATAATTGACCATTCAGTGTATGCAGTAGTTGGTGATGTATACTCTTTTTGAGTAATATTCCATGCATCATAGCTATTAGCTTGCATGTATATTCTCATTCAAGTATCCCAGTAATTATAGTTCATGCCATTAAAGAGGAGTGGTCTAGCAGTTGATTGGCCTTTAGAATATCCGGTGTTATTGCTAGTGCTAGTATTACTATCCATAATGTCTACGTATCAAATAACGGTTTTACGGTTATATAATGGCCTTGCTCTGATACTAATTGAAAAGAAGTCGATATGTACAACTTAAAGGATCTATATGGATATAGCGGAAATATATGTGTTACGCTAGCTAAATGATATGCAATACTCAAACAAAATCTAAGCTACGGAGATATATCACAATCAAAGTAAATGCAGAAAGTAAAGTAAAGTGACACTAGGAAATTTTATACTGGTTCGAACTTCCCGCCCTACGTCCAGTCCTGAAGCTCCTCTTCGGAATTCACTAACAACGCCCTCTTTTAACCCGGAGGAATAGGTTAGTACACCCGAGCCCTAACAAGGATGCCTCTTTCCTGAGCAACTACACAGGTCTTCAACAATTACAAATGTTTGACTTTTGATTTGTGTTCTTGAATCAACACGGATAACCAATATTTTAAGTACAACCTTCCTATAATCTGATCCTCGAGTAGATGCTTTGAATGCGAACATTTAAGGAAGAATATTTCTTGTTGAATCAGATAATATTAAATTGATTCACGGATTGAACAAGAATTTGAATTGGAGTGCTTTTAATTGCAAAGAATGTAAATGGTGAGAAATAGAATGATGATCAGAAAAATCAGTAAAATTCAGATAGATTAGGTGATTGTAAAACATGATTAAACTTGTTTATACAGTGGTATAAGAGTAGCAATCCTTCATGAATAGTTTCCATAAAAAGTTATGTCCATTTCCTTTGATTAATGAAGAGGAATCTCTTCATGAAGAATGGTGACTCTACACAAATAGTTTCAGGGTCGAATCAGTCGACTGGAAAAAAATCATCAGTTGAATGGTAGAATTAAATCGTATAAATAATTTTTATCAAAAACTAGCCGTTATATGCAGAAACTGCTTGACCAGTCGACTGGTCCATTTCCGACCAGTCGGCTTGTAACAACCCACATTATACGTATCGGAAGATCGTAAAATATTTTTATTTTATTCCCTCAAAGCTGGATCATTCTCATCTTTTAATATGTTGCTTATGGGGATGTGGGACATGTCCATAAGTTTTACTAGTTTTGTTTGTGAATATTTCCCCCCCTCAGCCTTGTACAAGGCATAACTTTTGACTCAGGTCGAATCAGAGGGTGAGACCTATGCCATTGGAAAGAAATTGATGATTGCCTTTCCATAGAGTGGTTGCATTAAAGATTTGGCTTAGCGATTTGGGAGAAATCATTGTTTTAAGGTTTTTTTCAGTTGGCTGTCTAGGTTTTGGAAGGCTAATGGGCTGATTTGGAGAAGGCCAATTAGTGGGATGGTGGAGTCTATAAATAGAGGGTGAAGGGTATAGAGAATAGTTTACTTCTCCCATACTCTCATTTGAAGGCCTTGTGTTCCTTCTTCCTCTAAACACATTCCCACCATTAGAAATCCAAATCCAAGGCGGGAAATCGAAGATCTATAGCCATCGAGGCTAGATCTACATCATTTCAAGGGCGGATTTGTCGGATTGAGGAGTTTGGGTTGAATTTCTTGTTGTCCAGATTCATAATTCTATCATTTTAGCTTGTTTTGGAGAATCGGTGAGTGATTTACATCTCTCACATGAATGCAATGAAGTATATGAGTATTTGTGCATATTTTTCAACAATTGTAAGTGTTTTCTCATGGATCTATACCATTATATGTCCATTTTCATATGAATCACCTTATAATCTAATTTAGCAAGTTTGATCGGTTAATTCCATGCCATTTCATATGTTCATGTAAGTTAGATCTCTCATTTTGATCATATGTTCCTTTTAATGGTTTTGGTGAAATTTATATCATGTTAGTGGTAATCGTCATATTCATGTTGTTAGCAATGTTATAGCATGCTTATGATTGTATTGGATGAGTTAGATTCGTCGAAGTTGTTGTTTGGCGAAGTTTTGGTCGAAATTGAAGTTTGAATGGAGCTGTACAGTGGACCGATCAGTCTAAAAACCTTTTCTTAGGGAACAATCCAGGACCGATCGGTGGGTGGAAGACAGGGGACCGACTGGTCTAATTCGGAGGACCGACCGGTTGTATTTCAGAGGAGGCAGACCAATATGTTTTACCTAGGCCAATGGAAGTGCTTTGGACCGACCGGTGGGTGATAAGTAAGGGCCGACCGGTAGGCAGAAGCAGAAGGCCGACCGACCGATGGGAGTTGTGCTTTAGGGAACCGACCGGTGTAGTTCTTGCGAAGACCGACTATTATAGATCAAGAGGGGACCGACCGGTGTGATTGGGAGGACCTACCCGTATGTTTTGGGAGGACGGACCGACCAGTGTTGATTTTCTGAAAATTTTATTTTTCGGGTATGGTTCTGATTTTAATAAGAAGTGTTTAATTTTTTTTTCGAACAGCGGTATCCGAACCCGTGCCGCAACGCAGTGGTGTAATATGGCTCGGTAATGGTATAACTTCGAAGTGGTTCAAGTAGGAAGGTTCGAAGTGTTGAAAGGTGCTCGTTGATCGGTGTAGAACAACAAATGAGGTGACAACTCAAAGGTCGTGAGTTGGTGGATAATGGTTGCTCGAGAAGGCCGCTTCAGCCATGAAAAGTCACCAGGTTGGGTGACTAGAGATGCGAAGGCTGAGAGATGATCGTTGTCGTAAGTTCAAGCAGGCTCAAAGCATGGGAACGATAGGGGCACCTAAAAGACCGGTAATAGGTCGAGTACCCTAGGTCTTGGGGAAAGGCTTAGTTGCCAAGGTTGGACATATGAAGTTTGTGCTAGAACTGGGGTTAGCATTAGCCCTTGACATATGGCAAGGTTGGCCATTGTAACAATCCGAAAAATTTGAACCAATTTAAATTTTTTATTTTGGCTATTTCAGAGAATTTTGAATAGTTAAAATAATTTATTTTAAATAATAACGATTAAAAATTTATTTTAATCGAAGTTAGAGCGAATATACTTATTTTAATTTCAAAAGTAATTAGAAATAGTATGGTAGTTTGAAAAGTCAAACTTGAACTTTGAATGAATGTACAGGATTCAAAATTTAACGGATTTTAGTGAAACCAAAATTAACTAAATCTGTTTCAAAATATCTTTCCAACAAATCTGAAAGATCGAAATTTCATAGCAGGATTCAAAAGTTATGGCCAGTCAAATATTCAGAATAGTCGCTACATTATAATTTATAGCCTATTAAAAGATCATTTTATAAACGATCTCCGTTTTCGACGAAACCACTTTTGTTGGATTCGGAATGTCAAATTATTGCTAAATTTAATTTTCCAGAATTTTTGGAATTAATATATGAGCGTGGCAAAAGAAATTGTGTTTTGCCAATTTCAATCAAACTTAATCGACTTGAAAATGGCCATTTTTCAAACTGTCTCGAAATTCAACGAAATTAATTTTGTTAGGACCGTATTGTCAAAACAAAGCCAGAAATAACTTTTCAGGAATTTTTAGAGTCTGTATGTGGCCCCGGTGAATTTAAATATACGATCGAATTTTTTTAATAGAGAAATTAAATTTTAAGTTAAAGAAATCAGGCTGAAGACAGTTGTTTGGGCTGACGGTACCTAGCCCATTGGATCTGGAACGGGGGCTATTGGGTGTGATCAACTCTTGTTGGGTTGGAATCGGAGTTATTAAGGAGTTACGGGTTTATTTGAAAAATTGACAATTAAAATATTATAAATATTCACTAAATTCATTTCCATACCCTAATTACTCTATACCAGCCGCCGCCATCTCCGACATCCCATGGCTGAAACTGCTTCTTCCTTCCACCATTAAATTACCTTCATCCATTCACAAAAACCTGTCCTTCCTTTTGAATTTATCGAAGAGGTTTCTCCCACCTTCTCATCTATACGGTTAACAACCCCTGACATTGCACATAACCTGAGATACAGCCTTCCAAACCCGCCAACTTTGGACCACCACCCAGCCTACCAGAGGCGTTCGAGTTCGCCGTAGGTGAACCCCCTCTGCGCACCGCTCGTCCCTCTCCGGTGTGTCGCCATCCGATCGCTCTCCGATGTACTGTGTTGCGTGAAAAGGTCTGACCTAGTTTCGAACCAAGTTGAAATCATCGCGGCCCTTGTCTGAGTAGTGGGGAAGAAGGTGGAACCTTATGTAATTATTTAAATCAATTTATTTTAAATTATTAACAATGAAAATTAATTCGTATCTCATTCATACTGAATCAAAATTTAACAATTTTCGAAGCGTTGCAGTCGCAGACATGAGATCTACGTTTCTAGATTGACTGGATCCAATTATAAGCTAATTGGATTTTGGCCAAAAGTTGCAGAACTGAACCACTTAGTTTCAAACGACTATGAGAAATCCTATTTTATTTTTATTATTATCTATTTTAAAATAATTAGAGTAAATCATAATTGTATTCTCATTGATTCGCTGTATATTTCTACATGCTATGCTACATGATTTGATTTGTATGTGATGTGTTATTGTAGATCTTTTCGTTTGGGTGATATTATGTTATAATTGAAATTGCCATAAAAATGAATCAAATATTTTGTTGTTATTTTGTTGAATCAAAATATTCAACAAAAACAGAGTATCACTTTTTGGTTGGAATTACAATGGCCATAAAAATGAATCAAGTATTTTGGTTGCTATTTTGTTGAATCAAATATATATAACAGAAATAGAGTATTACCTTTGTTTATTTATTGGATTGAATTAGAATTTTCAATTCAATAAAAATATCACCTTTGTTTATTTATAGGATTGAATTATAATTTTCAATTCAATAAAAATATCACCTTTGTTTATTTATTGGATTGAATTAGAATTTTCAATTCAATAAAAATACCACCATTGTTTATTTATTGGATTTAATTGAAATTTTCAATTCAATAAAAATATCTCCTTTGTTTATTTATTGGATTAAATTAGAATTTTTAATTCAATACAAATATCGCCTTTGTTTATTTGTTTGACTGAATTAGAATTTTCAATCAAAATAAAAATTCCATTTTGTTATTTTTGATTGAACTAGAATTTTCAATCAAACTAAAATATCATTTTTGTTATTCTTTGATTTAATTAGAATTTTCAATCAAAACAAAATTTCACCTTTGCTTGTTATTTGATTGATTTAAAATTTTCAATCAAAAAGGAAATATCAGGTCTTGTCATTTTATTGAATTGGGATATTCAACAAAAACGAAATATAAATTTCTATCATTATATGGAACTATTATAAAAATAGGAATGCTCATGTTTTAGATAAAAATAAGGACATTACATTAAAAAGTTTACATTTTAATGTAATATTAAAAATAAAGAAAATGTTCGTGTTTTTAACCAAAACATGAATTCAATAAAAATATACATTTTTTATGAAATGTTAAGAATAGAGAAAATGTACATGGTTTAGAAATCAAAACATGATTTCATTAAAAATATACATTTTTAATGAAAGGTTAAGAATAGAGAAAAATGTATATGTTTTGAAATTAAATAAAAATGTAGTCATTAAAAGCCATATTTTAATGTCATTAAAAAAATTAGCAAAATGTTCGTAGTTTGAACAAACACATGATTTCATTAAAATATACATTTTTGATGTTAAGAATATAAATAGTGAAAAATGTTCATGTTTTTAATCAAACACGATTTCATATAAAATATACATTTTAATGTAATGGTTGAAAAATGGGGAAAAAATGTTCATGTTTTATAATCAAAACATGATTTCATTAAAAATGTACATTTTTAATGTAAGGTTAAAAATAAGAAAAGTGTTTACGTTTTATAGTCAAAACATTATTAAACTAAAAATATCCTTTTTAATGTAATAGTAGAAAATAAGAAAATGTGCATGTTTTTAATCAAAACATGATTTCATATAGAAAAGTTCACATTCTTAATATAATGTAAGAATATAGAAATTGCACATGTTTGGAATCAAAACATGATTTCATTAAAAATTTACATTTTAACGACAAGAATAGAAAATGTTCATGTTTTGAATAAAAACATGATTTCATAAAAAAAATCATAATTTAGTGTCAAGAATGAAAGTAGAGAAAAGATTTTTGTTTCTAATCAAAACATGAATTCATTAAAATATACATTTTAATGTAATATTAGAAAATAAAGAAAATGTATATGTTTAAAATGCAAAACATGTTATACATTAAAATTTCACTTTTAATGTAATATTAGAAAACTAGTAAGTATTCATGTTTTAAAATGAAAATATGTTTTACATTAAAAATATATTTTTAATGTAATATTATAAATTAGTGAAAGATTAATATTTTAAAAAGAACACATGTTATATGTTAAAATTTCACTTTTTAATTTGAAAATAGAAATGTTCAAAAAGAAATTTGTTTTTAAAAAGAAAATATGTTTTACATTAAAAATTTACCTTTTTATGTTATAACAAAAGTTGGACAAACAATCATGTTTTTAAAATAAAACATGTTTACATTAAAACTTTGTTTTTAATGAAATGGATAAAAATGCATTTATAATTACATCGCATATATTAGAATTTATATGCGTTGTTAAATTTTCATCTATAATCACATCGCATATATTAGAATTTATATGCGTTGTTAAATTTTCATTTATAATTACATCGCATATATTAGAATTTATATGCGTTGTTAAATTTGCAATTATAATTACATCACATATATTAGAATTTATATGCGTTGTTAAATTTGCATTTCTAATTACATCGCATATATTAGAATTTATATGCGTTGTTAAATTTGCATTTATAATTACATCGCATATATTAGAATTTATATGCGTTGTTAATTTTGCATTTATAATTACATCACGTAAATTAGAATGTATATGCACTGTCAAACTTACATTTATATATTCTTTGTTTGGCATGTTAAATGCATTAGAGAAATCATCGAAGAGTTTATATATATAATTATATATATATAAATATAAACTAAAAATAAACGAATCGCGTGCGATAGTTTGCGTTTTGAAATCGTAAGTTTAAACGATTATACCGAAAGATCCAACCTCCGGATTTTCCAAAAACTGGAACCGTTTGGACCGCTTTGGGAAGATCTTTCCAACGATATAAATTTTGTTAAAATCCAATGGTTAAATTTCGAGATAAGTGTAAATCAAATTTCGATAAAAACAACACTAGGGCCGCCCATCGACCCGAAGCGTCGTTAAATAAATTTAACTATTTTTATATAAATAAAATAGTGATAAATCGTTATTAAATAATATTAATGATATGAAATGATTTTAAATTATATATATGTGAGAATCATTTGAAAAGACCAAGTTAAATCTCATTTCAAATGATTATACGACTATCTAAATTGAAGATCTTAAAGACGGCGATTGAAGACCGACGATCTTCACATCGAAAGGATAACTACTGATGCCCGCCATTGATTAGCTACTAGTAATGCGTTAAAGTGGCGTTTGTTCGGATGTACTTGTTGATTTTCTGGATACGCGAGCACCTCTCTTCCGTATTGGACATACAGGACGAGGAATAAGGTGACTCCGTTTCGTTCGGACATAGAATGGACTTGTAAATGGATGTGTATCCGACATTGAATTTCATTCCATGTAATTAAATTGATTTCTATTTAATATATATTTGTGGTGGAGGAGAATTTATTCTCTTGCTTAACACCCTTCTTTGAGACGCATGAGCTCAAAGGTTATATATTGGCAGTTATCGATCGCATGACGTGAATTGTCAATGTGACATGCCAAGATGCAATTGATCGAGGCTTTTGTTGAAAAGCAAAGCCTTATGGATGATGATCAAAGCATAGCCTATTTTCGGCATAGCTTTGTGTATAATGTTACCTCGCGAGCCTCACATCCCGATAGAGTCAGAAACGGGACAAAGGAACGCAGAGAATGCACATGTTTCTTTCTAGCTGGAAGTGTTGTTTGGGTTTTTGCAAGGCCCGACATTTTTTACTTATGTGGTTGATGGAATGAGGCGCCTCGGTTTTATTTGGTTTATTGTGACCATTTTATAGGTCCAACAGGATCGGTAAGCATGTGTTCAGGCATAACTAATCCACTAAAGTATTTGTGGACCGGCCCTGCAGGATCCAGGGGTTCACCAGCGTCCGAATCCTGAGACATTGCTTGAGTGTCTCGAATCGATTAGGAGATCGTCCCTAGCCTTGACTCATGATGGAAACCCATTCTCCAATGCGACATTACGGTTTTGATTGTAAACCTACATATGGTGACATAGTATATGGTAGCTATGCCGTCTAGGATTGATACATTTACTTTGAAGTATTTTTGAAAATACATTAGACACTAATAATAATATTAGAAATATTATTTTTTGCATATCAAGCATTTTTGATCATTATAAGGTAAAAATCTATCCTTCGGTTTGCGTTGCATTGTGTGATGGGACTTGAGTCTTATAATGATTTCATTTTCTAAAAAGCATTGCAATGTTTTTAAACAAAATTTATTAAACGTATGCACTGGCAATCCAATGGAGTAGACCCGTTCCGCGTTAGCGGCGTGGTCCTTTGATTAGCCATATTATTACTTAAGAAATATTTCCTGTACCAGTCCCATGACTGACTCGTAGTTTGTTTCACTTTGCAAGCTCAGGGGCCCTCTTTCCACACGAGCAGCCAAATGACAGGTTTTAGGTATGGACACATTCTGGACTGGAGCTATCTTATGGAGAAAATGAAGAATCTTTTCTTTTTATCTTTTTATTTGCTTCTTGAGACATTTACACATTTTTGAGCATTGGTGTATTTTGGTGGAGATTGAGACTTTATTTCTTTCCTTGTTTAGACTTCTATTTTGCTAGGTGTATCTTGTGCTGCATACTCTGATGTCTATAATGTGATGTTGTGATGACATTTTCATTTCCGCTGCAATGATTTATGTGTTATGCTATTATCTGAGATATGTTATTGTTGTAATTATGTTATGCTCCTATGATTATCCTTACTTCCGTACCACGGAAGTTTGGGGTCGTCACAGTTGGTATCAGAGCTAAAGGTTAACTTTAGCTTTGGAGTATAACATTTTTAGAACATTTCGTCTAGATAGAATCAGTAGTATTCTAAGACGAGTAGCTCATTAGAGATAGGATTAGTAATGTCCTAGAATGAGCACAGCAGGATAGCACATATTAATCAGTCATTACATCATTATCATCTTATTATATGTCTCTACTTTTAACTTTTCCTTTAAAATTATCATTTCTGTTAGTCTGACTCTTTCCTTGATGGTACATAACTAACTAAGAAACGAGCACCAGAGCACGCACTAGAGCCCGAGGCAGAGGTGGGGCTAGGGGACCCGTTAGAGACGAGGCTCATGTTGCTTAGAGACAGTCCTCTCCAGAGGTTGTGACACCACCTCCTCCCCCGCAACCATTTGATTTGGACAAAATGTCCAAGAAATACAGAAATCTAGGGGGCGTATCCTTTACTGGCCGAGAGACTGTGATTGAGGCGTAGGCGTGGCTTAAGAACTATGAGAAAATCTTTGAAGGTTTGGAATTGGAGGATCAACGCAAGCGCTTCCTGGCAACATGGCTACTGAAGGACCAAGCTGAAATTTGGTGGGACACTGTCAATATAGGCAATGATGTGGCCAACATGCCTTGGAGTAGGTTCAAAGAGCTTTTTAATGATAAGTATATCCCTCCGCAGGAAGTTGAGAGGCTCCATGATCAATTTGCAAATTTGCAGCAGGGAGAGATGACCATTTCAGAATATGTGCGGAAGTTCGAGGAACTTTCCCGCTATGCTCCAGAGCTAGTACAGGAGCCAGTGCAGAAGAATAAGAGATTTATCAATGGCCTCTCCAAGAAGTACGTGAACAGGTTCATTGCTCACATCAAGCTCCCTTTCAATGAAGTGATCGAGATGGCTATCTGTTATGAGGATAACGATAGGAATGCATAGCAGAAGCGTGAAAAGAATCAGAGCAACAACAAAAGGAAACAAGCTGATAGAAAACCCGAGGCAGGCAGCTCTTCTACCGCCAAGCCCCAAGGGAAAAAGAAGAGGGACAAATCTAAGGTCAAATGCTTCAATTGTCAGAAGATGGGGCATTTTGACTATGAATGCTGAGCCCCGAAGAGACCAAGAAGGAATGAGTCTGGACAGAGTCAGAATAACGGACATAATCCCCATGGCCCAAGGGAATGCTTTAACTGCCACAAGCCTGGAAACCTTATCAAGAATTATCCTCTGCTCAAGAAGTAACACATGTCTATGATGGAGCGGCTGCACCGGCTTCTTTTGAAGGAGCAGGTAAACCTGATGTTTTAGGAGGTACTCTTAACATTAAGAACATTCCTATTATAGTTTTGTTTGACACTGGTGCATCTAGAAGTTTCATATCTAATGACACGATTAAAAAGCTTAAATTGAAACCAAGAAAACTTATAGAACCGATTGGAGCCCATAGCTCGATAGGAGGTTTACTTATTCTCGACCAGTATTGTAGAGTGCCTATTTCTTATTCCTACTTCCATTTCCCTTTTAATTTGATCATCATGAATTTATCTGGGTATGATATCATACTTGGAATGGATTGGCTAACGAAGTTTGAAGCTGAGGTACTATGCGCTGAAAGAGTAGTCAGAATTAAAACCAAATTTGGAGATATTATTGCTATTCCATGCCACGGCTCAGCCACAGATAGGAAAGAATTTTGGTCTTCTCTAGAAGTCACTCCTGCTTCCATTGAGGATATTCCTGTCATAAGAGACTATGCGGATGTGTTTGATGAAGTTGACAGCTTACCTCCGCGTAGAGAAATCGACTTCAGAATTGACTTAGTTCCGAATACAAGGCCCATTGTACACCCTATTCGGAGGATGACACTAAAATAAAAAGAGGAGCTGATCAATCAAACTAAGAAACTTTTGTGCAAGGGTCTGATCAGGCCTAGCTTCTGAAGCTGGGGTGCAGCAGTGGTGTTCGTCCCAAAGTCAGACGGTACCCTCAGACTATGTGTGGACTACCGTGACCTAAATAAGCAGACACTGAAAAATAAATATCCACTGCCATGCATTGATCTGCTAGACCACTTGAATGGTGCACGAGTATTCTCTAGGATGGACCTAGCTACAGGTTTCCACCAATTACGCATTGCCGAGGAATGGGTGCCTTTGACAGCTTTCAGAGGACTAGACTTATTTTATGAATGGCTAGTGATGACCTTCGGCTTATGCAACACTCCAGCATACTTTGTTGATCTGATGAAAAGAGTATTCAGAGATGTTCTAAATTAATTTGTGTTGGTGTTCATCGATGACATCCTAATCTTTTCCATCGATGACATCCTGATCTTTTCTAAAACCACTGCTGAACACGAAAAGCATCTAAAAGAAGTCTTGGAGATTTTGCGAAGAAATGTGTTGAAAGCCAAATTCTCTAAATGCATATTCTGGCAAGAAGAGGTGAAATTCCTCAGCCATGTAGTATCAACGGAAAGCATTTCAGTAGATCCAGGAAAGATCTCAGCCATCCAAGATTGGAACCAGCCTAGCACGCCCACAGAAGTCAGAAGTTTCTTAGGTCTGGCTGGCTATTATCGGAAATTCATTAAGGATCTTTTGACGAAGCTGACTAAGAAGCAGACAAATCTCATTTGGACACCCGAATGTGAGGCAGCTTTCCAAGAGCTAAAATGGAGGTTGATCAGTGCTCTTGTGTTGACCATTATCGATGGCAATCAGGATCTGAAAGTCTGGACAGATGCTTCTAGAGAAGGTTACCCTTTTTATTTTAAATAAACATGTTAGAGATGACATTTTTAAATCTTATTTTAGCATGTTATCCTTTATCTATTTAAGGTATTGGTGCGGTGCTAATGCAAAGAGACAAAGTAGTCGCATATGCTAGCCGTCAGTTAAAACCACATGAGAAGAATTACGCCACTTATGATCTTGAGCTAATGGCCATCGTATTTTCTCTAAATATATTGAGGCACTGCCTCTTTGGGTGAGAAATTCAAGTTGTATACTGATCACAAATCCTTAAAGTATCTGTCCACCTAAAGAGATTTGTACTTGAGGCAGCAACGTTGGGTCGAATTCCTTGCGCCCTATGACCTGGACATCTTATATACTCCAGGAAAGACCAATATTGTAGCCGATGCACTCAGCAAGAAGATTAAGGCCAGCACCAGTCTTATCCTCGCCAACCTCATTATTACAACTTCCTTGATCGATAAGATCTCTACTCTTCAGAAGAATGATGAATTTATTCAGAGGATCAACAAAAGAGTTAGGGAAGGTGAACCCACGAGTTTCCAAATTGACGACAAAGGGGTTCTGAGGCTATCAGGCCGAATCTGTGTTCTGAACCTCCTTGAGCTCAGAAAAGAAGTAATGGACGAATGTCACAAATCTAAACTCAGTATTCATCCAGGGGTGAGCAAGATGTAACATGACCTCAAGCGCACATTTTGGTGGAGGTCTATGAAGAGAGACATTTCTATATATGTTGCTAGATGTCGCACCTGCCAGCAAGTCAAAAGCGATCAGCAGAAGCTAACATGATTGTTGCAACTGCTAGATGTTCCAGGTTGGAAGTGGGACCAGATTTCTATGGACTTTATTGATGGCTTGCCCCAAACTAGAAAAGGAAATGACAGTATATGGGTGATTGTAGATCACCTCACAAAGACTGCCCATTTTATCCCTGTCAAATCTAGTAGAATAGCTCGAAGTTTGGCACAACTTTGTTTCGGAGAAATTGTCAGACTACATGGAGTTCCCAGTAGCTTTGTCAGTGACAACAATCTGATATTTTCTAGCAAATTCTCGGAAGCTTTCCAGGAAGAGCTTGGGACTAAGTTGAATATGAGCACCGCTTATCATCCTCAAACAGATGGCCAGACTGAGAGGGTGAACTGCATATTGGAAGACTTGTTGCGAGCATGCATTCTTGATTTTGGCGGGTCATGGGAAGATCATTTGCACTTGGTTGAATTCTCTTATAATAACAGCTACCAAGCAAGCTTGCAGATGTCTCCATTTGAAGCATTATATAGCAAGCCATGTAGATCTCCCGCATGTTCGGTGGAACCCGACAATCGATTAGTACTGGGTCCCGACATGATTCGTGAAGCAGCAGATAAAGTTGATTTCATTAAGAAGCGATTACTGGTTGCTCAAAGCCGACAAAAGAGCTATGCAGACGCACGAAGAAGGGATTTAGAATTCTCTGTTGGTGATCTTGTATATTTGAGGGTTTCCCCACTGAAAGGTGTAATTCGATTTGGGAAGACTAGAAAGTTGGCGCCTAGATTCATTTGTACATTTCCTATTCTCGAAAGGATTGGAACTCTCGCTTATAGGGTGCAGTTTCCCGACTGGTTGCCAGGGGTTTATGATGTATTCCATTTGTCTCAACTCCGGAAGCATGTCCATGATCCAAATTTAGTTGTGGAGGAAGCAGCACAATAAGATTTGGAGATTACCCTGAGCTTAGCAGAAGGAGGGAGCCAGTGAAAATTGTTGGCAAGGAAACCTGAGTTTTGAGGAATAAGAGGATCCACCTAGTCAAAGTGCAGTGGAGCGGGGATCCTAGAGACTGTACATGGGATACTGAGGATAACATCAAACAGGCTTATCCCAAGTGCAGAGTGGACATCTCCAAGTAACTCTTGTGTTGAGGTACATTTACAATACCTTACATTTTCCGTTTTGTTTCCTACTTTACTATTGTTTCCTTTTCGGGGACGAAAAGCTTTTAAGTGGGGGAGATTATAACAAACAGGAAAATCTGAACCAATTTAAAAAATTTATTCTGGCTATTTCAGTGAATTTTGAATAGTTAAAATAATTTATTTTAAATAATAATGAGTAAAAATTATTTTAATCGAAGTTAGACCGAATATATTTATTTTAATTTCAAAGGGAATTAGAAATAGTACGGTAGTTTGAAAAGTCAAACTTAAACTTTGACTGAATGTACTGGATTCAAAATTTAACGGATTTTAGTGAGACCAAAAATATCTAAATCTGTTTGAAAATATCTTTCCAACGAATCCGAAAATATAAATTTCATAGCGGGAATCAAAAGTTATGACCAGTCGAATATTCAGAATAGTCGCTATAGTATAATTTATAGCCCATAATAAAGGCCATTTTACAAACGATCTCCTTTTTCGACGAAACCATTTTTGTTGGACTTGTAATGTCAAATTATTGCTAAGTTTAATTTTCCATGATTTTTGGGAATTAATATGTGAGCGTGGCAAAAGAAAATGTGTTTTGTCAATTTCAGTCAAATTTAATTAACTTGAAAATGGCCATTTTTCAAACGGTCTCGAAATTCGATGAAATTAATTTTGTTAGGACCGTATCGTCAAAATAAAGCCAAAAATAATTTTTCTGGAATTTTTAGAGTCCATATGTGGCCCCGGTGAATTTAAATATACAATTGAATTTATTTAATAAAGAAATTAAAATTTAAATTGAAGAAATCAGGCTGAAGACAGTCGTTTGGGCTGACAGGACCTAGCCTATTGGATCTGGAATAGGGGATATTGGGTGGGATCAACTCTTGTTGGGTTGGAATCGGAGTTGTTAAGGAGTTACGGGTTTATTTGAAAATTTGACAATTAAAATATTATAAATATTCACAAAATTCATTTCCAAACCCTAATTACTCTATACCAGCCGCCGCCATCTCCTACATCCCATGGCCAAAACTGCTTCTTCCTTCCACCATTAAATTACCTTTATCCATTTACCAAAACCCGTCCTTCCTTTTGACTTTATCGAAGAGGTTTCTCCCACCTTCACATCTATACGGTTAACAACCCCTAACATTGCACATAACCCGAGATACAGCCCTCCAAACCCACCAACTTTCGACCTCCGCCCAGCCTACTAGAGGCGTTCGAGTTCGCCATGGGTGAACCCCCCTGTGCGCCGCTCGTCCCTCTCTGGAGTGACGCCATCTGATCGCTCTCTAGTGTACTGTGTTGCGTGAAAAGCTCTAACCTAGTTTCGAACCAAGTTGAAATCATCGCTGCCCTTGTCTGAGTAGTGAGGAAGAATGTGGAACCTTATGTAATTATTTAAATTAATTTATTTTAAATTATTAACAATGCAAATTAATTCGTGTCTCATTCATACGGAATCAGAACTTAACAATTTTCGAAGCGTTGCGATCGTAGACACGAGATCTACGTTTCTAGACTGACTGGATCCGAATCTGAGCTGATTCGATTTTGGCCAAAAATTGCAGATCTGAACCATTCAGTTTCAAACGACTGTGAGAAATCCTATTTTATTTTTTTTATTATCCATTTTAAAATAATTAGAATAAATCATAATTTTATTCTCATTGATTCGCTGTATATTTCTACACTCTATGCTACGTGATTTGATTTGTATGTGATGTGTTATTGTAGATCTGTTCGTTTGGGTGATATTATGTTATAATTGAAATTGCCATAAAAATGAATTAAATATTTTGTTGTTATCTTGTTGAATCAAAATATTCAACAAAAATAGAGTAGCACTTTTTGGTTGGAATTATAATTGTCATAAAAATGAATCAAGCATTTGGTTGTTATTTTGTTGAATCAAATATATTCAATAGAAATGGAGTATCACCTTTGTTTATTTATTGGATTGAATTAGAATTTTCA
This sequence comes from Allium sativum, assembly GCA_030737875.1. NCBI lineage: Eukaryota > Viridiplantae > Streptophyta > Magnoliopsida > Asparagales > Amaryllidaceae > Allium > Allium sativum. The sequence goes on from JASFAX010000024.1 coordinate 25,087,090, forward strand.
ATTCAATAAAAATATCACCTTTGTTTATTTATTGGATTGAATTAGAATTTTCAATTCAATAAAAATATGACATTTGTTTATTTATTGGATTGAATTATAATTTTTAACTCAATAAAAATATCACCTTTGCTTATTTGTTTGATTGAACTAGAATTTTCGATCGAAATAAAAATGCAACTTTTGTTATTTTTGATTGAACTAGAATTTTCAATCAAAATAAAATATCAATTTTGTTATTCTTTGATTTAATTAGAATTTTCAATCAAAACAAAATATCACCTATATTTGTTATTTGATTGAGTTAAAATTTTCAATCAAAAAGGAAATATCGGGTCTTGTCATTTTGTTGAATTGGGGTATTCAACAAAAATGAAATATAAATTTCTATCATTATATGGAACTATTATAAAAATTGGAATGCTCATGTTTTTAAAATAAGGACATTACATTAAAAAGTTTACATTTTAATGTAATGTTAAAAATAAAGAAAATGTTCATGTTTTTAACCAAAACATGAATTCATTAAAAATATACATTTTTAATGAAGTGTTAAGAATAGAGAAAATGTACATGGTTTAGAAATCAAAACATGATTTCATTAAAAATATACATTTTTAATGAAAGGTTAAAAATAGAGAAAAATGTACATGTTTAGAAGAAAAAAAACATGTAGTCACTAAAAGCCATATTTTAATGTCATTAAGAAAATTAGCAAAATGTTCATAGTTAGAACAAAAACATGATTTCATTAAAATATACCTTTTTAATGTTAAGAATATAAATAGTGAAAAATGTTCATGTTTTTAATCAAAACACGATTTCATATAAAATATACATTTTAATGTAATGGTTAAAAAATGGGAAAAAATGTTCATGTTTTATAATCAAAACATGATTTCATTAAAAATATACATTTTTAATGTAAAGTTAAAAATAAGAAAAGTGTTTACGTTTTAAAGTCAAAACATTATTAAACTAAAAATATACTTTTTAATGTAATAGTAGACAATAAGAAAATATGCATGTTTTTAATCAAAACATGATTTCATATAGAAAAGTTCACATTCTTAGTATAATGTAAGAACATAGAAATTGCACGTGTTTGGAATCAAAACATGATTTCATTAAAAATTTACATTTTAATGACAAGAATAGAAAATGTTCATGTTTTGAATAAAAACATGATTTCATAAAAAAAAATCATAATTTAGTGTCAAGAATGAAAGTAGAGAAAAGATTTATGTTTTCAAAACATGAATTCATTAAAAATATACATTTTAATGTAATATTAGAAAATAAAGAAAATGTACATGTTTAAAATGCAAAACATGTTGTACATTAAAATTTCACTTTTAATGTAATATTAGAAAACTAGAAAGTATTCATGTTTTAAAATGAAAATATGTTTTACAGTAAAAATATAATTTTTTTAATATAATATTAGAAATTAGTGAAAGATTCATGTTTTAAAAAGAAAACATGTTATACATTAAAATTTCACTTTTTAATGTGAAATGTAGAAAAAGAAACATGTTTTTAAAGAGAAAATATGTTTTACATTAAAAATTTACCTTTTTATGTAATAACAAAAGTTGGACAAACATTCATGTTTTTAAAATAAAACATGTTTACATTAAAACTTTGTTTTTAATGAAATGGATAAAAATGCATTTATAATTACATCGCATATATTAGAATTTATATACATTGTTAAATTTGCATTTATAATTACATCGCATATATTAGAATTTATATGCGTTGTTAAATTTGCATTTATAATTACATCGCATATATTAGAATTTATATGCGTTGTTAAATTTGCAATTATAATTACATCGCATATATTAGAATTTATATGCGTTGTTAAATTTGCATTTATAATTACATCGCATATATTAGAATTTATATGCGTTGTTAAATTTGCATTTATAATTACATCGCATAGATTAGAAGGTATATGCATTGTCAAACTTACATTTATATATTCTTTATTTGGCATGTTAAATGCGTTAGAGAAATCGTCGAAGAGTTTATATATACAATTATATATATATATATATATACAAATTAAAAATAAACGAATCACGCGCGATAGTTCGCGTTTTGAAATCGTTACTTTAAACGATTAAACCGAAAGATCCAACTGTCGGATTTTCCCAAAACTGGAACCATTACGACCGCTTTGGGAAGATCTTTCCAACGATATAAATTTTTTTAAAATCCAATAGTTAGATTTTGAGATAAGTGTAAATCAAATTTCTATAAAAACAGCGCAACGGCCGCCCATCGACCCGAAGCGTCGTTAAATAAGTTTGGCTATTTTTATATAAATAAAATAGCGATAAATTGTTATTAAATACTGTTAACGATATGAAATGATTTTAAACTATATATATTTGAGAATCATTTGAAAAGATCGAGTTAAATCTCATTTCAAATGATTAAACGACGATCTAAATTTAAGATCTTAAAGACGGCGATTGAAGACTGGCGATCTTCACATCGAAAGGATAACTACTGATGCCCGACATTAATTAGCTACCAGTAATGGGTTAAAGTGATGGTTGTCCGGACGTACTTGTTGACTGCCCGGATATGCGAGCACCTCTCTTCCGTATTGGACATACGGGACGAGGAATAAGGTGACTCTGGTTTCGTTCAGACCCAGAATGGACTTGTAAATGGATGTGTGTCCGTCATTGAATTTCATTCCATGTAATTAAATTGATTTCTATTTAATATATATCTGTGGTGGCGGAGAATTTATTCTCTTGCTTAACACCCTTCTTTTGAGACACATGAGCTCAAAGGTTATATATTGGGAGTTATCGATCGCATGGCGTGAATTGTCAATGTGACATGCCAAGATGCAATTGATCGAGGCTTTTGTTGAAAAGCAGATCCTTGTGGATAATGATCAAAGCATAGCTTATTTTCGGCATAGTTTTGTGTATAACGTTAACTCGCGAGCCTCACACCCCGGTAGAGTCAGAAACGGGACAAGGGAACGTAGGGAGTGCACACGTTTTTTCTAGCTAGAAGTGGTGTTTGGGTTTTTACAAGGCCCGACATTTTTATTTATGTGGTTGATGGAATGAGGCGCCTTGGTTTTATTTGGTCGATTGTGACCATTTTATAGGTCCAACAGGATCGGGAAGCATGTGTTCAGTCATAACTAATCCACTAAAGTATTTGTGGACCGGCCCTGCAGGATCCAAGGGTTCGCCAGCGTTCGAATCCTGAGACACTGCTTGAGTGTCTCGAATCGATTAGGAGATCGTCCCTAGCCTTGACTCATGATGGAAACCCATTCTCCAATGCGACATTACGGTTTTGATTGTAAACCTACATATGGCGACATAGTATATGGTAGCTATGCCGTCTAGGATTGATACAATTACTTTGTAGTATTTTTAAAAATATATTAGATGCTAATAATAATATTAGAAATATTATTTTCTACATATCAAGCATTTTTTATCATTATAAGGTAAAACTCTATCCTCCGGTTTGAGTTGCATTGTGTGATGGGACTTGAGTGTAACATCCCATAATTTTCAGTATATTTAAATTTCAATTTAAAATAAATAAATTGGAATATATTAGGGAAAATCAAATTTTTGTTAATTTTAATGATGGCGATTGTTTAAATTTAGTATAAATATATTTTCAAATGTATTTTTTTAGAAAGGTTGTTTTGAAATTTAATATTTAAATAAGTAAATTAATTGAGTAGGTTAATTTAAAGGTGAAATTCAAATTTTAAATTGGAATTTGTGGAATTTTGGAATTGATATTGAATAACATGAGATAAAAGCGAATTAATTTAATTGAATTTGCAGTTCAGATTTAATTTGAGAAATAATCAAGATCCCGGAACTTAAAAATTTGTGAAACAAATTTATTTAAGCTGTGTTTGAACTAAAGGAGAATTCAAATTTTGATTTGTTAAACGATGGAATATAAGCGGTTTAAGTTAAATTTGAAATTCAAATTTGAATTTGTAAATGATCAAATGTGGAACTTAAATTTATGAAATAAATCTATAGAATTGATTTAAGTTATAATTTGATCTAATTTGAATTTAATGAATATTTAATTTGAATTTAAAACAGCTAATCGAATAATTGAATATTTTATTTATTTAATTAACTGTGAAATTTAACCGTTTTGGCGACTGCCTCGGAATTCGACGAAACTGGCGTCATCGGAACCGGAACGGTGAAGTATGCTAGGATTTCAATTTGCGTTACAATCCGACTTACTGTTCGATCGTACGAGAGGAAACGTGAAAGAGAGCATGTAATTGGATAATCGGGTGTGATAACATTTGGGCCTCCTATTTATATAAATAAATTCCTTATCAACCTCACCAGCCATTTTTCACTTCACGTATTTTCTTATCTGCCAATTCTTACTGTCTAATGGCAGAAATAATTTTCAAAACCCTAGATCTAAAATAAAATACAAGCTGAAAATCAAATCTTCTCAAACCCTAGCTTATGATATACCATTTCGAAGAGCTCGACGATACGAAGCTGGTGGTGTCATTTGTTTCAACATGCAGTGCACTGTCTGGCCGAAATTTGTGGTCAAAGTTTGCTGTTTCGAAACCCTAAAGGATAATTTGGGGGTTTTCAGTCCGACAGTAAATCGGAGAATCGACGATATGGGTTTTGTAGAGGCTGATTTGTGGAGTTGAACGATGGTAGTTGGAGGTTCTATTGATAAGCCGATCACCGGAATTTGTTCGTCGAAGTCTAAAGTTTCCGTCCGTTCAGTGCAGCGCCGGCTGGGAGGAGGACCACCGCAGATGCCTCGCTTGGGGGGGTAGGTGCGCCCGGAGTAGATCTTTCGATTGGAGGTGGTTTCGGGTCGGATGGCGGCCGGAGTTGGTGGCAATAGATGGTCAAAGAGGGAGTGGCGTTGGGTTCTTTTTCCAAGGGTACTGTAGCAGTTGAAACGTAATGAAGAGTGAGCAGGAGAACTAGGGGATGACGTGGCCGAAGGTAATGGGCTAGGAAATTATTAATTAAATTTTATAAATTCAAATTTCAAATAGAAAAACGCTGATAACTTTCTCGTTTTAACTCGGATTTGGACGCGGTTTGTTGCGTTGAAATCGTGGCAGAATTGCGGACGTTTTGGCACTAACCTGACTGCATTTAGAGACTATGAAATTTTGAGCTTTGATTGGACGTTCGATCCACTAAAGACTCAAAGGTGAGTGATTTTCTCACTTATGAAATACTGAATTATTCCCATGTTTATCGAATTAAATTGTGAAATAAGTTTGGTTGCATGGTTGTGTTGATTTGGTGAATGGTTGCTTGAACTTGACATGCAATGGAAATCGATAGTTAGTTATTTAAATTTAATTTAAATTTCTATTAGAAAATCTCTACACTTTAGATTAGTGAAATGATTTAACATTTACCATGAAATAAAGTGTTGTGTGATGGATGCCTTGGTTGATTGAATTACTGGATGTATACTGCTTGAAAATGTTCCTTTATTCAGGAGATGAATGTTATGTGTGCATGTGATGATGAATCCCATTCCTTTCACCCTGGATGTTACGGGCATCAAATAAAATCGGGATTTATCAATAAAATAAATTAAGAACACAGAGTGAAATGATAAACCTCTGTGACCCTGATTTGGATTGAAACGATAGATCCATCCCTGAATATCGAGAATTAAATTTAAATCACTTGGCCATAGGGTAGCAAATTACATATGGACATCGGTTGGTTAAATGATTTAAATATTTGAAATTCTATTTGAAAGAAATTCATTTAAAGGAAATTGTCGATTTCGATAAATTTTATTCTTCCTTTAAAGATCTGAATCTTGAAGTATTTGAAGTGATTAAATTTCCAAAGTGAATTTGAAGTTGTAAAGATTCAAAATTAATATGATTTGGGGATTTTCAAGGATAGGGTGGACTCGAATTTAATAAATTCTTTTTGAATTTAATATTTAAATAAAGATAAATCGAGTATACTAGGAAATTTTTATTTAATACGAGTATGGTTTGAATCCTTGAATTTGGGAAAATGGGTTTGGAATGAAGTTTGGGATGAGTCATTGGGCTAGGCAAATTCCAAAGAGACCGGAGTTTAGATTCAAGTATTGAAGTTCGGAAGGAAGGAATGATTTTAGTTAAAGAATTTTATTTTATATACATTTACCCTGTTGTCTTCAAATAACTATCCCTTTCCTTAAAATTTATTTATTAAAACTTTTTACCTATAACTATTTTGTTATAACCAACTTTTCTTATATTTTATTATTTAAACTATAGTAACTTTAAAATGTATGTATATACATATATATAAAGTTTAAAATTTTATCCTATTTTATTCTAGCTATTATATTTTATATATATATATACATTTTATATAAAGATTTTTATTTATAAGCATCTATTTTTCAAGTTATATTAAATGATATTAAATTTCTTCCAAATAGAAAGTGTTTGGATCTAAAACTGTTGTTCAAATGGAGTTGAGATAAATTTTATTCTATCTGAATATAAATCGATTTCTTAACCGATTTTGATATGGAATTGTAAATTTTATTCTTGTCGAATATAAATGGACCTCCAAAGAAATTGAAATGAGTTGAAGTGAAAGTATATATTCTATTTGAATATGAATGTATTTCAAACATAAATCAATTTGGGATAAATTGAAATCTTTGAGGAAAATATATTCTATTGGAATATGGGTCAATTTTGAAATATTATAAGATTATAATATAAGGATATGGAAATATATTCTAATTTAGAATGTGATCGGCTTGGTTTGATTGTTGACAGTTTGATATGTAAATATATTCTACTTGAATATATACTTGGTTCGAAACAGAATACGATATTTTGAGATGAATTGAACCTTTGTGAAATATAAAAGAACCAACCGATGTGAAAGATGTAAGCATTGGTTGTCAAAGAGACAGGAGTCGACATAAAGCATACTCTCTGTCAGTGTCGATACCACTTTGACAACTGTGAACGTTATGACGTATCCAGAATGAGTATGATGACATGGAGGCGATTATTGAATCGAAGAAGATGAACGATATCGAAATAGCCCTGACCTTCGGGTCAGAATTGAAATGACTAAAACATGAGCTATACCGTGACTAATTGAGGTAGTACCTTTGATCGCACACACTATGATGATGATTTGGTCTCATTTATGACTTTGGGAGTGTGTTCCGAGGTGGGCGGTAGTGGCTGTTATGCGTTACCATCGGTCCGGGAGTGCAATTGGTAGAATCCTACCCTGGGCATTGCCTCGAGTGCCTTGTCATACTTTCCTTATCAAGCCCATACGATTTTGTTTTGTCTCGTATCTATGGAGTGCCCTCTGATGCCATCGTTTACGGTGGGTTTACGGTATTGTATAGACTTCGGTATTATAAACAGTGTAAGGGTAAAAATGTAATCCCGCTTACGCTATTTTCAGTATTTATACTTTACTGAGTAGACACTATTATAATAGCGTATTATACTATCTATGTATTAGTTTAACGGATCCTTGAGAGATGGAAAAATCCCGTAACATCTCTTGAGTTACTGCACCCATGACATTGATGTTATTTCGTATTTTGATTTGACTAATATGAGAATGATTTAGTGCTGATCCGAGTGTTTGTTGTGTTTCTTTTATGTAATACGCTCAGGTCAGCAGATGTTGCGGTTAATGAAGATTACTTTGCCTTGGAGACCGAAGACGAAGATTTGGTATATATCTATTATATATATTTCCGCTGCATCTTGTTTCCGCGGCCATGTTGTGTATATATGTTTATGTGCAACTCTGATTTATCATTTGTACGCTATAGTCAAATGTATAAATTCCAATTGTTTTAACTGCTATTTGTCTATTATATGTTGTCCTTCTGCTGTGAGATTCTGAAATTTGTTTTTCTCTTCTTTCTTCTTTTTCTTCTTTTCCCAATAACCGCCTGCATTTGTGATTTGTTTGGGTCGACATGTGTGGTTTATTGTCGATTTGAACGGTCAAAAATGTGGGTCGTTACATTTGGTATCATAGCGATGGTCAGCGATAACCTTGGCTCTATTGGGAATAAACTCATTAGAGATGGGGTTAGTAATGCCCTAGATGAGTTTGAGGGTATATACGAGAGAGCGTACTTGTATTTTGATATAAAATGTTTTATGTTGTGTTGACTTATTCCGTTGAATATTTATGGGTTCTGGTCGATATATGGGACGCCATAGAATCGATAGGAATTCCTAAATAATCGAATGGAATGAATTGACATATTATGATTTTCGACTATATTTTATATATATTATATATACTGTTAGACCAAAAATTGGCACTAACATTTTGGCGTGCCAGGAAGGGGGGCACCAAAAACTTCAACTTCTAGCTTGAATGGAGACTCAATGGAAATCAAAAGGAAGAAGACTGGAACTTCCACTCATGCTGATGATGCTGAAGGCACAAGGAACGAGGCAAGCCAGGAAGCTTCCTCTCATGGAGATCCTTTTGCATACTTGACCAGAGACGAAATGGACGGAGTTCTCGCTGAACTGAGAGATCAGATGGCACGGCAAGACGATCTCATCCAAAAACAACAGGAAATGATCAACCAATTCTTTGCTCAGATGGATGGAAGGCCGGGCAACACTCAAGCCATTGGAGACGGAGCCACTGAAGCGGCTTGCACATGCCACCACGATCAGATCGGTTCGGGCCCAACGACCCGCGACCCGCCAGCACCAGTGCTCGGGGGCAACCCACTCCATATTGCAAATGCACAACAACCTACTTCAGCTCAGGTTCATATGGACACCGGATTGCGAGCTCCTGCTCCTCAACAGCATCAAACGGTTCGTGATCTACCGCCAGGACCCAGTCGGATCGCCCCCCTGCTTCACGATCCAGCCTCACGGGCTGGACTTCACGAACCTACCTCATGAACCGTCCCCCTCGAACCGGGTCGGGTCGCCCCCCTCGATCCATGATCCGCAAGTCGCGATCCCCAGGCGACTGCAAACCAGCTCTGATCTTGGCAGTTTGCAACAGCTTTTTGAAGGCAATCGACTCGCTAATCTGATTCAACGTCTCACGAGAGGCCGCACTTACCAGAACGACATGGATGACGTCAATCACAACCCGTTCACTCAGGAAATCAGGAATTCCCGCAATCTCCTAGATTTTAAACTTCCACAACTCACTACAACAAACTGACCATATTACAACGGTGGAACACCGTTGTAATATACCTTTTACAACGGTGATGCAAACGTCGTGTATTAAGAAGTTGTAATAGATAAATATCTTTTACAACTTTTTTGCACTGTTGCAGCACCGTTGTAGTTACGTATATTTTACAACTATTATTCACTGTTGTAATAAACTTTATTACAACTTTTATGAACCGTTGTAGTAATACCTACTACAACTTTTATGCACTGTTGTAGTAATACCTACTAGAACTTTTGTGCACCGTTGTGACTTCGTTATTATTACATCTATTTCTATTGATTTGTAATACACTTCATTATAATTTTAATTGAATAAATTTTGCAAATGCAACAAAAGATGAATAAACAGAAAACAAATTGATATAAATTCAAAGCAACGGATCCATACATACAAAAAACATTACAACTTTATATACAAAATGCAAAATTAATGAATCATACATGATCACAGTAATATATCAATTCTTCATTACAAATAATGATTACAAATCAGTACCATCCAAAAACTAAACTTCATCTATCGGCCTGCTTCATCTTTGCACTTCCTCAACATCCCCACCACCACAAGACACACCACCTGCATAATCACAAAACATGCATATACATAAACATAACCTTTAGCTTGTTGTAAACATAAAATGGTGGATATGTACTTTTCATGTAAATATGGTTCACATATTCTAATACGCAGAGTATAGATATTTAGATTATTCACTATCTAAACCAAATATCATATATTTATTTTAATCCATTCATTATTTATAAAATTTAATATTTGATGCACTCGAAATGAACAAGATATATAAGTACATTGGTGTCAGGTAATGAATAGAGCAATGATGCCATATAATTTATTCATTTTTTTTAATTTCAAACTATTACATACAAATTTAGCATTTAGCATAATATTTATTATATGAACTCCACTGACCTAGATTTATCATTTGATTTCTAATGATTATCAAATTGTAAAAAATAATCATAGGACAACTGCATACAATCATCAAAACGAAAATGATACATGTAAGAAAATAACAAATTTTAAGGTGATTCAATCAACAAGGTTTGTATATTCGGATCCAAGAGGAAACAATAACTCAAATACAACATTACTAAAACCAATAGTGGTACACCAACACCTTTATTACATCTCAATTTTAGAGAATTATACAACTCAAGAAAATACGTGATTTAACCCTTTTTTGGACTGGAAGCCTGATGTTATGCTCCACATCACTTATTTAGTATTGGATAAGGTAATGCATATATAATTAATCAAGCATCCACCCCTTACAAGCTTGTTTTTTGGGTGAGTTCTAACTAATGTGGCTGTATCACTTAATACCATAATTGTTCTTAAATAAGAAATTAACTAATGTGGCTTATAAACATACGTATGTCCTTCTTTGTCTGTTTTTTCTATTGGTTTCTAGTACAGATCATTGAATATTCGCAGGCTTTCTCATAAACTAAAAATGGATGGTAGGTTTTTCTTCGTTTCTAGTCTGACATATGTTGGAGCAGGAATGATATGCTCACATATGGTGAACATTTCGTTTGTGTTTGGGGCAGTCATTTCGTGGGGTACAATGTGGCCTCTATTTCAGGGACTAGAAGGCGAATGGCTTCCTTCTACTATATCAGAGAACATCATGAAGAGTCTTCAGCGTTACAAGGTATTTATAATTGTCAATTTCTTCCCTCTTAGTTTAACCGTTTAATTCTTACATGCCTATTTTGATCCTACATTCATTCTTCAAATATGGCTTTATTCTTATTGTAGGTTTTTATCTCTATTGCTTTAATATTAAGAGACGGCTTACACAATTTCCTAGAGTTGCTTTCCTAACTACAAGAAATTTTTACTTAAAGTACAGAAGCAAAACTGTTAGACCCAGTAAGTTGTAATGTCCCAACCTAACCAGTGGAACCTACTAACTATTACAAAGCAGAACAAGTAGAAAAAACGAAAGAAGCATATGCTAATCTGCACTTTACTTTTATAGTACCTGATTACAACCATGCAACTCCTAATGAACTCCAAAAAATGAAGCCTTCATGAAAGATTCGACCCCCATTCTGGCATGTATACACACCCTTCATTGTCTTCACCATAATATCCAGAGTCTGCATTCCACACATGTTTCCTCAAGTTAAATGGTAACCATCTTTTTATGATTATCCTTTTTGAGTTAAACATTTACCTATACTCATGCTTCCATTTGGCGATTGTCCAACGATTGCTACACTGCTGTTGCACTTAAAAAGGCATTAATCTGTATGATCATTGTCCAACAATTGCGACACTGCTACACTACTACAATTATAGATAAGAGAATAGGTACACAAAATGCAGAAAGGAATGTCAAATCTGGGGTCACACATAAGGTAGATGAGGTAAACACAGATGTAAAACAATGCATTGAAATGGGTAAACAAAGAGAATCGGTGAAAAATGTTTTGAATTATTACTTTTATTCCTGTAGACTAACAATTCAAACAAAAATAAAACTAATACCATTTAATTGTCGCCAACAAACTCCATCAAAACTGTCATCAGTACAAACATCACAAAACTCCTCATCATCATCCATCACCAACCCCTACCATACAAAACCTGAAATCAAATCTCACTTCACAACCAAAGCACTGACTTTCTCTATCAATATCACAATCCAATATATGGAAGTTCACCTTAATCTACAACCATCACCGAATATAATTGTTGTAGACATAAATTAGATTATCAAAATTTAGAGAAAAAAATTAACCCAGAACTTTTATCGAAAAACTTGCCCAAAGTAATAACTTCTTCGAAAAAAATTAACCCAGAACTAACGACGTCATCGAAAAAAATTAACCTAAAACTAATAATAGATCCAAAGGCGGAGCCTTTCTGATCGTTTGAACAAGCCCAAGAGATGAAATACGAAAAGTTGAGGGCTCAACGTAACAGATATGAAATTCGCTAGACATTGAATCGATACGTTATGGAGACTAACCTCGAAAATCAAAAACGAAAAGATCTGTGTAGACAAGAGTGTAATCTCCAAAATAACAACAACAGTTATGGTTCAGGACTTAGAATCATCGGGGAGGTCGCAGGCAAGCAAGTCGAGAGGAGGAAGTGAGAGGGCGGAGGAGGAATAGGCGACGGGCTAGGTTAGATTTAAAGGGAGCCGCTTTTACCTATTTGGAGATTGTTCAGATTTAGGTTTAGTTAAAAATCGTTCAGGGAGGAGGAAGAGAACAGACGGGTCAATGGAAAATTTTTGGCGGATGGACCAAAAGTTAAAAGGAGAGCCAAAATTTTGGCGGACGGAGCAAATTTTTGGCGTGCGAAACCAAATAAAACGTCAAATATGTGTAGTGCAATTAATTTTTTGAACATATATAAAAGCAGCACTTTTTAGGAAAAGACTAACTATTAATAATTAAAGTTAATAACATAATATTGCTATTCAATATATTTATTACAGTTTCTTTTAATTGTTGAATATTTAGTAGCAATATCACTTAATATATAAACAACTATAGATACAAATTTACACTTTTAGAAAATATTTCATAGTAGAGTCAAAATTTTCGTTACTCGGAACTAAATTACTTGTATTCACCGAAGAAGATAGTTAAAAAATATTATATTTAAAGAAAATTAACTTGAACTTGATTTTTCTTTTACTTTTGGGAAAACGACAAAATTTTATTTTTAAAATTTACGAGTGTTGTTATTTATAATATTTTAAAACTTACTTCAGAAAATTTTATAACTTCAAATTTTTATTTTTGAATTTTGTGATTTTTTTTAAAATTTTATGAAATGTTAAATATTAGATATAACTTTAAATTAATCTATTAAATATTAAAAGAAAAATAAAAAAATACTTTTTAATTATTAATAGCAATCATTGATTATTCATGATTCGCATTAATTATTATATTTTAAGTATTAACTATTTAATAGTAATTATGTAATATTAACTATATTTTTTAATTATTCTTCTTAATTTCTAAGTACTAAATATTATGGATTGATTATTGATCATTACTTCCTAATTGATTATTAATAGTAATTATTGGTTATTAATTATAAATAATTAATATAAATGTATTAAATATTAATTTTTAGTTGTTAATTATATTAAAATATAGTCATATATTACAACAGTCAAAAAATAAAAGTTGTGATAGGCTTTTATTACAACTGTCAAAATAACACAATTGTTAAAAATAAGTTTATTACAACTTTTCTAGAAAAATATTGTAAAAAACATTTATTACAATGGTGCTTTTACCACCGTTGTAAAATTAAAGTTGTAATATGGTCTTTTTGTTGTAGTGACTGGAGCCTTACAACGGCAGGACAGATCCTACTATGCATCTCATGCGTTAAAAAGGCATATGGAAGTTCAAACGACATCGGAAAACGTCATGGCTAAATGTTTTCCCCTCTTTCTGACTGATATAGCATCCATGTGGATTCGGCAGCTGGAAACAGAATCGATCAGAAGTTGGAACATGTTGGTCGCACGCTTCCTTGAACAGTTTCGGGTCCACATCGCTCGACCCAAGAACATCATGTCACTCACTACAATCAAGCAGAGGCCCAGAGAAACTCTGCGTTCTTTCCTGGAAAGATTCAACGTTGCAGCAACATCAGTGGATCGCCCTGAAAATTCGATGGTACTGATGGCAGCGGTATCCGGCGTTCTAGATAACACGGAATTCAAGAAATCTTTATACCGAGATCCACCACGAAATCTCGGCGAATTCTACCTTGAAGCTGATAGGTTCCTGCGGGAAGAAGATGCAACTTCTGAGAAACGCACTCTCGATGTCAACATGCTCGGAGATGGAGAACCGCCCAATCCTGGAAAGGGCAATGACAAGGGGAAAGGAAAGACCCCTGCTACAAATGATCGTAATGCTCCACCCCGGAGAGGGTGCAGATACGACAAATACACTAAACTGAACGACACTCTGAGCAACATATATGTGGATACCGGAGGTGCTGCCTCACATCCAAGGCCTCACAAGAGGGAGCCAACGCTAGCACAACGCAATTCTGGAAGACACTGCATATTTCATGACATGGATGGTCATAACACTGATGACTGCAGACATTTGCGAGACCTTATCGAGGATCGGGTCAGGCGAGGAGAACTACCCGAGTACGTCATTCAACCAACAGCGCCCACACCTGCGCTACCACCACCGACTCCCCGGAGAGGGAACGATCCCGGATCGAGCAATCGCGGGCTTATCATTAACTGATCCCACTCAGCGGATCTCTTCAGTTTTCTGGACTCCGGTCCATAGTTCATTTTTTTAGGTTTTTAGGCGACTTCTCGCCCTCCTTTGTTTTCCCTGCATGTAATAAGAGCAATCACATCAGCCCACACGCACGGAACCGGCTTGTGGTCTCCAGTCGTGTCCGGCAAATGACTGCTGGATTTTCATGAATTAGCAATAAGCATTGAGCTCCGGCTCCTAACTGAATCTGTCCAATATAACCATTGAGCTCCGGCTCCTAACGGGATCCGTCCAGTATAAACATTGAGCTCCGGCTCCTAACTGGATCCGTCCAGTATAAACATTGAGCTCCAGCTCCTAACTGGATCCGTCTAGTACAAACATGAGCTCCGGCTCCCAACTGGATCCATCCAGTATAAACAAATTCTCATGTGCTTTTCCATGGTCGTCTTACTCCGGTAAGGCCGTCTTGGAACTTCATGTGCTTTCCCATGGTCGTCTTACTCCGGTAAGGCCGTCTTGGAACCCCTCTAACATCTCCTCGGATGGTTTACTCCGGTAAGGCCATCTAGGAAATATTCTTGCATTGTTTGTTTTATCTTCTTGCAGGTACAAACTCCTAGCCTTCTTGAATTTCTCTGGCCTTAATACGATCCAGTGTGATCGTCGGTTTTCTGGCCTTAATACGATCCGGTGTGATCGTCACATTATGGAGTATGGATCTCTCAGATTATCCAGAACACATCTTCCTTCAACCAGCAAGATATGTTCTGGGCGCAAACATGTTGACACACTTTTTTGTAAAAGTTGTCACACTGAATATCTGGATAGCATCGCGCTCGGATATGGAGAACATCGTCAGAAGACAGGCAGCGATTTGGTCAAAGTCGCATCACGAACAAAGAATGGCCCAAAACTCCTATTAGATGACCTCTTTTGGGCCCGAAAATAGCGATTATGGAGCTGTGCTCTGTAATTCTTGTAGCTCTCTGAATTAGCTTCAGTTTGAGCTTTGGTTTGGCTCAATCGGACTTACGATTTAAAAGTTATGCATGTTTCCGTAAACTAGTGTAATCTGGCAATTTCCTGGATAAAGTGACGAAGCAAGCACACGATCGGAGTATGGCTCATGCTCCCTCGGATCGCCCCTCATAGGATTCCCCTCATCGGATCGCCCTCCTCATACCACGACCCGTTTGTGGTACACCACACGATCCGACCCGATCGCCAGCACTTCACTCCAGCTTCACCATGCCGCTTACGACAAGACTCGGCTTGTGATAGCCATGTCACGATCCGACCCATGACCACGATCCGACCTGCAGATACGCTCCCTGTTTTGACCTATTCTCATGCCACATCTTGCTCCTATTATCCTGGATCGGGTGCCACGTACCCCATCACGATCTGGTCAACCCAGAATCTCTCCTACAGCTATAAATACACCATTTGAAGGCATTTTCAAGGATCTTTTTGGCCATTCTTCTTCACGGCTTCCACCATTATTGAAGTGCAAGAACTTTGCACTTTCCCATAGTAAAATTCTTCTCTTTTCTACACAATTAACACGTGGATTACGTGTATAAACCCTTGAAATCTCAATAAACGCACGGATTGTGTGTCTGCATGTAACTGATTCCTGTAATCTGTCAGAATAACAATAAGATTATAAAGTGGACGTAGGCTACATCTACAGCCGAACCACTATAAAAACTTCGTGTGTCTCCTCTTTATTTGCTTTTCTCTGCATTCTATGATCTGTGATCTGCATTTGGGTGTTAGGCCCAAATTTTGGTCGAACATATACTATTAGTGGTTTTAAGTGTATGATCATTGGTCGTTGGTAGGTAATAATATTAAGTTAATACATATTTCAGTTGATTCGATAGTAAATTTGATAAGGAAATTTTAATGGTCTAAGAAAATAGTTGAAAATGAAACCTTTGAGTATAACTGGGTGAAAGGGTTGAGATTGAAATAGAAATGAACCTGAAACTTGATCCTGGGGTACTTTTGAAATAGTTCGCCAAAGTTTGAAATAATATCGTATTATAAGAAATAGTGCTGGAAGTGGTTTTCGAAGGATTTTGAACAAGATGAGTGTGTAATCCCTTCTCGGACATCAGAAATGACTTCGGTAATGAGTGCACGCATTAACAACGTTTATTCTGAAGAGTCTAAGTGGGGGAGAGACCAGTCAATGATCATTAAAATTGGGTTTGACAAAGGATTTTGGATTAAATTCCATGTGGTATAACGTATATAAAAGTAATAGTATATGTTATTTAAAGGTTGAATTTAGATTAAATTAGAATTGAAATTTCTATGTTTTTGTTAATTAAGTTTTGGATTTAAAATTTTATATCGTATGGTTTTCTATATAAATGGTATAAGCATAAATGTTATTCTTAAACTTAGTTTATAAATCCAGAATCAAAGCGTTAAGTTCATCATATCTAATGATATCGATTTAGGTACTAAGGTAACGTGATTCAATGAAACCTTAGAAGTTTAAGCCATGAAGTGGATTTAGAGATTAAGAGAAAGAGAAATGGTCATCGAACGCTTAAGTGTGAGCGATAATAAAGCTTAACAATTCCAAATTGATAGATATAAGCATTAGAGGAAATTTAAAATTTGACGAGAAATAAAATCCAACCAAAGTTAATTAAAAATGAATGGGAACAATTTGGTTGGTTAATAAAGGTGAAACTCGTGATTTGGAATGATTAATAATGAAATTAAATTAATTCGAAAAGAGTTGAAAGAAGTTTATGTTTTTGATAATATGTGATGGTTGATAAATTAAACAAAGAAATTAAATAGTGAATTTGAGTTTATGCAGAACGAAGATATAAAAAAATCTAAATGGGTTAAATCTCATTAGGACAATATATCGAGTATAAATCTAAGTATAAACGATGAAATGAATGGAATGTAAACCATTTAGTTGAATGAAGTATAACTTAATTCGAACAGAGGAATCGAGCTAAATGAAGTATAAATTTGAGTTATAAATAACCCTTAATTCAATCCATGGTTTGCGAATCAAATAAATAAATTGGGTTACAGGAACAAAACTTTATTTGAAATACAGGAATAAGATATAAAGTATAACATGAGTCGGGAAGATGGATTAAATTGAAGAAATCAACTTAGGGAATTCAATAAGCTGATTTAAAATTCATGTTGATGGTTAGATTTAGTAAGGAAGATTTGGTTCGTACTAGCGATTAATGTTTAAAAGAGTAAGTAAGTTAAGGGAAATTGAACAAACGAGATAAAATAGAAAGGTTTATATAAAACCATGGCTGACCTTAACCCGCGGTTATAGATTCGAAGTAAACTGATTCGAATGGGAAAATGAAGTAACTGAAAATTGGAAATATGGAATAAGGTTGGAAATATGGAATAAGGTATAAGGAAGAGAAACGACCAATTTATTAAATTAGAATATCGAAAGAATTTGAACTGAGTGGAGTGAATTAATTTTAATGAATTTAATTTTATGGAAAGAAACTCGATAGAAGTCAAATTAGTCGATTTAAAACCAAATATGAATGAAAACGAAGTATGGATGAACTTAAACAATTAGAATGGATAAAATCGGAATTTATTCAAATGAATGGAAAATCGGATAAGGATAAATTGGAATGACATTCAATGTAATATGGATAAATAAACAAGAATAAGAAATGAAAATTGGCATATCGACCAAGGTTAACGAATTAATGATTTGATGTAATCAAGTTAGTTCGGAAAGTAAAATGGATTCAAGCTTTAATTAAAATTAATGCTTGAAATGAAACGGGGAAAATGAATAGAAAGTAAATCAGAAAGAATAGCAATTAAATGCGAATCCATTTCTCGAATAATGAAGTGATAACCATGTCTAAGTGCTAAAGATTTGCCAAAGTTTTGGGAACCGAAAGGTTGGAACTCAAATTAAAATAAATCGACGTTATGCAAAAATTTGAAATATTCCATATTATCTGAAGCTAAAGTGACTATATTTTTTGATGGGTTGATCGGAATTGACGATTCCGGACTTTTCGGAAACCTTAGAAACTTAACTAAAACTTTTGCTAATAGGGCCTTGTCTAATTTTCAGGTTTGTTAGGTTGAAATCTAAGGATTAGTCGTAGTTGTATTCGCAGGAAATAAAAATCTGAACTGAATATCAATGTTGTTTTAGTCATAACTTCCTAACGGAGCATCGGATTTTAATGTGCGAGTACAATTCGGAAAGCCCAGGATCTGAACTTTTCCTTAACTTGCTGGGTGAAATTTTGCTGTTTAAAGGATTAAAAACTGGGCAGAACAACTCAGATCTGCAATTTTATGTGTATGAGCTGAAGCGTTCGCCTTCACTAAAATAGCCATAACTTTGAACGAATCGTCGGAATTCGATGAATCCGGACAACTCGGAAAGCCCGAAACAAATGCTTCAACTTTTGCCTAGTATGTTTTAGTCAAATTCCATTATTAAAAGGGTGATAAACCTCCTTTTGTTCGCTGGCCTGTCGTTAACATTATGGTTTTAAAGTTGAAATGTTTAATGTATGTTGTGTAAGCTATATATATTTGCTATGTACCATATATATGTTTAATTCTTATGCATATGCGAGTATGTAGCAGGTGTAAGGAAGTCGCGCTATGCTTTGGAGCTCGCTTGCGCTAAATACTAAAGTGCTGAAGTAAATAAACTTGCAAATAATGCTAAAAGAGGTAAGTATTTGAGTTATATAGTTTTGTAGCTACATACATATGGTGTTTTCCCTATATTTTTGGGATGCCTCATCGAGCTATGAGATGTATATTTGAATTTTATATATATTGTGATTTTCCGGACCTCTCCGTATAAAGGAGACGCTGCCGAAATTTTCCGTGATTTCAGGGGTTAGAAAAATTTATGAGTTCTGCAAACATAACTTACTTTATAAAGACTATTTTAAGTATGAATTTAAAATAGATATGTGCTTAATATCGTTTCGTTCTCTTTTCGAGGACGAAAAGATTTTAAGTGGGGGAGAATGTAACATCCCATTATTTTCACATATTTAAATTTCAATTTAAAATAAATAAATTGGAATATATTAGGGAAAATCAAATTTTTGTTAATTTTAATGATGGCGATTGTTTAAATTTAGTATAAATAGATTTTCAAATGTATTTTTTTAGAAAGGCTGTTTTGAAATTTAATATTTAAATAAGTAAATTAATTAAGTAGGTTAATTTAAAGGTGAAATTCAAATTTTAAATTGGAATTTGTGGAATTTTGGATTTGATATTGAATAATGTGAGATAAAAGCGAATACATTTAATTGAATTTGCAGTTCAGATTTAATTTGAGAAATAATCAAGATCCGGGAACTTAAAAATTTGTGAAACAAATTTATTTAAGTTGTGTTTGAATTAAAGGAGAATTCAAATTTTGATTTGTTAAACGATGGAATATAAGCGGTTTAAGTTAAATTTGAAATTCAAATTTGAATTTGTAAATGATCAAATGTGGAACTTAAATTAAGGAAATAAATCTACAGAATTGATTTAAGTTATAATTTGATCTAATTTGAATTTAATGAATATTTAATTTGAATTTAAAACAGCTAATCGAATAATTGAATATTTTATTTATTTAATTAACTGTGAAATTTAACCGTTTTGGCGACCGCCTCGGAATTCGATGAAACTGGCGTCATCGGAACCGGAATGGTGAAGTATGTTAGGATTTCAATTTGCGTTACAATCCGACTTACTGTTCGATCGTACGAGAGGAAACGTGAAAGAGAGCATGTAAATGGATAATCGGGTGTGATAACATTTGGGCCTCCTATTTATATAAATAAATTCCTTATCCACCTCACCAGCCATTTCTCACTTCACGTATTTTCTTATCTGCCTATTCTTACTCTCTAATGGCAGAAATAATTTTCAAAACCCAAGATCTAAAATAAAATACAAGCTGAAAATCAAATCTTCTCAAACCCTAGCTTATGATATACCATTTCGAAGAGCTCGACGATACGAAGCTGGTGGTGTCATTTGTTTCAACATGCAGTGCACCGTCTAGCCGGAATTTATGGTCAAAGTTTGTTGTTTAGAAACCCTAAAGGATAATTTGGGGATTTTCAATCCGACAGTAAATTGGAGAATCGACGATATGGGTTTTGTAGAGGCTGATTTGTGGAGTTGAACGACGGTAGTTGGAGGTTCTATTGATAAGCCGATCGCCGGAATTTGTTCGTCGAAGTCTGAAATTTCCGTCCGTTCAGTGCAGCGCCGGCTGGGAGGAGGACCACCGCAGGTGCCTAGCTTGGGGGGGGGGGTAGGTGCGCCCGGAGTAGATCTTTCGATTGGAGGTGGTTTCGGGTTGGATGGCGACCGAAGTTGGTGGCAATAGATGGTCAAAGAGGGAGTGGCGTTGGGTTCTTTTTCCACGGGTACTGTAGCAGTTGAAACGTAAGGAAGAGTGAGCAGGAGAACTTGGAGATGATGTGGCAGAAGGTAATGGGCAAGGAAATTATTAATTAAATTTTATAAATTCAAATTTCAAATAGAAAAACGTTGATAACTTTCTCGTTTTAACTTGGATTTGGATGCGGTTTGTTGCGTTGAGATCAGGGCAGAATTGCGGACGTTTTGGCACTAACCTAATTGCATTTAGAGACTATGAAATTTTGAGCTTTGGTTGGACGTTCGATCCACTAAAGACTCGGTGAGTAATTTTCTCACTTATGAAATACTGAATTATTCCCATGTTTATCGAATTAAATTGTGAAATAAGTTTGGTTGCATGGTTGTGTTGATTTGGTGAATGGTTGCTTGAACTTGACATGCAATGAAAATCGATAGTTAGTTATTTAAATTTAATTTAAATTTCTATTAGAAATTCTCTACACTTTATATTAGTGAAATGATTTAACATTTACCATGAAATAAAGTGTTGTGTAATGGATGCCTTGGTTGATTGAATTACTGGATGTATACTGCTTGAAAATGTTCCTTTATTCAGGAGATGAATGTTATATGTGCATGTGATGATGAATCCCATTCCTTTCACCCTGGATGTTACGGGCATCAAATAAAATCGGGATTTATCGATAAAATAAATTAAGAACACAGAGTGAAATGATAAACCTCCGTGACCCTGATTTGG
Organism: Allium sativum; assembly: GCA_030737875.1. Classification (NCBI taxonomy): domain Eukaryota; kingdom Viridiplantae; phylum Streptophyta; class Magnoliopsida; order Asparagales; family Amaryllidaceae; genus Allium; species Allium sativum. The sequence goes on from JASFAX010000024.1 coordinate 25,108,752, forward strand.
ATTGAAATGATAGATCCATCCCTGAATATCGAGAAATTAAATTTAAATCACTTGGCCATAGGGTAGCAAATTACATATGGACATCGGTTGGTTAAATGATTTAAATATTTGAAATTCTATTTGAAGGAAATTCATTTAAAGGAAATTGTCGATTTCGATAAATTTTATTCTTCCTTTAAAGATCTGAATCTTGAATGTATTTGAAGTGATTAAGGAAATTTTTCCAAAGTGAATTTGAAGTTGTAAAGATTCAAAATTAATATGATTTGGGGATTTTCAACGATAGGGTGGACTCGAATTTAATAAATTCTTATTGAATTTAATATTGAAAAAAAGATAAATCGAGTATACTAGGAAATTTTTATTTAATACGAGTATGGTTTGAATCCTTGAATTTGGGGAAATGGGTTTGGAATGAGGTTTGGGATGAGTCATTGGGCTAGGCAAACTCCAAAGAGACCGGAGTTTAGATTCAAGTATTGAAGTTCGGAAGGAAGGACTGATTTTAGTTAAAGAATTTTATTTTATATACATTTACCATGTTGTCATCAAATAACTATCCCTTTCCTTAAAATTTATTTATTAAAACTTTTTACCTATAACTATTTTGTCATAACCAACTTTTCTTATATTTTATTATTTAAACTATAGTAACTTTAAAATGTATGTATATATATATAGAGTTTAAAATTTTATCCTATTTTATTCTAGCTATTATATTCTATATATATATATACATTTTATATAAAGATTTTTATTTATAAGCATCTATTTTTCAAGTTATATTAAATGATCGTAAATTTCTTCCAAATAGAAAGTGTTTGGATCTAAAACTGTTGTTCAAATGGAGTTGAGATAAATTTTATTCTATTTGAAAATAAATCGATTTCTTAACCGATTTTGATATGGAATTGTAAATTTTATTCTTCTCGAATATAAATGGACCTCCAAAGAAATTGAAATGAGTTGAAGTGAAAGTATATATTCTATTTGAATATGAATGTATTTCGAACATAAATCGATTTGGGATAAATTGAAATCTTTGAGGAAAATATATTCTATTGGAATATGGGTCGATTTTGAAATATCATAAGATTATAATATAAGGATATGGAAATATATTCTAATTTAGAATATGATCGGTTTGGTTTGATTTTTGACAGTTTGATATGTAAATATATTATACTTGAATATATTCTTGGTTCGAAACAGAATACGATATTTTGAGATGAATCGAACCTTTGTGAAATATAAAAGAACCAACCGATGTGAAAGATGTAAGCGTTGGTTGTCATAGAGACCGATGTCGACATAAGGCATACTCTCTGTCAGTGTCGACACAACTTTGACAACTGTGAACGTTATGACGTATCCAGAATGAGTATGATGACATGGAGGCGATTATTGAATTGAAGAAGATGAACGATATCGAAATAGCCCTGACCTTCGGGTCAGAATTGAAATGACTAAAACATGAGCTATACCGTGACTAATTGAGGTAGCACCTTTGATCGGACACACTTCTTCGATACTATTTCTATGACTATGATGATGATTTGGGCCCATTTATGACTTTGGGAGTGTGTTCCGAGGTGGGCGGTAGTGGCTGCTATGCGTTAACATCGGTCCGGGAGTGCAATTGGTAGAATCCTACACTGGGCATTGCCTCGAGTGCCTTGTCATACTATCCTTATCGAGCCTATACAATTTTGATTTGTATCGTACCTATGGAATGCCCTCTGATGCCATCGTTTACAGTGGGTTTATGGTACTGTATAGACTACGGTATTATAAACGGTGTAAGGGTAAAAATGTAATCTCGCTTACGCTATTTTTAGTATTTATACTTTACTGAGTAGACACTATTATAATAGCGTATTATACTATTTATGTATTAGTTTAACGGATCCTTGAGAGATGGAAAAATCCCGTAACATCTATTGAGTTATTGAACCCATGACACTGATGTTATTTCGTATTTTGAGTTGACTAATATGAGAATGATTTAGTGCTGATCCGAGTGTTTGTTGTGTTTCTTTTATGTAATACGCTCGGGTCAGCAGATGTTGCAGTTAATGAAGATTACTTTGCCTTGGAGACCGAAGACGAAGATTTTGTATATATCTATTATATATATTTTTGCTGCATCTTATTTCCGCTGCCATGTTGTGTATATCTGTTTATGTGCAACTCTGATTTATCATTTGTACGCTATAGTCAAATGTATAAATTTCAATTGTTTTAACTGCTATTTGTCTATTATATGTTGTCCTTCCGCTGTGAGATTCTGAAATTTGTTTTTCTCTTCTTCTTCTTTTTCTTCTTTTCCCAATAACCGCCTGTATTTGTGATTTGTTTGGGTCAGCATGTGTGGTTTATTGTCGATTTGAATGGTCAAAAATGTGGGTCGTTACATTGAGTCTTATAATGATTTCATTTTCTAAAAAGCATTGCGTTGTTTTTAAACAAAATTTATTAAACATATGCACTGGCAATCCAACGGAGTAAACCCATTCCGCATTAGCGGCGTGGTCCTGTGATTAGCCATATTGTTAATTAAGAAGGATTCCTCATACCAGTCCCATGACTGACTGTAGTTTATTTCACTTTGCAAACTCGAGTGCCCTCTTTCCACACAGGCAGCCAAATGACAGGTTTTAGGTATGGACACATCATGGACTGGAGCTTTCTTATGGAGAAGATGAAGAACCTTTTCTTTTTACCTTTTTATTTGCGTCTTGAGACATTTAGACATTTTTGAGCATTGATGTATTTTGGTGGAGATTGAGACTTTATTTCTTTCCTTGTTTAGACTTCTATTTTGCTAAGTGTATCCTGTACTGCGTACTCTGATGTCTGCGATGTGATGTTGTGATGACACTTTCATTTCTGCTGCAATGGTTTATGTGTTACGCTATTATCTGAGATATGTTATTGTTGTAATTATGTTACGCTCCTATGATTATCCTTACTTTCGTACAACAGAAGTCTAGGGCCGTCACAGCCGTCATACGATTAACGATGGTTTCAAAGCAGGATTGGTGGTGATAGCCACAGTCAGTCATGGATGATTAGTTGTTCTGTTCATACTATCTCACATAGATTATCCAAAGTCGGGGGAGATGTTCTTTGAGTGCTTAACTGATATTGGTTTAGGCCTCTGGGGAGAGTACTTGGGGAACGTTAAACCCGATTGGGGTTGTATGTGTGAGACTTATATAATCTGGATGTTATGAATGTTTTCCATGATTGAATGGGTATTCTGGTTTCCATGGATGAATGGATGAATTGTTTATAGTAAAGGCCATCACTGTCCGAGGTGGGGAAAGTAAGGTTGAGTTCTTCTCTGATGTCGTGGGTAGATTAGTATGTTTATCTATCCCTTCTCATACACTTTATTGTTGAAGTTTGTTAGTTGTTTTATCGCTCACTAAGACTGTTGTCTGACTCAAGGTTTTATGTTTTCTCTTATTACCTTGGGCTGTTCATTCGGTTGTGTATAGGAAGACTAAGTAACAGGTGACAGGTAATGCTTTAGTGAGGACGACGATGCTGATCGATGGCGTTCTAGAGGCTCACGTACCAGTTTTACTACTATCTAATAATTGGATTTCCGCTGTTTGCTTTTCTGAGTGATGCAGTGAGGCAACTTTGCACAAACACTTTTTCCAAGTTGTGGATATTACTTTCTGGTTGTATGAAAATCTTGTGTTTCTGCTTTACTATTACTACCTGTTGTACATGTTCTATTATATTTTATCCTTAGGCTGTGAGTTTATGACAGGTTATGCTTGTGTTTACCTACTCTGATGATCGTCCATGACTGCCTGGCACACCCTTCAACGCATTATTCCTCTTGTATAGTGCGGGGATTATAGGCGGTCGTCACATTTGGTATCAGAGCTCTAGTTACCGATTTTAACCAAAGTTCTAGGATGTAATCACGTATGAGAGACGTACTTGTATATTTTAATTGGATGCTTACTATATATATGTATATTAGCATATATAGTAGTAGCGGTTGTATCTCTTTAGCAATTTTTCTTGAAAGTGGATAATTGTTCTGAATTGCAGATTTAGAATGAGTAGACGACCATCAAGACACTCTGCTAGGAGAGCTAACACTGGAGGGGCAAATGGTGGCGAACTAGACTACCTAGCCATGTTTGATGCCATGGCGGCAGCAATCATGAATAGGGTCCTCGCTCCAGTGGCGGCTACGGTAGATGTAGGTGTGCGAGTTCCTAGAGGAGTAGATTTTGCAAAGCTGTGCAAGGACTTTACATCTCTAGGGGAAAACCATTCAAGGGAACTGAACCAGCTGAAGAGGTTCAAAGGTGGATGGATTCATGTGTCTGAATCTTTGGAGACTTAGGTATTGAGGATGCAATAAAGAGAAAGCTTGCATCAAGGCAACTGCACGACAGGGCCATGGAATGGTGGAATTCTGTTACGCTTGAGACTCCGGAGGAAGAAATTTCATGGGGGCAATTCCAGGCTAAGTTTGAAGCAAAATTTATCTCCGCAGCTCAGAAATCTTCTCTATTCAAGAAGTTTGTAGAGCTGAAACAGAATGGTCGTTCTATGCTTGACTATATTTCTGATTTTGAAGCCTTTTCTTGATATGCTTGTTCATACATTGATACACCATATCAGAAGAACGAGAAGCTTGTCTTGGGGTTGGGTGCTTATATCGGAAAGCCGTTAGTGGACCATCTTGATGATTCATTTGAGAAGATTGTGGAAAAAGTTATTCTCCATGAGAGCTTGTTTCCCAAGGAAGCATATGTTGTCGCTGCAACCAAGGAAGCTCAGAAACCGCAGCAAGGTGGTAATAATATAAAGAGGAAGCAGCAACAACAGAAAGGAAAGGATGGCCAAAAGAAACCCAAGAGTGAGGTGGTTTGCTTTAACTGCCAGCAGAAAGGTCATTTTGCTAATGAGTGCAAGAATCCCAAAGCTGAGAAGAAGTGCTTCAAATGTGGGAAGCCTGGGCATGAGAAGAAAGGTTGTGCAGAATTAGCTAAGGGCAAGCAGGTTGTGAGGGCATATTCTTTGGAAGCTGTGCCAACTTCTTCGAGAGCTCCTACTGTAGAGGAGAAGGGAAAGGGTGTCATGGTGCAAGGTATTCTTTTTATTAATGGTGTTTCAGTTCGAGTTTTGTTTGATACTGGAGCATCACATTCATTCATTTGCAATGAGCTTGTGTGTCGTTTGGGTTTGGAACTCGAGATTTGTGATAGACCATTGATTGTGACTAATCTAATTGGGGGTTCGTCCAGTTTGTGTATGATTTGCTATGGTCTAGTGTTGTCGAGTCATGATTGCTCTTTTGTGTGTCATTGCTTTGTTCTTAACTTCGTTGGGTATGGGATCATCTTAGGCATGGATTGGCTCAAGAGGTATGCGGCAAGGGTGAATTGGGTGAAGTTAGAGGCGAGGGTTGGGGATGTGGAAGGGCGAAAGGTGTTGATTAGATGTAAGCACGAAGACGGGGTCTTCGTGAGTTATCTATATTCGCTTGAGATTTCATAAGAAGACCTATCATCAATGATGATCACTAATGAGTATGTAGATGTCTTTGACGATGTCAAAGGATTGCCACCGCATAGTGAGATCGAGTTTAGGATCGATTTGGTCGAAGGTGCTAGACCAATCGTTATGCCCCTTAGGCGGATGGCGCCTAGGGAACAACGAGAGTTAGAAGTGCAAGTTTGTGACCTTTTTGGAAAAGGATTCAATCGGAGGACTGTTTCTGAGTGGGGTGCACCAGTCGTATTTGCAACCAAGGGTGATGGCTCGTTAAGATTGTGTGTGGACTATTGTGAGCTGAACAAGGTGACTAAGAAGAACAAGTATACATTACCAAGGATAGATGACTTGTTCAATCAGCTTCACGAAACCAAAGTGTTTTCTCAGATGGATTTGGCCACGGGATTTCACTAGTTGAGGGTGACTAAGATTAGTGTCCCAAAGACTGCTTTTAGGACACCATCTGGTTCCTTCGAGTGGTTGGTGATGCCATTCGGATTGACTAAAGCACTAACATATTTCGTGTATCTTATGAATAGGGTGTTCAGAGATCAGTTGAACAAGTTCGTGCTTGTGTTCATGGGTGATATTCTGGTTTACTCCAGGAATGAGGAAGAGCACAAGACTCACTTGAGAGTTGTGTTAGAGATCTTGCGAAAGCTTCAGCTGAGAGCTAAGTTTTCCAAGTGTCACTTCTGGAAGAGTGAAGTGAGATTCTTAGGCCATGTAGTTTCTGGAAAAGGCATAGCGGTTGACCCCGCTAAAGTTGCAGCAATCCAAGACTGGGATCGACCTAAGAATGCGACGGATATTCGAAGTTTCCTTGGGTTGGAAGGAAATTATCAACGGTTTATCAAGGATTTCTCCAAAGTAGCTGCACCGTTGACAGGATTGACGAATAGAACCAAGTGTTCACATGGGATGTAAAGTGTGAAAAACTGTTCGGAATCCTAAAGGAGAGATTAACGAGTGCTATTGTGCTGACCATTCCAAGTGGGAATGAAGAGATGGTGGTATATACCAATGCATGTAGTACTGGACTTGGAGCAGTACTAATGCAGAAGGATAAGGTTGTGGCCTACGCAAGTCGACAACTAAAGCCGCAGGAGAAGAATTACCCGACTTATGATTTGGAGTTGGCGGCGATTGTATTTTCTCTGAAGATGTGGAGACATTATCTATTGTCGTTGTTTACGGATCACAAATCGTTGAAGTATCTTTTCTCCCAAAATGATTTGAATCTTCGGCAGCAAACATGGTTAGAGTTTCTGGCATCATATGATTTTGGTATTGCATATACTCCAGGAAAAGGCAACGCAGTTGCAGATGCATTAAGTCGAAGACACACAAGTTTAGGAGCGATGTTTTCAGAATGGAAGAGCCTCGAGTACTTGGCAAGGTTCGATTTCAGGCCAAGGTGCGAGTTGGAACCTGAAATGTTGGCAAGCTTATCGGTAAGACCTATCTTAACGAAAGGATTGGCGAGAGCAAAAAGAAACATGCGAAGCTTGTCGAGTTTATACAGAAACTGGAACCATAAGATAAAGAGTTCGAGGTCGATTGAGAAGGTTGGCTTCGAAAGCAAGGGCGATTAGTTGTTCTTGATATTGACGGATTGAGGGATGAGGTTCTGAGAATGTCATCACTCGAAGCTGACAATTCATCCCAGTGGTAATAACATGTATCAGGACATGAAGAGAGTCTACTATTGGGAAGGGATGAAGCGAGATATTGGAAAGTTCATTTCCAAGTGTATGAACTATCAGTTGGTGAAAGCTGAGTAGAAGAAGCCGAGTGGTTTGCTTCAACCATTGGAAGTTCCTATGTGGAAGTGGAAGCAAGTATCGATGGATTCTATCGATGGACTACCTAGAACCAGGGCAGGAAACGAGGGGATTTGGGTCATTGCGGAATGTTTGACCAAAAGTGCGAGATTCATTCCTATTAAGTCAACCAGGACGCATCGAAATTGGCTGAACTTTATGTGAAATGGGTAGTTTGATTCCACGGTGTCCCAAAGGGTATAGTGAGTGACCGAGATCGGTTATTCACAAGTGGATTCTGGAAAAGTTTGCAAGAAGCTTTGGGAACCGAGTTATGCTTGAGTACATCATATCATCCCCAAACTGATGGTCAGACTGAGAGAGTCCACCAAGTTTTAGAAGATCTCCTGAGGGCTTGTGTGTTAGACTTTGGAGGATCATGGGAAGACCATCTACAACTAGTTGAGTTTGAGTATAATAATAGCTACCAGTCTAGCATTGGGATGGCACCATACGAGGCGTTGTATGGGAGGTCGTGAAATTCTCCAGCATGTTGGTTAGAAACTGGAGATTAGTTGGTACTTGGACATGAGATGATTAGAGAAACCTCAGATTGTATCGAGATTGTATCGAGATTGTTCGACACCGAATGAAGGCTGCCCAAGATCGTTAGAAGAGTTATGCGGATAAACGTCAAAAAGACTTAGAATTCGACGTAGGCAATATGGTTTCTGTGAAGGTTTCACCGTTGAAGCATATGGGGAGATTTGGAAGTAAAGGAAAGTTGACTCCAAGGTTCGTTAGACCATTTCCGATAGTCGGGCGAATTGAAAAGCTCGCATGTAGATTGGAGTTACCCGAGAAGATGTCGAGTGTGCATAATGTGTTCCATGTGTCATTCCTAAGGAAGTTCATGCCTGATTCGAATGTGGTGGTATCTCCCGACCAGTACGAAGATTTAGAAGTAGAGATCGTAGTTATGAGCCCTCGTAAGCCACTTTGTGTTGTGGGGAATGACACGAAACAGCTTAGGAGGAAGACGGTTAAGCTAGTCAAGGTACAATGGAGTGAAGTTGACGACGATTGTACGTGGGAGACGGAAGACAATATGAGAGTGACTCATCCAAAACTCTTCGTCGGCAGGACCCTTTGATATCGTTATAACGTTGTATCTTGTTGTTGTGTGGTAGAATTCCGCGTGCTAGGATAAGGCTATGGATGCATGGCTTAATGGTTGCTAGTTTGGATGATAGAATTGGCTTCTCATGGATGATAGGCATGCAGAATTGTTGTGGTTGCTTGTGTTTATTTGGAATTTCAGGGGCGAAATTCTTAAGGGGGAAGACTGTAACAACCCGCATTTTATGTATCGGAAGATCATAAAATATTTTTATTTTATTCCCTGAGGGCTGGATCATTCTCATCTTTTATTATGTTGCTTATAGGGACGAGGGACATATCCATAATTTTTACTGGTTTTGTTTGTGACCATTTTGCCCTTGTCAGCCTTGTACCTGGCATAACTTTTGACTCAGGTCGAATCAGAGAGTGAGACCTGTGCCATTGGAAAGAAATTAATGATTGCATTTCCGTAGATTGGTTACATTGAGGATTTGGCTCAGCGGTTTAGGGGAAATCATTGTTTTGGTTTTTTTTAGTTGGTTGTCCAGGTTTTGGAAGGCTAATCGGCTTATTTGGAGAAGTCCCATTAGTGGGATGGTGGAGTCTATAAATAGGGGGTGAGGGGTATGGAGAATAGTTTACTTCTCCCATACTCTCATTTGAAGGCCTTGTGTTCCTTCTTCCTCTGAACACATTTCCACCATTAGAAATCCAAATCCAAGGCGGGAAATCGAAGATATATATCAATCGAGGCTGGATGTACATCATTTCAAGGGCGGATTCGTCGGATCGAGGAGTTTGGGTTGAATTGCTCGCTGTCCGGATTCATAATTCTATCATTTTAGCTTGTTTTGGAGAATCGGTGAGTGATTTACATCTCTTACATGAACGCAATGAAGTATATGAGTATCTATGCAGGTTTTTCATCAATTGTAAGTGTTTTCTCATGGATCTATACCATTATATGTCCATTTTCATATGAATCACCTTATTATCTAATTTAGCAAGTTTAATCGGTTAATTCCATGTTATTTCATATGTTCATGTAAGTTAGATCTCTCATTTTGATCATATGTCCCTTTTAATGGTTTTGGTGAAATTTACACCATTTTAGTGGTAATCTTCATATTCATGTTGTTACAATGCTATAACATGCTTATGATTGTATTGGATGAGTTGGATTCGTCGAAATTATTGTGTGGCGAAGTTTTGGTCGAAATTGAAGTTTGAATGGAGTTGTACAGTGGACCGATCGGTCTAAAAACCTTTTCTTGGGGAACAATCTAGGATCGATCAGTGGGTGGAAGACAGGGGACCAACCGGTCTAATTTGGAGGACCGACCGGTTGTATTTCAGAGGAGGCAGACCAGTATTTTTCACCAAGGCAAGTGGAAGTGCTTTGGACCGACCGGTGGGCGATAAGTAAGGGCCGACTGGTAGGCAGAAGCAGAAGGCCGACCGACCGGTGGGAGTTGTGATTTAGGGAACCGACCGGTGTAGTTCCTGGGAAGACCGACCAGTATAGATCAAGAGGGGACCGACCGGTGTGATTGGGAGGACCGACCGGTATGTTTTGGGAGGACTGACCGACCGGTGTTGATTTTCTGAAAATTTTATTTGTCGGATACGGTTCTGATTTTAATAAAAATGTGTTTTAATTTTTTTTTCGAACAGTGGTGTCCGAACCAGTGCCGCAGCGCAGTGGTGTAATATAGCTCGGTGATGGTGTAACTTCGAAGTGGTTCAACTAGGAAGGTTCGAAGTGTTGAAAGGTGCTCGTTGATCGGTGTAGAACAACGAATGAGGTTACAACTCAAAGGTCGTGAGTTGGTGGATAATGGTTGCTCGAGAAGGTCGCTTGAGCCATGAAAAGTCACCAGGTTGGATGACTAGAGATGCGAAGGCTGAGAGATGATCATTGTCGTAAGTTCTATCAGGCTCAAAGCAGGGGTATGATAGGGGCACCTAAAAGATCGGTTGTAGGTCGAGTACCCTGGGTCTTAGGGGAAGGCCTAGTTGTCAAGGTTGGACATTGTCAAGGTTGGACATATGGAGTTTATGCTAGAACTGGGGTTACCATTAGCCCTTGACATATGGCAAGATTGGTCGTCAAAGATTAACGATGGTTTCAAAGCAGGATTGGTGGTGATAGCCAGAGTCAGCCATTGATGATTGGTTGTTCTGTTTGTATTATCTCACATAGATTATCCAAAGTCGGGGGAGATGTTCTATCTCACATAGATTATCCAAAGTCGGGGCAGATGCTCTTTTAGTGCCTAACTAATATTGGTTTAGGCCTCTGGGGAGAGTACTTGGGGAACGTTAAACCCGATTAGGGTTGTCTGTATGAGACTTACATAATCTAGATGTTATGAATGTTTTCCATGATTGAATGGGTGTTCTGGTTTCCATGGATGAATGGTTGAATTGTTTATAGTAAAGGCTATCATTGTCCGATGTAGGGAAGACAAGGTTGAGTTCTTCTTTGATGCCGTGGGTAGATTAGTATGTTTATCTATCCCTTCTCATACACTATTGTTGAAGTTAGTTAGCTGTTTTATCTCTCACTAAGACTGTTGTCTGACTCAAGGTTTTATGTTTCCTCTTATTACCTTAGGCTGTTCATCCGGTTGTGGATGGGCAGACTAAGTAATAGGTGACAGGTAATGCTTTAGTGAGGACGACGATGCTGATCGATGGAGTGCAGGAGGCTCACGTACCAGTTTTACTGCTATCTAATAATTGGATTTCCGTTGTTTCCTTTTCTAAGTGATGTAGTGAGGCAACTTTGTACAAACACTATTTCCAAGTTATGGATATTACTTTTTGTTTGTATGAAAGTTTTGTGTTTCTGCTTCACTATTACTACATGTTGTATATGTTATATTATATTTTATCCTTGCGATGTGAGTTTACGACAGGTTCCGCTTGTGTTTACCTACTTTGATGATCGTCCATGGCCACCTAGCATACCCTTCAGCGCATTATTCCTCTTGTATAGTGCGGGGTTATGGGCGGTCATCACACGGCTGGTAGGCCAGCTTCTGCACATATCTGGCTTTTTAAGGTTTTCAGTCATATATATATATAACTTGATTAGCACATTCGTGTATACTTGAGGATAGATTTTAACATTATAAAAAAACCTTATCTTTATGATTCGATTCCCATAGTAGCTTCATTCGTTGGCATCGATCAAAATCTCATTATTCAACATGTTAACCAATAATTATTTTATTTCATTTACAAATATCGTACTACTTGTTTTATATATTTAAACAAGTAATTATTTTCCAATCAATCGAAATCCCATTTCTATTTTAATAATAGAAAATTCTTTATAAAACCCCAATTTGTTTTCTAATATATTCGAATATAATTTACGGTATTTAAATACCAATTATTTCTGGCTAGTGTTGTTCAAACATCCCAAAATACACAAAATTCAACACTAGATTATTTGTCATCATATAATGCAATATATAAAAAACAGTTTTATAATTGCTGAGGGATCCTGCTGGATCCCTCCAACCTGTTTCCCTGCAGCCACAGATGTTAATCAACATAAATAACACATTTTCATATCATATGAAATTATTAAACCAGTATTTAACCAACGAATTCATATATATAAATATCAACCCATTTATTTGTAAATCATCCAAACAACTATCACACACATCATTCAATCATTTTTATCTATACTAGATAACGTTTATAAAATTATAAAACTGGACAGAGTTAGTGAGCTTACTTACCTTGGTCATTAATTGTTGAATAACTATTAATGTAGGTTGATTATATCGGTCGTTTTATTTTGCCTAAAATCCCAACTAGCTCCAAATCTCTCTAGACTCGTTCCAGCGTGTAGCCTGTGATTATACGATTTCAACATGACTGACCGTTCGAAATTCTAATATCATATGTACATGATATTAAATTTATAAGTTATACGTATATAAATTTTAAAACAAACTTTATTTATTTATATGGGCCGTACCTTTTCATTTCTTGGCCCAAAAACATTCTGACTTGCGCAAAAGCTTTTGTTTTTCCCTAATGGAATTTCTGATCTGCGAAATTCCTCCTGTCACTGCATATTTTCCTCCCTACTTTTTTTCATTTTTTTCTTTTAAATGATTTTGGGCCTCACGTTAACTTGGCCCATACCCAATAACAACCCGTAACTACAAATCTATCATCTTCCCGAATGAATAAAACACCGCCTATTCCTCTTGTTAAAATTCGAACACGCAATCATTTGGAATGCCATTGAAAGAAAAAAAAATACAAACCTCCCTCACTACTATATCATTACCAAAACAGACAACACAGGAGAGCTCCCCTTCCCAATTGACTCACGCCCATTCTTCCACTAATTGAAACCGTAACCTGCTCTTCTCTCCTCATTAGTCCAGTTCGAACTACATTGTTCTATTGCCGCTGCTTTTCCTTTCACTTTTCATATTTACCTGTTAACTCGAACTGCCCTAATACCTCACGTCTCTGGGCAGTAACGTGGTTCATTTTACACCCATCGATCGATCACCTGAGGCCAACCCTTCGCAGCAGATGAACTCAACAGCTTGACCTTCTCTTCCCTTTACCCTCCATGTTCACCTCGCACCTCTTCCCACCCCATTATAGTTCACTGCACCACCTTCTCCTATTATTATAATGGCAATTTTTGGAAAAACTTGACCTACGTTCTTCCTAATCCACTCCATATAAACATTTGCAAGCTCAAAATCCCAATGCACAGTTCGAGCTGAAAACACACCACCTAAACCCAGTATCTCCAACTCTCACCTACACTTCTCTGTGCAGGCTTCCTCACTTCCGAACTCTCTTTTTTTCTTTTTTCGAAAGCCATTTAAAACGAGCATTGATCAATTTGGATGAAGCCATATGGAGTGTGATGTCTGCGCATTTTTATATAAGCTTTACTTGGCATCCAAGTATTAGGTGAATAGGGTAGTACGCATGTGTTTTCATAGGTATGCAGCTTGATTTTACAATACAACTTTAGTCTAAGGTAGCTGTGTGAAATGTATATAGGTAGTTGTGTAAGGGAGGATAGTGAAAGCTGTACATTTCCTTGGTTGTTAAGGTATCCTACATATGTATTTTAATTTTATATAATATTGTACACTCACCAGAAACCCTGAGTTCTTCCAGACGAATTTGAGCCAGGTAATTTACCAACCAATTATATGATGTTGTATTGGCGATATTGGTACTTAATCATATAATTAACATGAATAGTTGTTATATGATATGAAACCCAACTGGTTTTAATAACGATATAACAAGAAGTATTACTTGGGTATTTGAATGATATCTGGGAAAATTTTGATATAAAAATAGCGGAAAAAATGAACTATATTATAACTATAACAGTTATTTCGATACATAGTTAATTCTTATCCCAAAATTTGGTATATTTTCAATAGTTATTTGGATATGTGAATAGTTAATAAAACGGTAAATAGGTTCAAGTTGGATATATCATATACCAACACAGTTCAATTTTAATTATTGTTCCAATGGTATCATATATCCAAATATATTGATTATATCACTATGTGAACATATATTGGATATATAACATAAGCTTTATATAAAATATTCTGGGATGTTACATAACGTTGGAACAGTTATATGATCGTATAACTAATATTGATTATATCACTTATAGCATATGTGTTTTAGATACAATTTCTAGCTATATATATTTTCTTAGTTACATATGGTTTGTGCCCTCCATGTGCATTATGTTATAAAAAGTTAGATTTTTAAGGGTACCGTGTTGCACCCAAATTTTGTTCGTGTACGAGTTGCAAACGACACAAATAAAAATAACGTTGTGACCAGCAATGGGCAATGATGACAAAATGATAATAAAATAGACAAGTTGACATATTTTGTAAAATATCAAAAATGCTCATTCAGGGCACAAAATAGGTTAAATGAAAAGTAGCTTGTTTTCCAAATTAAAAATTATGTAAAAATTCTAAAAATTAAATTAACAATCCGTCTTAAAAATCTTATTAAAAATCAAAATCAAATATTTTTATATTAAATAAATCGTTATAGTTTCTAAATGATTATATAAAAGACCATTTGAAAATTTGATTTGGACATAAATTACAATCTATAAAGCGAAGTCTTGATTTTTCACTTCCATTAGAAAATATAGCTAAATAGATTCGAAAGTTTCTTGTTTTGAAGAAATCCGACTTATAATGAATCATGTACTCTCAGTTGAAGTTCAAAACTCAATATTACGAACTACTGCGATGTTACAAGCTCATTTATAATTAAATTATAATTTATATGTTCAACTGTCGTTTATATAATTATATTCATTATTCTATTTCGAATATAAACTCGATTAAACTTCTTAAATAATCCAATTTACAGAAAATTGCCAATTTAGCTATTTTTGGCTATTTCAAAAATTAAATTTTATTATCCCATTACTTATATTATTTAAATATTCAAAATATTTAAATCTAAACCACTTAAATTCTCAAACCATTATATTAAAATAATTACATAAATTAATTATTCAATTATGAAAAATTCAGGATGTTATAGTGTGTGTATTAGTGTTGTGTTTAGAATTTTAAAATGTTGTGGTGAAGTGGTTGCTTGCTTGTATCGTGCCAGTTTCCGTATCAGTTTTCGTATCAGTCTACATCAACTTCCTTTTACTTGTCATGTGAGGGGAGAACTCTGGCTTGCAATTAGCATTTTAAGTTTGTGAATTGACACCATTTGAAATGTTAGGATTGCTCTAGAAAATATGATTTGTTCGTTATAAATTTATGCACATGTGACAGACACACTTTGACATACATGACTCAAATTCTTTGCAAGTGATATTTGGTTATTGGGATATATTATGTTGCATCCACATTATCTGTATTGTTATTTTATTTGTTCTCACACTGCAAGTTCCCTATAGATTTGTAAAATCACTATAAATGGAAATGATATATATCTGAACCACTGTATAGATTTAGAAATCAAAACTTAATTTATTGGGACGTGAGTTGAAATGAAAAATATATGTAAATTGAATATTAAAAAAATTGAAATGATATATATATATATATCATTTGGCTAAAGAAGAAAATTATATACAGACGCTTTTGGTCTATTTTTAAAGTATTTTCTGAATTTATAAATATATTCTGATTTAATAAAATTATTAGAAATTCAAATTTAGAAATTTATTTAAACTTATATTTGATAATTTAATAAAGCTTTCAATTTATATTATATGTTATACAAATTTAATTTATAAGTTAATATATGTTTTAAAATATAAATTTTAGATAATTTTGTTTAAAATTTAAATAATTTAAGTTATTATACATGTAAATGAATTAGACTTTTAATATAGTTTAATTGTTATTTAATTTAAAAAAATACAAACTTTCATAAAATATAAGTACACAATGGTTTCAATGAGAAGTTAGAAATTAAGTATAACTTGATTTGTTAAATGACATAATTGAAATGGAATTCATTAATTAAGATAAATTGATTTTAAGATGTAAAAGTTAAATTAGTGAATGTATGATTTTGAAACAAAACATATGGATTAGATAATTATTTATTAAGTAGATATTTTGAATATAAGTATAACTAAAGTAAAAATATTATATAATTGATTAAAGTAAAATATAGATTTATCGACATGAATATTATAAGTTGTGATTTAAAGACAATGTGAATCCTAATAATAATATTGGATAATCCAACTTGAACTCTATTTTGAAATAAACTAAACTTAAGAATATCTTGATTATAGTTTTGATTTGATTGAATTGAAAATTTGAAAATCTAAATTTAATTAAGTTGATCTTTAGAAATGCGGATAGGTGGTTTGGATTGGACTATTTTGAATTATTTGGAATTTGTATTATCTTATATTAATCTAATTTAAATTATAATATTATTTTATAACTATTTTAATGTAACCAATTTTTAATTAATTAATATACATTATTTAACTATTTTAGTTGTAACATTTTTTAAAAATTAATTATTATATATTTATTTTTAAATCAAAATATTTTATATAAAGATAATTATTTTAATTACAACTATTTTATATTATATTATTTTTTTAAAAAAAGTTCTTTCCAGTTCAAGTTATTGAATCCAAAATATTAACACAAATTTTTTTAAAATAATGATAATTGAGGTATAAGAATGCGAAATCAAAATGTAATTTCGGTAACAAGCCGTTTTAATGTCTGAATCTTGAACTTAAATAAAATAATGAACTGATTCGAAATATGATTTATGACATTGAAATATTCGAACATAATTATTTTGATATAAATCAATATTATTATTATTATTATCTGATTTATGATATTTTAAATATGATTTAAAATATACATGAGCAAGGTGTGAAATAAACATTTGGTTGTTAATTAAAGAGACCGGAGTTGGTATTAACATACTCTCTATCAATAACGGTACCACTTCTATAACTATGCATGTGGAAGAAAATCCAAAATGAATTAGGTTAGTTTGGCTTAGTAAAATGAAACAAGAGAACGATGATGGATAGCCTTGACTTTCGAGTCATAATTGAAATGACTAAAACATGAGCTATACTGTGATTAATAGAGGTAAAACCTCTTATCGGACGCACTTCTTTGATGCCATATCTACTACTTTGTGATTATTGGGGCCCTTTTATTATGAGAGCGTTGTTCGAGGTATGCGGTAGTCACAACTATGCATTATCGTTGGTCTGGGCATGTAAATGGGTAGAATCCTATATCTTGGCATTGCGTCATGTGCCTTGTCATATTATCGTGATCGAGCCCCCTACAATTTTGATTTAACGTTGTTGTATAGCGGCACATCCTTGTACACCGACCGTTTAACTGGTGTTTTATATGCAATGTTTATAAACGGTGTAAAGGTAATAACGGTAATCTTGCTTATGTTATTTTAAATAGTTGTAACACCCCGTGTATTACATAGCAGTGAAATTCACAAATTAAAGTATAATTAATTTCAAATCAAAGAATTAAGGGAAACGGGATACGCCATTGCGTTCGTCTCGGAATTCTGCTTGAGATAGAGTCCGAGTTTGCGAAAAAGGACTCCGTATGAGGGAGATATGACCTCCGGAAGTTTCAGCATTCAGTTTAAAATTCAAACAGACAAAAACAGCTCAGAAAACAAATTCGAAATTCAAAAATCGGACCAGATTGGGCTAGGCGGGAATTTTCCCGCCCAAGGCACCCAGGTCGACTGGATAGTCGACCTGGGGCACCCAGGTCGACTACATAGTCGACCTGGGGGTCGATTGGGGAGTCGACCTGGCCCCTGAGCCAGGTCGAACCCAGCCCCTCCTAGCTGGCCTGGTTTGTGCTTGGCCGAATTTCTGAGTCTTGCCTTGTCACTAGGGCTAGGTGTCAGCTTCTGATTGGTCTCTCCTTCAAACGAACGGCTAATATTAATCCAAGCTCCATCGACGGTTCTAATCAATTCACAAACTCTATAAAAAGGACCTAAGACTCCACCTAATTCATACAAATAAAAATGAGAATGAGACCGACATGCTGCTGAGGAAAGACTAGGAGTAGCCGTCAAAATTGAGAGACGATTAGGAGTCAATTCGAAAGCTTAAAGCAACGACAACTAAATCAAAACAACGCCTACAAAAAAGGATAGCATCTCCAAATTCAGAATTCAGAAACCTGAATTGAAGATTCGTCATACGTTGTAAGTAGAGTGCTATTCCGATATGAATGAATAATTGAGTTTTGATTTGTGTAAAATGAGAAATGGAATTGTACTTAATTTGTGGTGATGATAATTCATAATTGTATGTTGCTATGATTGTAATTATGAATAGATTTGGGATGTTGTGGTATAATGATGTTAGACCTATTGGATATTTGCAAGTATATGACTCATGTTGAAAGTTAACGACTATATGTTTGTGGTAGTTTATTACAACACCTATTGGATATTTGCAAGTATATGATTCATGTGGAAAGTTAACGACTACATGTTTGTGGTAGTTTATTTCAACAAAGTTGAGATTCATGCAAGTATGTAATTCACTCTTATGCCAACATGATGTATATTTTTATGATCATTTTTTTTTAGCATAGTTGGATCTTATGATTCATATGAATTTATGTTGGAATTGGCATCATGATTCAAGTGTAAAACCATACTTTTTTATTAGTGACAAAAGTAAGCACCTTTGTGAACTTGTGTTGACTTTATGAACATGGCAAGTTTATGTTTGACTTTATGCCCAAACAAAATATGTTTTAGGCCTATGTTGTTATCAAAATCATGTGATACTATATGTGACACATAATTTAAGTTAGGTTCATAATTTAAATGCAAGTTTACATGACTAGATTAAAACCATGATTCATGTTTATGTATGTTTTATGTCATGATTTTATGCTATCACAATGCAAGTTCACAAGTGCCTAATTTATTTTAATTAGTTCGCTATGTTGCAAGTTCATGCGTTCACATACCCCTTTTGATGTTACTTAGAATATACATACATCATGTTCTAAGCCTCCCCTTTTTCATGTGGCTAAGTCGGGCTTAAATGTCAAACCCAACATATGTTATAATATAGCGAACGTATAAAACGGGGGTAATGACGTTGGGTTAAAAATATAAAACATATGTGTTGGCATGTCTGACGCATGCCAATGACCTTGAGAACATTTAAGGGGTATAAATTAATTTTACCCAATAAAGATGAATTTGAATAATGGGCTGCAAATATTTACATATAAAACGAAAAGATACAAAATATTTAAACTTAGAAAATACGATGTGTTTAACCCGAGGTTGGATTGAGTTGTGATGTAAACCTGCCCGGAACCGCCCGGCTGTCCAGTAGTCACAACAATACCTATCCAATGTGGGTGGTTAAACATTGAGCCCAATAAAGACCCGAGGTTAGACTGAGTTGTGACGTAAGACTGCCCGGAACCAACCGGCAACAGACAGTCACAACAATACCTGTCTAATGTAAGAGGTCGAGGCTTTAATAAGACAATTAAGGCTGAGTCAGGATTGATAGGATTAAGTAAATTGAATTAATACTTAATCAAATTGAACATGCTAAACTATACAGACTGATTGAGGGTTAGGTTTACAAATACTTAGCCAACTTAGCATGTTGGCTAGAAATAGAAAACCTAGTAGCGGGGGACCCTTTTCAGTAGTAACCCTACAAGGTGTATCAGGATACCCTGAACTAGGCAGGGTGGGGCACGATTACTAGGCTGACTGTAAGAGGTCAAATTGACGGTGGTGGTGCAGCAGTGTTGGTTCTAACGGGGTGCGGGCGTGCACACACTCCGGCGCAGAAAAATTAGGCACTGGGCACCAGTAGTATACCTGTGCATTCTAGAATTGTGTCGGGCCGCCACCATGGGATTTGATACACCCCATGGTGGGACCAGCATAGGTAGCTACAACATCGGGGGTCGTAAGACACATGTAACTATGCGAGTAGGAGCCGATCATTAGAAATGGATCACTTCACCCTGATTATGGGGTGCCTGTTGGGAACTAGTTTGTAGGGGTGCAGAGATTAATATGGGGTACGATAGTATATTCGACTCTAGACAACTTAACTTAGCCTATAGTGCTTTCCCATTTCCAATTTGTACTTATCATGCTCATTTCTTTATTCATAGACTGAATAGTCCTAGACTTACTCAGGCTTTATGTCTGACTCTACTTTTCTTTCGTCTTCTTTTCTTCCGTTTCCCCCCCAGATCCACAGGGAGGGAATACCGCAGCTTGACCAGTTTTTACATCCAGCTTGAAGAGAAAGAATGTATTGCTTGGATCTCTTTCGTTTTGGACTATGGCTTTGAACAACAATTATGGGACTTATGCAGTTTACTTATGTTTTTATGCTTCTTTAAATAATGAAATCAAGATAGTTACGAAAATGTAATGTTTTTGGGAGTATTGTAAGACAATTATGGCATGGTTTGTGTAACACGTATTTTGAAGAAATAAAAGTTGCTGTTGTTTCCCGCTATTCAAAAATATGTGTATTTATATCTGTCTTGTGTATCTGTGACTTATACTTATAAACCTCCACCAAAATTAGGGCATTCCCTTTGAGAGTGACCCTGACGGAGGTGGGGTGTTTCACTTGGTATCAGAGCATAGGTTTACCAGATAAGATAAAATGTTTTGAAAATTTATTTTCAAAAGAAAATTTAAAGAAGCATTTTCAAAGATAAAATGTTATTTTATTTTAAAAAGGCATAGTCCCCCAAAGCCATAGGTACTATCTTTTATCCTTCGTTTTGAATCTATCCTTTTTGTTTCAGCATGTTCGAAGAACTTAACTTGCCAGAGGGTGTACCAATACCTGGTTGGTTCAGACGATTCTTAGAGGCAAGGGCCAATCAGCCAGGTCCCACTGTTCCTCCTCCCCCAGCTGCAGGAATTCATCCAACTGCAGCAGCACCTCTTCCTCCACTTCCTCCGCGTGGTAATACTTTTGCTAAGATATTTAAAGATTTTAAAGCTATGGGAGGAAAGGACTTTCACGGAACCGAGTCCTTCGTGGCAGCCAGGAATTGGCTGAAGGAAACCGAGGACTTATTCGTCATCTTTGAGGTCGAAGATAGGCAGAAGGTACAACTGGCAGTATGGCTACTTAAAGGCGAGGCTTCCTACTGGTGGGAAGTCACAAATGCAGAAAGACCAGTGGAAACATGGGAGGACTTTAGGGCAAGGTTTGAGGCTAAATTTCTCTCCAAAGTTGAAAGGATTCTTCAGTTGGAAAATTTCTTATTTCTTAAGCAAGGGAATATGACAGTCAAAGAGTACGTTAATCAGTTCAATCAGCTAGCTAGGTTCGGACTAGACCTAGTCAACACTCTGCACAAGAAGGCTCTCCGCTTTGTCAAAGGATTGAATGAGCCATTACACAGTTTGGCCATGACCCATATACCCATGGTAGCTACGTATGAAAGATTGGTACAGATGGCAGTGCTGAACGAAGAGGATAAGGGCAAGAAGGAGACAAAGACAGAAAGCTCTCAAGGGAAGAAAGAGGGTTTACAGCCTAAGAAGACAGACTTTAAGAAGGGCGGGAAAGACAACAAAGAGAATAGGAAGTGTAATTTTTGTGGCAAAGTGGGGCAGTTAGTAAAAGATTGCCGGAAAAAGAAGGCCAAGTTGAATGGTGGGTGCTTTTCTTGCGGTGAGACAGGCCACATGGCTAAGGATTGCCCAAAGAAGCGAGGGCAGGGGCAAAGGGCTGGATCCACCCCAGGGGCACAGGTTCATGTGCTGGAAGCGCCACCTCTGCAACAGCGAGGTATAAATACTTTTGTAGAAAGTGTAGTTTATCTTTATGATCACCCAGTTCGCACTTTATTTGATTTTGGCGCATCACACTCCTTTATTTCATCCGCTTTAGTAGAATCTCTGCACCTAGAAACTAGTATGGTAGAGGACCCCTTAATTGTTTCAAATCCAATCGGGGGCCCGGCTCATTTGTCTATGATCTGTGTGGGATTGAAAATTTCTATTCTAAGCGTAGAATTTAGATGTAGTGCCTTTGTTTTAGGCTTCTCGGGATATGGTTTGATTTTGGGCATGGACTGGCTATCCAGTAATGGTGCCATCTTTGATTGTGAGAAAAGGGTGGTTGGGCTTCTGACCCAACTCGGTAACACCCTAGAAATTACTTGTAATCCCTCGTACGCGGTTATGCTTAGTTATCTTGAATCGCTAGATGCATCTGTTGAGAGTTTGCAATCGGTTAAAGTGATCCGTGAATATCCGGATGTCTTCGAAGAGGTGAAGGGCTTACCTCCGAAGCAGGAGATAGACTTCCGCATATATCTTGTAGATAATACAAAGCCCGTTGCGTTGCCCGATAGACACATGGCTCCACGGGAAAGGAAAGAGCTCAGTAAACAGTTAAAGAGCTTCTAGAGAAGGGGTTCATTAGAAGGAGTATCTCAGAATGGGGCGCTCTAGTGGTGTTCGCCACAAAGGCGGATGGTTCACTCCGTCTGTGTGTTGATTATAGGGAGCTCAACAAGCTAACGAAAAAGAATAGGCATCCTCTCCCTAGAATTGACGATCTGTTTGATCAGCTTGTAGGAGCGTCTGTTTTCTCCCAACTCGATTTGGCGACCGGATTTCATCAGCTAAGGGTGGGTGAAGATAGCATCGATAAGACAGCATTCAGAACCCCAGACGGCTTCTTTGAATGGCTTGTCATGCCTTTCGGCTTGACGAACGCACCCGCTTACTTCGTGGACCTGATGAGTAGGGTGTTCAGAGAATTCCTCAACAAGTTCGTAGTGGTCTTCGTAGACGATATCTTGATCTTCTCGAAGAGTGAAGAAGAACATGCTCAGCACTTAAGGGCAATCATGGAAACTCTGCGAGCCCATCAACTAAAAGCCAAATTCTCCAAATGCCACTTTTGGAGAGAGGAATTAAGGTTCCTTGGGCACATAGTATCCAAAGAAGGGTTAGCTGTGGACCCTGCTAAAGTAGTAGCGGTGCAGGATTGGAAGACACCAAGGAATGCAATGGAGGTCCGAAGTTTTCTAGGACTAGCAGGTTTCTACCGAAAATTCACAAGGGATTTTGCGAAAATCTCAGCTGCACTCACAAAGCTGACAAAGAAGAATCCAGTGTTCAATTGGGACTTGGATTGCGAGTTTGCTTTCCAACGACTAAAAAGGGCTCTTACAACACCCCCAGTTCTGACGTTGCCAGATGGAAGCAAGATGTTCACAGTTTATACAGATGCATGTGGGACAAGGCTAGGCGCTGTCTTAATGCAAGAAGGAAGGGTAGTAGCGTATGGCGGGAGACAATTGAAAGTTCATGAAAAGAACTACCCAACCCACGATCTTGAGTTGGCCGCCATCGTCTTTGCACTCAAGTCTTGGCGACACTATCTCCTAGGTGAGAAGTTTGAACTTTACACTGACCATAAATCGTTGAAATATCTTTTCTCGCAGAAAGATCTTAACTTGAGGCAACAGAGATGGATGGAGTTTCTTACCTCGTACGATTTCGAGATCTCCTACACTCCGGGAAAAGGCAACGTAGTGGCAGACGCGTTGAGCCGAAAGAAACTGACCCTAAGCCCGCTGTTTGTTGAAAGGCAAAGCCTAGAGTTTATAGCCAGCTTTGACTTTAGGCCCTCCTCCGATTTTGTACCGAGCTTGCTAGCATCTCTCGAAGTACGCCCGACTTTAGTGGACTCAATAGGGACAGCAAAACGCGAAGACCCTCGGCTTGTGGAGACGATCGATAGGCTAATTAGGGGTGAGACTTCAAGTCACCTCAACAGATACTCCATCGACGATAAGGGTTGGCTAAGGCGAGACGGAAGACTATGCGTCCCACAGACAAGGGATTCAGTAAAGACGGTTCTCGAGGAAGCACATCACTCCAAGATGACGATACATCCAGGCAGAGATAAAATGTACAAGGACATAAAGTGAACTTGCTTTTGGAGCGGCATGAAGAAGGACGTGGTAGATTTCGTTTCTAAGTGTGTGATTTGCCAACAGGTTAAGGCGGAACAAAAGAAACCTGGCGGTCTGCTCCATCCCCTAGAGGTCCCACAGTGGAAGTGGGATAACATATCAATGGACTTCATCAATGGGCTGCCTAGGTCTAGAAGAGGCAACACTAGCATTTGGGTAATAGTGGATAGGCTTACTAAAAGCGCCGACTTTTTACCTGTCAAGAGTAAAAAAACTGTTGCATCCCTTGCATCTCTTTATCTCAAGGAAATTATTTGACTCCATGGAATACCCTCCAGCATTGTTAGTGACCGAGAACCTATCTTCACAAGTGAGTTTTGGCGGAGTCTGCAAGAAGCGGTAGGCACACAGTTATGCTTGAGTACAGCCTATCACCCCCAAACCGACGGCCAAACAGAAAGAGTGAACAGAGTCTTGGAGGACCTTTTAAGACTGTGCGTCCTTGACTTCGGAGGGACGTGGGAAGACCATCTTCCTTTGGTGGAATTTGCCTACAACAACAGCTACCAAGCCACCATCGGAATGGCGCCCTTCGAAGCTTTATATGGAAGACCGTGCCGATCGCCCACTTGCTGGTGGGAGTCTACTAACAAGCTCATACTTGGACCAGATATGATCCGAGAGACTTCGTAGAAAGTGGACTTGATACGCAGAAGGATGAAGACGGCCCAAGATAGACAGAAATCCTACGCCGACAAGAGAAGGACCGACCTTGAGTTTGAGGTTGGGGACAGAGTTTTTTCTTAAGGTATCTTCTCTAAGGAACGTTGTTCGTTTTGGATCCACTGGAAAGCTGGCACCGAGATTTGTAGGACCATTTCCTATCATCGAGAAAATTGGGAAAATGGCCTATAGATTAGAGCTACCTGAAAAACTAGCTGGAGTTCACAACGTCTTTCACGTTTCGCACCTCCGAAAATGTCTACATGAATCCGCTGAAGTGGTAGAGCCAAACATTCTAGAAGAAGCAGAAGTGGAACGCGAAGCAACCGTGAGGAAAGTTCCAACCCGCATATTAGGAACGGAAGTGAAAAAGCTACGCAACCGGAAAGTCAAGCTCGTCAAAGTTCAGTGGAGCGACGCCGAGGAAGACGCAACTTGGGAAACTGAGGCTAGAATACGAGCAGCCTACCCTTTTCTTTTTGAGGGTACATCTTTGACCTTTCTTTAAGTTGCGCTTTTATCTATCTTTTTAGGTATATCTCCTCGAACTTATCTTTTAGGTAGAAACCCTTTGGATGAAAACATGTAATTGAAACATGTTATGGATGATGGTTGCAAGTGGTTGCAAGTGATTGCTAGTGGTTGCTCGTGGTTGAATATACACACACAATCTAGGTTTTAGATCGGCTCAGTCACTTCATATTGCATATGCATATATGTATTTACATTCTTATATGGTTGAAGTCTAATGTGTTGTCATATGGATGTTGCATTTATATGAATGATTGTGCACTCATGTAGAATCATGAATAGGAAAATTTGCATACATAATGGATTCATGACACTTACATAATTTGCATTAAGGAGGTCAACTAAATCAGTAGACCGACTGATTTTGCATTAGATAAGTACATGTATACACACTTCGCATATGATCATGAAGCATTAGAAGTCTTTTAAGGACAATGGATGCTCATGTTTAATTGATGAGTATATGGACATTTGGATGTTAGGATATACATTCTTCCTAAACTTGAAGATTTCGGGGACGAAATCCTTTTAAGTGGGGGAGAATGTAACACCCCGTGAATTCTATAGTAGTGAAATTCACAAATTAAAGTATAATTAATTTCAAATATAAGAATTAAGGGAAACGGGATATGCCGTTGCGTTCGTCTCGGAATTCTGCTTGAGATAGAGTCCGAGTTTGCGTAAAACGGACTCCGTATGAGGGAGATATGACCTCCGGAAGTTTCAGCATTCAATTTAAAATTCAAACAGACAAAAACAGCTCAGAAAACAAATTCGAATTTCAAAAATCGAACCAGATTGGGCTGGGCGGGAATTTTCCCGCCCAAGGCACCCAGGTCGACTGGGTAGTCGACCTGGGCCACCCAGGTCGACTGGGTAGTCGACCTGGGGCACCTAGGTCGACTACATAGTCGACCTGGGGGTCGACTGGGGAGTCGACCTGGCCCCTGAGCCAGGTCGAACCCAGCCCCTCCTGGTTAGCCTGGTCTATGCTTGGCTGAATTTCTGAGTCTTGCCTTGTCACTAGGGCTAGGTGTCAGCTCCTGATTGGTCTCTCCTTCAAACGAACAGCTAATATTAATCCAGCTCCATCGACGGTTCTAATCAATCCACAAACTCTATAAAAAGGACCTAAGACTCCACCTAATTCATACAAATAAAAATGAGAATGAGACCGTCATGCTGCTGAGGAAAGACTAGGAGTAGCCGTCAAAATTGAGAGACTATTAGGAGTCAATTTGAAAGCTTAAAGCAACGACAACTAAATCAAAACAACGCCTACAACAAAGGATAGCATCTCCAAATTCAGAATTCAGAAACCTAAATTGAAAATTCGTCATACGTTGTAAGTAGAGTGCTATTCCGATATGAATGAATAATTGAGTTTTGATTTGTGTAAAATGAGAAATGGAATTGTACTTAATTTGTGGTGATGATAATTCATAATTGTATGTTGCTATGATTCTAATTATGAATAGATTTGGGATGTTGTGGTATAATGATGTTAGACTTATTGGATATTTTCAGGTATATGACTCATGTTGAAAGTTAACGACTATATGTTTGTGGTAGTTTATTACAACACCTATTGGATATTTGCAAGTATATGATTCATGTGGAAAGTTAACGACTACATGTTTGTGGTAGTTTATTTCAACATAGTTGAGATTCATGCAAGAATGTAATTCACTATTATGCCTACATGATGTATATTTTTATGATCAATTTTTTTTAGCATAGTTGGATCTTATGATTCATATGAATTTATGTTGGAATTGGCATCATGGTTCAAGTGTAAAACCATACTTTTGTATTAGTGACAAAAGTAAGCACCTTTGTGAACTTGTGTTGACTTTATGAACATGGCTAGTTTATGTTTGACTTTATGCCCAAACAAAATATGTTTTAGGCCTATGTTGTTATCAAAATCATGTGATAATATATGTGACACATAATTTAAGTTAGGTTCATAATTTAAATGCAAGTTTACATGACTAGATTAAAACCATGATTCATGTTTAGGTATGTTTTATGTCATGATTTTATGCTATCACAATGCAAGTTCACAAGTGCCTAATTTATGTTAATTTGTTCGCTATGTTGCAAGTTCATGCGTTCACACACCCCTTTTGATGTTACTTAGAATATACATACACCATGTTCTAAGCCTCCCCTTTTTCATGTGGCTAAGTTGGGCTTAAATGTTAAACCCAACATATGTTATAATATAGCGAACGTATAAAACGGGGGTAATGACGTTGGGTTAAAAATATAAAACATATGTGTTGGCATGTCTGACGCATGCCAATGACCTTGAGAACATTTAAGGGGTATAAATTAATTTTACCCAATAAAGATAAATTTGAATAATGGGCTGCAAATATTTACATATAAAAAGAAAAGAGACAAAATATGTAAACTTAGAAAATACGATGTGTTTAACCCGAGGTTGGATTGAGTTGTGATGTAAACATATCTAGAACCACCCGACAGTCCAGTAGTCACAAAAATACCTATCCAATGTGGGTGGTTAAACATTGAGCCCAATAAAGACCCGAGGTTAGACTGAGTTGTGACGTAAGACTGCCCGGAACCAACCGGCAACAGGCAGTCACAACAATACCTGTCTAATTTGAGAGGTCGAGGCTTTAATAAGACAATTAAGGCTGAGTCAGGATTGATAGGATTAAGTAAATTGAATTAATACTTAATCAAATTGAACATGCTAAACTATACAGACTGATTGGGGGTTAGGTTTACAAATACTTAACCAACTTAGCATGTTGGCTAGAAATAGAAAACCTAGTAGCGGGGGACCCTTTTAAGCAGTAACCCTACAAGGTGTATCAGGATAACCTGAACTAGGCAGGGTGGGGCACGATTACTGGGCTGACTGTAAGAGGTCAAATCGACGGCGGTGGTGCAGCAGTGTAGGTTCTAACGAGGTGCGGGCGTGCACACACTCCGGCGCAGAAAAATTAGGCACTGGGCACCAATAGTATACCTGTGCATTCTAGAATTGTGTCGGGCCGCCACCATGGGACTTGATACACCCCATGGTGGGACCAGCATAGGTAGCTACAACATCGGGGGCCGTAAGACACATGTAACTATGCGAGTAGGAGCCGATCATTAGAAATGGATCACTTCACCCTGATTATGGGGTGCCTGTTGGGAACAAGTTTATAGGGGTGCAGAGACTAATATGGGGTACGATAGTATATTCGACTCTAGACAACTTAACTTAGCCTATAGTGCTTTCCCATTTCCAGTTTGCACTTATCATGCTCATTTCTTTATTCATAGACTGAATAGTCCTAGACTTACTCAGGCTTTATGTCTGACTCTACTTTTCTTTCGTCTTCTTTTCTTTCGTTCCCCCCCTAGGTCCACAGGGAGGGAATACCGCAGCTTGACCAGTTTTTACATCCAGCTTGAAGAGAAAGAATGTATTGCTTGGATCTCTTTCGTTTTGGACTATGGCATTGAACAGCAATTATGGGACTTATGCAGTTTACTTATGTTTTTTTGCTTCTTTAAATAATGAAATCAAGATAGTTATGAAAATGTAATGTTTTTGGGAGTATTGTAAGACAATTATGGCATGGTTTGTGTAACACGTATTTTGAAGAAATAAAAGTTGCTGTTGTTTCCCGTTGTTCAAAAATATGTGTATTTATATCTGTCTTGTGTATCTATGACTTATACTTATAAACCTCCACCAAAATTAGGGCATTCCCTTTGAGAGTGACCCTAACGGAGGTGAGGTGTTTCAATAGTATATTTATTGTAGACACATTTATAATAGCGTGTTGTATTATATAATATCTAGTTTTACAGATCCTTAAAGAATGAAATCCTAAACATTCTTTAAGCTACTTATGCATTTCATTTGAGCATTTCACTTAAGCTGATTTACTACTGAGAATATTAATCTTGACTTGATTATTTTTTATTAACTTGGTGCCCAAGTCAGACTGAGGAGTTCATCTTAGATGATTCATCTTTTGAAAGCCAAAGATTTATTGGAGATTCAGCTTATTAACTATCGGCAATCGCTATCTTATTGATCCGATTATTCCATTTCTATAATTTGTTTATATACTAGGCATTTATGTATCTAAGATTTCTAATGTATTAATTTATTACTCTGATATCGTGTATTTTGATTTTGAGATTTTGTGTTCAGTAGCTTCATGAACTACTAAATTATTTATTCCGCTACGATCTATTATGATATTTTGTATATGTGATCAGTTCGGGTTCTATGGTTTGATTTTATTAAACCTTATAGCTAAAACAATATTGTAATAACCTGGAAATCCGAACCAATTAAAAATTTTATTTTGGCAATTTTGATGAATTTTGAATATTTAAAATGGTTTATTTAAAGAATAACGACGAGAAATTTATTTTGAATAGAATTAGAACGTATATATTTATTTGAATTGTCGTTAGAATATAAATATTTATTTTTATTTATAAAAGGAACTGAAAATAGCGCTGTAGTTTGAAAATTCGATTTCAAATTTCAAATGAATGTATAGGCACTACTACAAAAGTGGGCATATTCGACACTAATTTGTGTGCATTGCATGAAAAGTGTGGCGAAAGCTATGATTTCTTCGAGCTTCTGCAACAGCATTCATATGTTGTTGCATTATACGTGGATGCACTGTTGCGGTGGGAATTTTAGTGTTCTGATGTGCAACACCAGTTAAAAGCGTAGCATTACGTATATATAATCCAGCTCAGCTATCCGCGTTATCAACATATAAAAACCCCAACGTAGATGAAAGATTAATCCAACGGTTCAAACCATCTATGGATCTGATGATCTTAATGTTAGCCATCATCCAATCATTGACAGCCACGTCAATTCATTCTTTTGACGAAATTTTGGCGCGATCTTCTCCCTTCATGAAATCGTTTTCTTCTCTATCATCTAATCGTTTTTCCCCCTTTTTACTGTTGACAAAAATTTAAACCTAAATTCACGTCAGTATCGATCCTCTCCTCGACAGCAAATTCTATTCCGAAAAGGATGAAGCTTTGAAACGCTTTCTAGTTTTGGTTGCTCAGGGCGCTGACATCGCCAGTTTTTTCCCTCAGGTTCAGTTTGTATTGCACTGTGAATTAGTTGCACTTATTATAGATTGGATTATGAGTAATTAGTAATTAGTTCATTTGTTACATTTTGGAAAACCCATTGGCTTATGAGTAATTAGTTGCGCTTATTATTGATTTGGGATTTGGGATTATGCTGAGGTTTATTCGAAAATTATACCCAGCAATAAACCATGAGAACCGGGCTACTGGCATGAAAAAGACATTGGTTTATTATAGAGGTCGAGCTAGTTAAGGAATGGGGACTGCGGTTAATTTGCACTGCTTGAGGTTCATACCTTACACTGCGGTTAATTTGTTTGCTTGAGGTTAATTTGCACTGCGGTGTGTATGCACTGTGGTGACATCCGAATTTTAAGCCTGTTACCGCAGATTTTGACAAAATCTGAAGCGGGCACTCAAGCATTTTCGTTTTATTACAATACACATCATAAACGCAGTGCATATATACACTCACAAGTATACACGCACGCACAAGTTTACACGCACAAGTATCATAAGTATACACGCACAAGTATACACGCACAAGTATACAAGCTCAAGTATCATAAGTATACACGCACAAGTACACACGCTCAAGTATCATAAGTATACACGCACAAGTATCACAAGTATACAAGCTCAAGTATCATAAGTATACACGCACAAGTACACACGCTCAAGTAGACACGCACAAGTATACACGTGCGCACAAGTATACATGCACGCACAAGTATCATAAGGCAGCCATCTGAAGGCACGCACAAGTATACACGCACAAGTATCATAAGTATACACCAGAGACGTACGCAGAGATTTTAAAAAATCACCAGCATTCACAAACAAAACAACGTACCATTCACAAACATTCAAAAACATTCACCAGCATCCATCATCAGTCATCACAAACTTCCACAACCACACAAAGTTTCACAAATATTCACAAAATTTCAAGCCAAAAATCATTACCAGCGGAATAAAACCAACATCCACAAACATCACCAGTCATCACCAGCATCATCACCAGCATCCACACCAGCATCAGCACCAGCATCCATGTTAGAGTCATTGTCCATGTCAGAATCATTGTCTATGTCAGAGTGGCTGTTAAGGATAGAGCATAGTCAGCGACCAAACCAGAATTTCTTGTTGTGGAGGGCAAAGTGATCTTTGGATGATCAAACTTCAATAGGTATGTTAATTCTATTTCTGTAAACATTTTGTGATCCACCTAATATATTATATGATCAAACTTCTATTTCTGTAAACATTTTGTGATCCACCTAATATATTATATGATTCAATTCTCAAATAATGTGATCCACCTACGAGTTTATATGCCTTAATTATCAAACAATTTGACATGTAACACACATTAATTATCAAACAATTTGACATGTAACCACATCTGAAGGAAATTCAAGCCATACAATAACAGTGTCTCAAATTCAAGCCACACAACCACATCTATGTATAACTAACAGAGCACCAGTTTGTATTATTATTTCAGAATCTTGGGTGGGGCATTATAACCTTGTATGTATGTATGTGAGTGTGTGCATGTGTGGTTGTGTCTCACTATAAGAAATAGTGGATGGAAGTAAAATTTACCTATGATCACAAAAAAATAGTACCACCGGTTCCTCCCTATTGCTCACAAACAGAATTTCAGGCCTCGTCAAAGGATGAGTATGTGTGGTGCGCTCAACCCTAAGGATGTATTTCTTGTTGTCGAATCGAGCAGCAAAAACATTCTCCAAGCCAATGCCTTCATAAAATTCCATTTTCAGGTATAATGGTCTATGGTCAATTCGAGACCAATGACAGTCGTCAATTTCACACACATTTCCCATTGGTGTCATTAATTCTTTTATTGCAGGAACATTTGTCTTCAGGAACTCGGGAAAGCCAACAACTCTGGCCCATGATTCTGCCTCGAACGCTGGTTCAGGCTCAAATTCTTCAGCAGACCATTGTTGCACATAAAAAGCACCTCCAATTTTTGTAAAAAGTTTCAACATTAGCGCATGATCACGCGTACTGTAAGATGGGCATGTTATTAGAAAAGAGTTTTTGGGTATAACCCGTATAGTCCACTCCTCATTAAGCTTCAGTGTATGCCTAAGCGTGAGATGCACAAATTCGTAAGTCCAATGTCCTGAAAGAACAGTGGCAGTGATGCATAGTGAAGAGTCCTCCATTGTTTTTTTTTTAACTTTTGACGATGGAGTTTTGTTTAGGAGTTGAAGATGTAGATGACGATATGCTTCTGAAGCTTGACAGGATATGAAGTGACACACTGTACGTGGCAGTAATATGGGAACTGAAAACTTTTTGCTCAGAAGACGAATGGCCATATGAAATTGCTTATTTGTTGGCTGGCATGAGTGACCAATCGCCAATGGTCAGTAAGTCAATTGTAATAATTGTGTTCATAACATATTACTAAGAAGGCCAATGGCCATTCGATGCCACCACTTATCAAATAACTTGTTATCATTTGATTAGGTGCATATTTAATTCTGGAAGGCAGAGGGATACATTTTGCAGATCGGATTGCTGCATATATATGATTCATATATAGGTACATACGAACATACATATATATTTCCTATTGCAATCGGATTGCTGCATATATATGATTCATATATATAAATGAGTAATACGTTTTGCAGGTATGGACACATGTGTACATGTTCAGAATTCGCTAAAGAATTGGCCAGGAATGGATCAGGATAATGTCCCTTATGCCGTGCACCTATTCTTGAAGTAGTTCGAGCTTACTGTATACAATGAACAAAACGGTGTAGCTGATTTTTGAGTTTTGATATTTGGATAATTAAAACAATTGCTTTGGATGAGTTTCTTGTACAAAACCTGTATTGCAAAATATTTAATTAAAGCATTGTATTTCTATCAAATTAGTGTTGCATTTTCCTTCTTCTACTGTTGCGTTAGCTTTTATTGATATTGTATTTTATTGTAATGGTGTTGCATTACATATTATAGTGGTGTTGCATTACATTAAATATAATTGCTTACCCGTCGCACGTGGACCCCACAGCTGATGTGGATAGCTGGTGTGGCATGTGACACGTGGAGTGCTGACATGGAGAGATGACGTGTCGTGTGACACGTAGACAGCTGACGTGGCGGCACTGGAAGCCGAGCCCTAACTAATGCTTAAGGCAACGCTGAATAGTGTTGCATTACGTGCAAATAGTGTTGCATTATGGCTATAATGCAACACTTTCTTTCCGTGGCCGTAGATGGGCAAAAGTGTTGCCTTAGGTGGCTAAAGCAATAGCCGCGGATGCCACGCCCCCCTGGTGTTGCCTATTTGAAAAAATGGCCTACGGCAATGCTTTTTTGATCTACGGCCACATAAAAATAGTGTCGAATATGCCCACTTTTGTAGTAGTGAGGATTCCAAATAAACCGGATTTTGGCAAAACCAAAAATATCTGAATCTATTTGAGAATATCTTTCCAGAATCCGAAAATTTGAAATTTCATAGCAGGATTAAAAAGTTATGTCCAATTGAAAATTAAGAATAGTCGCTATGGAATTTTGGCCCTTAAAAATGGAAATTTCGCAAACGACCTCTGTTTTCGATGAAACCACTTTTGTTGGATTCGGGATGTCAAGTTATTGCTATATTCCGATTTTCATGATTTTTCGAATCAATATGCAAGCGTGGCAAAGTAAAATGCGTTTGACCAGTTCTAATGGAATTTAATCGACTGGAAAATGGCCATTTTTCAGTCGGTCTCTGAATTCGACAAAATTAGTTTTGTTAGGACCGTATCGACAATACGAAGCTAGAAATAATTTTTCGGGAATTTTTAGGGTCGGTATGTAGCCTCGGTAATTTAAAATATGCGTTAAAATTCAATATATATTGACTTATATTTTGATTTTGATGAAAACTGATTGAAACGGTCGAATTGGCTAACGGGACATATCTCATTGTGTTCGGAATGAGGGTATTTAGCCAGAGACGACAGTAGTTGGGTTTGAATTGGTGTCCAAACGAGAAATTAACTTTTTGAAGAATATAATAATTAAATAATTAAATTAATATATATTCACACCCTTATTCCCCTATTTCTTCTGAGTCAACCGATTAGAACTAAAATAAAAAAAAGGAATTCGCGATCTCGTTCAGGGCCGCCATCGATGGCCACCACCACGTCGCCCCATCGTCAGCCAGCCCCCACCGCTCGACCCCGACCACCTCCTTCCTCCCTCGCTCCTCTCCTTCTCTCCCCTTCAGCCAGTTCGAACTCGAACCCGTCCAAGCCCTCCTTCAGCCGAGGTGGCCCGCCACCGCCGGCCCCAACGCCTCCTCAGCCACCAGACCACCGCGCAGCACCCCCTCCCATCTTCGACGACGGTAGCAGCAAACCCTTTCCCCCTCATTCCATTGTTAATGTAAGTTTTTTTATATATTTATTTTTATTTATTTTCTTGTTTTCTATGTAACTGATTTTATAAATTTAAAAATCAGATTTTTTATATATATATAACGTAATAAAAAGTTCGGATTTTTATCGGTGTAAAGTAATGAACTTTTATATGATAAAAGTTAGAATTTTTATCTTGAAAGATTAGATTTTTAACACTTGAAAGATTAGATTTTTAACACTTGAAAGATTGAATTTTTAAAACAAGATTTTTAAATAAGGAAAGATGAGATTTTCTTTAATAACAAAAGATAGGTTTTTTAATGTATGAAGAACATTATAAAAGTATGATTTTTATCCATTGAGAGTTGAAATAAAAATGAGATTGTTATATATATAACATCATAATAAAAATTCCTTTTTTGTATGTATAGCGTTGAGGAAAAAAATTGGATTTTTATATATATAAAGTAGCAACATAAAAGTACGATTTTTATAGAAATGGCTTTAGTATAAAAATATGATTTTTATTTATAAGTGAACAGTATAAAAATGTGATTTTTATATATGTAGTATAAAAAAAATATGATTTTTATCTTAGAAGAGTAGCGATAAAGATATGACTTTTAATTAGAAGAAAATATAATATTTTTTTTATATAGGTAGCGAAATAAAAATCTGATTTTTTATTATATATATGTTGAGATAAAAATGTAATTTTTTATAGCATCGAAATAA
This sequence comes from Allium sativum, assembly GCA_030737875.1. Classification (NCBI taxonomy): domain Eukaryota; kingdom Viridiplantae; phylum Streptophyta; class Magnoliopsida; order Asparagales; family Amaryllidaceae; genus Allium; species Allium sativum. The sequence continues at coordinate 25,144,188 of JASFAX010000024.1, forward strand.
AAATTCGATCTTTATATAAGAAGTAGGAACATAAAAATATAATTTTTATATAGAAAGAAGCGTCGTAAAAATATATGAAGAAGAAATAAAAATGTGATTTTTATTTATTCGAATGAAGAAATAAAAATATAATTTTTATTATGAACAGCGTGGTAAGGACTGCATTGGAATTTCAAACAAATCCAAACGGTTCAGAAGTTCAGAAGTAAAACTGGTGCAGTGGAACCCAAAAGTGAGAACTCCTCACTTTTATTTTATTTTTCTAATTTGAAATATATACTGGGATGCAGACGGTGCTTAGCAGCACCTGACACCCGTCGTCCACAGACCATGGATGACTTGTTTGTTTGATTGATGTGTTGTGAAAGTTGATTGTGTGATGTGGAATGAATAAATATTTTATAGTTAAAAATATAATTTTTAACGTGTATATAAAATAAATATTTATAAACAAATCGGACGATTTATTTATGTACACACATTTGACTGATAGGATTGGGACGATAAATTTTACACATCGCCCAACTGTACAAGTAAAACCTGTGTTTGATTGTTTGAAACCCCACAGGGGTATTGATATGAAATTGGACATACATTAATCCCAATAATTAGTTGTACGTCGATCGATTGACTGATAAGCTTTTGTAAGCTTTAAATATTTATATTTGATGCTTATACAGTGTAGAATGCACTCTGGATGATGGATTGTTGTTTTCATTGTTGTTATACACATTTGTTGTGTGAAATCCATACTGTCAAATTATATGGTAATTGACTGTGTCTGATTCCAGTTCAGAAAGAATGAATATTTTAAAATAACGATTATTTTAAAATCACGAATATTTTCAAATGATATTCAAAAAAGAACCTAAATATGATTTTGATGTCCGATTTGGGATGGGCACGAATATATTTAAATATATATAGCCGTGTTGATTATATTAACGCCATTTTGACGTGAACGATATTTATATCGATTTTACTCATTTTTATAATGAATATCGAAAAGGAATTGATTTCAAAATATAATGTTTTGAAAATATTATCATTTATATATCGATGATATGGAATATTCAATTTTGATTTTAAATTGAATATGAAGTTCAAATCGTTTTGAAAACGAATTTAAAACGATTTATAAAATACGTTTTAAATGGAAATCAACGAAATATATATTATATATATAATATAATGGCCTAAATAGAACGCGCTGCGCTGCGGCAGTTCCCGAATTTCGACCATTGACTTCGAACGGACATTACGGGAGATCCGACCGTCGGATTCTCCTAAAACCGGAGCCGTTGGATTTGTATCGAAAAGATCTTTCTAACGGATACAAGAAATTAGAAATCTAACAGTTGGATTTGGAATTATGTCCAAATCAAATTTGGAAAAGGTCGTTGTAAGTGCAGTTCGATGGTCGTTTATGGAAATCGACTGTACGGGCCTTGATAAAATTATTAAAAATATCAATAATTTGTGTAAAATCATTAGAAATGATTTGGAAAGAATTGGGATGAAAAATTCCGTATTTGAAAAGATAAAAATAGATTTTTATCGAAATGAACTAGTTTTGAACTAGAATTATAATCCATTTTTTTTAAATAAATAAATTGGATTTGAAATGGTTTTAAAAATAACCAGAATTTCCGATATAAATTGGAAATTGATTTGAATTGAAATTGTCTTTGGAATATTTCGATGCTGGATTTCGTGATTATACAGATATTGTTATGGAAATTTGAAAGATATATTTATATCCTTATTTCCAGTACGATATTTGTTGGTCGTAGAATTTGATATTGAGTATAAGCCGATATATTTTCTATTCAGAGCCTTGTATTTAATATCAAATGGGATTTGGGTTTGTCGTGAATGGTGTCTTCATTAACACTGTTCTTAAACCCAGTTGAGCAAAAGATTAAATCTTTTTATTTAGATTTAATGGAATGTACCAATTAAATCATATTTAATTGGGATTGAATTGGAATTGATTTTTGGGTTTATCGTGAAGGGTGTTTTAAATAACACTCGTTCTTTAACCCGACAATTAATGGAATGTGAATTGGGTTTGTTGTGAACTGTGTTTTAACGACATTCGTTCTTTAACCCGATTTATAGTGAAATGTGATTTGGAATTTATAAATCTTTTGTTAAGATTTAAAGGAGATTTTCCAAAGTAAAGTTTTCCAATTTAATAAAATAAATTGGAATGGAATGGAATTCGATTTGGTAATAATCGAAGTGAATTTCTGTGGATGAGGACTGCTAATAGATATGGAATTTAAAAGGCTTTGCTGTTATTCCATTTATATTATTAGTCGGATATGGAAGTTTATATCGATTATATATCGATTTGTTTTCCATGAAGATTCCATTGTTAATGGAATGTGATTTTGGGTTGTCGTGAATGGTATCTTTAATAATACTATTTTTAAACCCAACGGAGTTAAGAAAATCAGAAACTAACTGGAGATTAGCTAAGTTGATTGGTTTCCTGGTTATTGATCTGATGTTGGTTTTGGCCTTCGGGGTTAATACTTAGGGAATTGTTTACTTGCTAATTTACGGTTAAAGGCTGATGGAATAGAATGTGATTTTGGATTTATCATGAACCGTGTTTTAAATGACATACCCAGTTAAAGAGAGGATATGATTTCCCAAGTTAAACAATCATTAATATTGATTTTTAGGAAGATTAAAAACAAGTGGAGTTTAAATGAATCTTTAATTAGATTGGAATGATTGAGAATGGAGTATCACCAGTTTTGCTCCAGGCGATAGTTAAATCTTTAATTAGATTTGAATGTGAAATGGTAATTGAATTTACCTATAACACCATGGTGTTAGATATGAAGTATTACCAGTTTTACTTCATGGGATGAATAGGTTGGGGTTGGGAAATTAAAACAAATGATTACTTCGGTAGTGTTCGTTAATCCCGACTAGTTTGGATAAACCATAATTTGGTTTGAATTGATATTCAAAGAAAGATTAAAGAATAAATTTAAAGAATTTATCTTTGATAAAATTAATGGGAGCCTTTCCCATAGTAAAAGAATATTTGAATAAAGGAATATTCTGGATTGGAATAAGGTGTATGTTGTGTTTTATAACACTAGTTTATTATATACACGAGTTATTCGGAAAGACGGGGTTTATCACATTCTGAATAACTGAATCGACAATAAGTCGACGATGAAGACGGTGGTTGAAGACCGGAGGTCTTCACGTCGTTTGGATAATTACTGATGATCTTGATTGGGATGTACACCCAAGAGGAGGGAATCAGTTGGTGATCGTCCAGACGTACTTGGAGATCAATGGATATGCGAGGAATAAGGTTCCTCCGGTTTCGTTCAAACCCAGAACGGACTTGTAAATGGATTGTGTTTCTGACATTGGATTTTATTCTATGTTGATTGATTTCTATTAAATATATATCTGTTTGGCAGCGGAGAATTTATTCTCTTGCTTAACGCCCTTCTCTGAGACGTATGATCTCAGTGGTTATATATCAGTATACATCAGTCGCATGGCATAAATTGCATGTGTGGCATGCTGAGATGCAAATGATCAAGGCTTCTGTTGAAAAGCAGGGTCTGGTGGTTGATGATCAAAGCACGACTTTAATACAACGTAGCTTTGTGTAGCGTTAATTCGCGAGCCTCACACCACGGTGTGAACCAAAAACGGGAGAAGGACCTCAGGGTGGGTATGCGTTTCTTTCTAGCTAAGAGTGGTGTTTTGGGTTTTACACGCCCGAACATTTTACTTATGTGGATGATGGATTGCGAGGCGCCTTGGTTATATCGGTCGATCTGGGACCGATGGAGTCATTTGGCTCATTTACGCCCCATAGGGCGAGGAAACGTAGTGTTCAGGGTTTAAGTTTAATCCACATCGAGTGGACCGGCCCTGACGATCCAAGGGACGATGCGTTATGTTCCTTGGGCTCGGGCTAGAGAGTCTCGAAGCGGTAAGGGCGATCCCTTGCCTTGGTTCACAGATGGAAATCCAACTTCCAATATGTGACATTTGCGGTTTTGATTGTAGAGCCTAGTATTGGCGACATGATATATGGTACCCATGCCGTCTAGGATTGATACATTTATATTTGAAGTAGTTTTATACACTATGCACTTATAATAGTATCAAGTGACTTGTTTTAAACGTACCAAGCATGTTTGGCTATTATAAGGGAAAACCCTATCCCCCGTCTTGCTTTGCATTGTCTGACAGGACCTGGGTCTTATAATAGCTTCATTTTTCCAAAAAGCATTGCGCCGTTTTGATATATGCACTGGTATTCTTAGGAGGAAACCCGTTTCGTGTTATATGGCGTGGTCCCTTGATATATTTGATTTAAAGTAAAGTTCTAAATAACTGTTTTATTTCTCACACCAGTCACATGACTGACCTGGAGTTTATTATTTTAACCTAAACTCTGGGTGCCCCTATTTTCCATGGGCAGCTAGTAGTTTTGGTTTTACAGATTTATATTCACAGGATCCTGGTTTGTAGCTGGAATGATATTCGGAAAGCTCTGTATCCGTATATTCTTTTTGGTTGTGTTTTGTATTATTTTCCACTGCTATGTATTGGAAATCTCTGATATTTTTTAAATGTATTTTATTCATTCGTACTCTGTATATTCTTGTATTCTGATGAAATTGTTGTAATAAACAATGAAATGTTCTTCTGTTTGTGTTCTAATTTGTCTTGTCCTCAAGGCAATCCGTTCTTCCTCTCCTCTTCGGAGACAAGGGAAGTATCGGGTCGTTACAAATATGTTGTTCCAAACGATTTGAGTTGGTTTCATTATCGACTTGAATGGTACGAAAAGGAAGTTCATTGCATTTTGTCTCATATATGACTTTGTAATTTGTCACATGTTTGACAATATACTATGTAAACTAGTTTTGCTTTGTTATCGCAGTTATGTAAGCTCCCTACGTGGAGTATGGTTTTCCAAAAGTGTTCATTCCAATCAAAAACCATGTTTTATTAGATAAGAAACTAGCGTATCTCATGTTCCTATATGTAATTATTATTTTTTATAATAAAAGTGTTATGAATCACTTTAAAAACTGGTCGGCTCAACCCAAAAAAAATAAAATGCACTATTTAACAAAAATAAAATGATGAAAATAATTATTTTGTCATGGGGTTAGAACCATTCACAAATTAGTGCACGAAAGAGGAAAAACATTAAATTCTATATGATAGTAGATGGAAGAAGTGAGTTTTTTTGTGTGTGTATATATATATCTCTTTGTGTGCGCGTGTGTGTGTGATAGTTTATTTAGATGCAAAATATGAACATAATTGGTGACGCAATGAGTCTTCGCCTTTGGATTGTCCCTTGGTTTCCAACCTTCATACAAGGACAAACCGATTCAATGAATGGAATTTTATAAATCCCTAATTGTATCAAATTTTTATGTCTAAATAATCATCCGACACACACACATATATATATATATATATGTGTGTGTGTGTGTGTGTGTGTGTGTGTGTTAAATGGAATAAATTTTTAGGAAGATATAAATTGATAAAATCACTTTTAAATTTGTTATAACATACCAATGGTTAGGTAGATAGCATATACAAAATTTAGCAAACTATTTTGATCTTGCCAACAATTAAATCATCAAAATAATCATAGGATGTTACACGAATATGGGAGAAAAAATAGTTGCAAAGTGGCATTGAAGAGTCTTAACTCAATTTTAAACTATAATAAGCGAATTTGTATTAGAACGAAGTTGTATTAAGAAGAAGAAAAATGTAGGGTCGAAATACAAACAAAGAAACTATTTGGATTATAGGAAAAATAAACAATACATATGAGGAAATGGACACATAGTAGGTTGCGCATTTTCATAAAAGTGGAAAATGAAAGGATGAATAGATTTAATATTGCTTTTATTAATAGTAATAAATAGACAATGGATAATAGAAGATATATGGATATTAATATTTCGTTAGATAGCTCCTACTAACGTCCTGAAACTGACCTTGTATACCCCATTTTTCTAAAGATAAATATATGGATATCAGGACCATTTAATACCTTAGAGGAGAACGACAGACCCAATAACCATTTACTTCTTGAAGGGTGGGCCCAATGACTTAGGTTCTGAACCAAGGAGTGAATCTTAGGAATGAATCCAGTCCTAACCACTTAATACTTAATAAGAGATAGGTCAGCCACTACTACTTTTTTCCCAAGGCACGCTTACTTATGAATTTAAGTTTATAAGTTTTTATATATTATATACATTATATTTATATAGTTTTAAACTCTATATTTTATAAATATGTGTATATATCTTATATTTATGTTTTCACATGATTTCATACTTTATAATACTTATTTATAACACTATGTTTTAATTTAAGAATTTCTAGAATTATATATATCCAAACACTTCAAAAATGCTCAAACCTCAATTTTATACGAGGATATGTCGACATACACTAACCAATGTCGACAAATAATTATAATATTATTTATTTTGAAAGGAAGTGTCATTTCACTATTTGTAACGTTCCAGAAGCATTACAACCTTTCAAATCTTATAAATAGGGGCTGATTTCGAATTTTTTCATCATTCTTCTTCTCCATCTTCATCCCCTTTCATTACACCATTAATATTTCATATTTCTTACAATTTCTACATTGATACTTTGCCTAATTTTATTCTATTTATATAAAATTTCTTCTCTTCTCACTCTCTACTCTTTACTCTCTGAATCGAAGTGTTATTGAAGAGTTATAGGGATATTGTAATTGTTTGGGAAGTGTTTCGTAAAAAGGTGTGTACTTGTAGCCCTGAAATTAAGGAAACAGAGCGGTGTTAACCTTGTCGCCGGGAAATCAAGGGGGATATACTTGACTAAAGGAATCTGGTAATCTTATGGCTGTAAAATCAAGATGTTGGAATTGGTGTTAACCTTGTGGCCGTGACTCTGCGCAATCCAGCATTGTGTGGGACTGCACATAGGAGCAATTCCGAACCAGTATAAAATCTGGTGTGTTCTTTCCTTTTCTACATTTTGTTTTTGTTTATCTTTGTGTTTATGTTAGATTCTGTGTCTGTGATCATCTCTATGTTGTGTGATACATATAGTAGATCATATAAGTTTTAGATTTTGTTTAATTTCTCAGAAACACTATTCACCCTCTCTCTAGTGTTAGTTTTGCCATAACGATCCATTTCGCAATCCTTTACAATTGGTATTAGAGCAAGATCTGTCAAAAAGTTCATAATCTGATTTTTGAAAATACTTATAATGGCAACCAACACTGGTAGCAATAATAGTTCTTTTGTACAGGGTCAGTCCACTGTTAGGCCACCACTGTTTAATGGTAGTAATTATTCATATTGGGCATGTAGGATGAAAATATATTTACAATCAGTAGGATTAGACACATGGAATAGTACACAGAATGAGTTTATTGAACCCATGACTAATTTTGCACAATGAACAAAAGGCTATTGCATAAAGCAATTCTAAAGCCATGAATATGTTTTTTTGTTCATTAGATAGAAATGAGTTTAATAGAGTGTCAGTATGTAAAACTGCTTATGAGATTTGGAGAACTTTACAAGTTACTCATGAAGGAATTAGGAAAGTTAAACAAACTAAGATATCAATGTTAGTTAATCAGTTTGAGTTATTTAAAATGAACGATAATGAGTCTATCTCCGATATGTATTGCAGATTTCAAGAGACAGTGCATTCATTAACAACACTTGGAAAAACTTATTCTAAAGAAGAACAAGTCAGAAAAATATTGACTTCACTGACTCTAGAATGGATCATAAAACTTTAGCAATTGAAGAAGTCAATAACGTCAGTGAAATGAAGATTGAGGAGCTAATCGGAAATCTGATGTCTTTTGAAGTCCAATTACAGAGAAGAAAGGAAAACGGGCCAACTGAGAAGAAATCCATCACTTTTAAAGCAACAACAAATGATTCTAACTCGAGTAGTGAAGACAATGAATAAACAACCCTAATGACAAGACACTTTAGAAAATTTCTGAGATATAGAAAGAAAAATTATCCTCAAAATAATAATCAAGGAAGTTTAGGAAGAAATGATGGTCGATGTTATAACTGCAATAAACCAGGTCATAAAAGGAGAATCTGTCCATATCCAGTTAAGTCGACTCAACAAATGGACAACAACAATTCATCAAGAAAGAGAAAGAAAGTATACGCATTAATGTTAAATGATTCAGATTTATCTTCAAGTGGTGAAGAGCCAACAACCGGAAATTCAAATATGTGCTTCACAACAATTCAAAATTCAGAAATTTTTAAAGAAAAGGATCTAAAAACCAGGTACGCCTTAATTACTCTTAAATTTTTTTTGGCTGAATGGTTGCTTTGTTTGTTTTGGATTAAATCTTAAAATTCAAACTTGAAATTTAAAATTCAAATTTGAAATTTGAAATTTGAAATTCAAAATAATAATAACATAATTTTTTTTGATGTTCGCTAGGATTAGAGTTATCTCAGGAAATCGTTAAACCTGAAATATAAATTGATAATTTAATTCACATGTCACGAAAACCAAAAGTACTTTGAGAATAAGTACATTTGTCGACATGCATATGTTCATATGTCAATATATCTGCCTGTAACTTGAAATTTAAATTTTTAATTTCAAAGGTTTAAACTTTAAAACTTCCCTCCAACTTTTCACCAACTCCCAAGATCTGAAAAGGTGTAATTGAATTCTGAAAAGTTGTGCATATTAAATTCATATCCATTCAATTTCTATATATACATCTATTCTCTCTACCTTTCATTCACAATTCAAAGTATATTCGTCATATCTATTCTCTTCAAAACAATTAATTCAATGGCTTACTCTAGTGCATCTCAGAAATTGAAGTGAACCAGAACCATCAAAGGTTATATTCATAATGATAGACATGCTATCAAAACCTATGTTGACTATCTAGAAAAGCTGAAGTCAATACGGGAGCTTTCGCCGTCTTTGACGATTTTCCTTCCTATGATCTTATCTCTCTCTTTCAACACAATGAAGTTTTGAGTCTAATTGATTCATGGGATAATGACGAAGTGTGTTATCTTAATCTTGTCAAGATGTTCTATGTGAATCTTAATTGCGGATTTTATGAAGGCAATGAAGTCCAAATTTGGAGTAGTGTCAAAGGCACTCAAATTGTCCTTGATTCCGAAATCTTGGGCACTTTTTTAAATTGTAGAAGCACGGGATCGGGTTTTTCGGATTTCATTATCAGTGAAACTAATTTAGAGACTTGTAACAACCTGTAAATTTAAATATTAAAGTTAACAAATTAAAGAATACTTAATTTAAATGTAAGAATCAAGGGAAATGGGTTACGCCATTGTGTTCGTCTCGGAGTTCTGGTTGAGATAGAATCCGGGTTTGTGTAAATTGGACTTCGTATGAAGAAGTTATGGCTATCGGAAGTTTCCAGATATTCAAATTTAAATTCAAAAACGAATTCAGACTCAAAACTGGGCAGGGCGGGAAATTTCCCGCCCAAGGCCAGGTTGACCTGGGGGTCGACCTTAGTGTCGACCTCCCCTTATACAGGTCGACCTTAGTGTTGGCCTGGGGATCGACCTGCCCCCCCCCCTGGGGCAGATCTGAAAGATGACAATTTTGTGACTCAGTGCTGAGTCATTAGGGCTGAGGTGTCACCCTATCTTGGCTGGATGGTCTTGATTTGATTATAGGTTGATAGGATGGCCTAAATTAATCCTAAATTCTATATAAACACATGTAGACTCAAACCCTAAAACCAAATAAAAATTAGAACCGTGGCCGTCATGCTATCACCTTGCAACCTAGAGTAGCCGCCACCAACTAGAGGGAAAGTGAAGCTAATCAACTCAATTCAACTCAAATTTATAACAACAACAACGAAATAGTCTACTCCAAAGGCGAGCTAAATCAATTTCAGAACTCAGAATCCAGAACTCAAGACCTTCTTTGAGTTGTGAGTTCAATATCTTTAATAAGATAATTAATAAGTTAATTGGGTTAAGTTATAAATTGGGTTATATGGATATGTTTGTGAGATATTGGAAAATGTGATATTTTGTGAATATATGCTAGTTGTTCATAATGATAGTTTTGTTATGGATCCTTTTTCATATGCCAAATCACCTATGTTCAACTTGATTCATGTGTGATATCATTCTATATGCAAGTTTGGGTGTAGATTATATGCTAGTTTCTATATGAATTTTACACATGTTTGGTGTAGATTATATGCTATTTTCTATATGAATTGTGCACAAGTTTACATGTGAATCAAATAAAGTGACTATATGCAAGTTTAGGTAGAATTTGGATTCACATATTTGCAAGTTTACACCTTTGGATTTAGATCTATGATGTACATAGTTTTATGCAAGTTTGTGATTATAGCCTATGCAAGTTTTGGATGAAAACTATATTACATATATGCAATTTCACACCTTTAGGCCTATGTTTAGATTCATGACAATAACAAGTTTATGCAAGTTATGTTGTAATTCTTATTTGCAAGATTAGATCCATTTTGTGTGCTATGCAAATTTGCGATGTTTCTTCTCTTTTATGAGTTAGACTAATTGCTAGTCTAATATACATATATGTCATGATAAATGAACGAACAACATGGGGACGATAGGGGTAATATTGAATATACATATATTGAGAATTGGCATAATGGCCTTGAAAAAGGCATATTATTAAATTATAAGACATTAATTGGAAAAATTGGCATTTATGGACATAATTGAGACAATTATGGACATAAGTATATTTGAAATTTATTTACAAATTTTGAATAGGGATATTAATCCACTTTGGGGTTAAATAAAGATGTGTAATAATAAATTGCCTAAGACACAAGGTTAGACTCGTTTGTGGTGTAAGACTGCCCGGATCCGCTTGACAAATCCAGCAGCCACAAATGCCAGTCTAATGTGAGAGGTCGAAAGCATGAATTAAATGTGTAATAGTTGTAAAGACACGAGGTTAGGCTCATTTGTGGTGTAAGACTACCCGGACCCGCCTGGAAAATCCAGCTGGCACAAATGCTAGTCTAATATGGGAGGTCATTACAAGGTTACGGTGTTAATGAATTAAGAAACACTAAACCAGACAAACATGTGGTGGGACATGAGGGGTTAGGTGGGTGCCTTGGGTGGCATGTGAAAATCAAGTGGGTGCCTTGGGTGGCATGTGAAATACGATTAGATACACTTAACCAAGATTGAAACATGTAAGAAGACATGGATAAGAATGGGGTTAAGTGGGGAAAAACCTTAGAGGGGACCAAGCATAGGTGGAAAGCTTGTGTTATGTATGGGGGCCCTTTTCAAACAAGTAACCCATAAAATATCTTTGTGCGCTCGACCCAAGTCGGAGACGGGACACGCATACTGGATTTGATTGTAAGAGGTCAAAACGGGTTAGCGGTGGCAACGCAAGTCCAACGGGATCATATGCGTGTGTGGGCCCGGGCTGGTAGGTAAGACGTTGTTGCATCGTGCAGGTATAAGCCGTGCATTTTGGTGGTATCGGGTTGCCACTTTGGGGAGTGATACACCCCATTGTGGGGTCAGCACGGGTATCTACGAGTTAGGGAGCCGATCGAATGGGGGTAGTGGGTACACTTAGTGGAGATAGGGGCAGGCGACACCTATGAAGGCAGCTAGGGGTACACGAAACTACCATTATCATTATTAAGTTTGGTAGGCGGGATCAACTTTTAGGGTGTTTTGTGTAGTGCAGTGTAGTAACTATCCTATAGTTATTAGGTACGCCTTTATCGTTAATCTTGTTCATCTTATTTCCTTTGTTTGCTCTGTCATACCCATTTGTTCACAGTCATTTCCTTATTTTCTAGCTTATGCCTTGTCCTAGTTACTTAATGATTATATTGTTAAAGTAATTGCACTCGCCTGAATTTATGTCTGACCCCTTTGTTTCCACCTCTTTTCTTCCTTTTCTCCCCCCAGGTGCTCAAAGTGGGACTAATACTAGTGGAGCTTGATTTGGACAGCTTTATCTCTTTCTCTGGAAGTTTGCTTGGATCGCTGAAGTAAAAGTTCAACCTATCTTACTTATGGCTATTTTATGTGGGGTTATGTCTTTCATTCTATGTACTCTGATTTAGACAAGATTGATATTATGCACTTGACTCTAGTCTTTGGTTTTTGATGATGTAATCAAACTTATTTGTTTACCGCTGCAATAAAAATGGAGTTTTAAATTTTTGAGTACTATTTTATATCTGTCTCGTTGTTATGTTTCTGTTCTATACACACTTAAAATGCTCCATGGAAGTTAATGTATTCCCTTTGTGAGTGACATTAATGGACGTAGGGTGTCACACGTGGTATCAGAGCCGAAGGTTACCTGACCAGATATGAATTTTGAAAACCTATTTATCAAAAGCATTTTATAAAGAAACACTCTCAAAAATACGTTTTAAGGAAAGTATTTTCAAAAGAAAAGTTTATTTTAAAAACATAACCCCAAGACCCATATATCTTTCTTTCGAATTCTTCGTTTGAATCTCTTCATTTTCTTTTCAACATGTCTGGAATTCCTGAGATACCCGAGGGGATACCGATACCAGGATGGTTTAGAAGGTATCTGGAAGCTAGGGCCCATGTTGCAAGCCCAACAAATGCTCCTCCTCCTCCTCCCCATGTTGATACTTTTGCAAAGATATGCAAGGACTTTCGGGCAATGGGCGGGAAACCTTTTCACGGGTCGGAGACGTTTGTTGAGGCTCGTAATTAGCTAAAGGAGGTGGAAGAACTGTTTGGAATCTTTGAGGTAGAAGATGGAAGAAAGGTCAAGTTAGCTTCCTGGTTAATAAAGGATGGGGCCTCATTTTGGTGGGAGGTCACTAATGGAGAGCGTCCAGTTGATACATGGCCAGATTTCAGGCGTAGGTTTGAGGCGAAGTTTCTCTCACGGGCTGAAGAGAATCTATACACGGAAAGGTTTTTGGCATTGAGGCAGGGAAATCTATCAGTGAAAGAATATGTCAACAAGTTCAATAAGTTGGCAAGATTTGGCCTGGACTTGGTGAATACACCCGAAAAGAAGGCCCTGAGATTTGTTAAGGGTTTGAACGAGCAGCTATGTAACAACCCGTATTTTTGAATAACATGTTATAACATAAATCAAGGCAGAATTAAACTGTAAAATCTGAATCAAGGGAAACAGGCTATGCCATTGCGTTCGTCTCGGAAAAATACGCGAAATAGAGTCCGAGTTTTCGAAAATCGGGGTCCGTATGACCAAGTTATGGCCCGTCAAAGTTTTTAGAAAATTACAAGTTCAAAAACAGTTCAAATTTGAATTTAGAATTCAAATTCAGCCAAAACAGACTGGGCGGGAAAACTCCCGCCCAGACAGGTCGACTGGGGGGTCGACACTAGGGTCGACCTCCCCCCAACCAGGTCGACACTAGAGTCGACCTGGGGGTCGACCTCCCTGGTCGGCCAGGTCCGCCTGGTGCACTTAATTGGGCTGTTTTGACCTGTTTTGTTGGCTAGTGACGGGATTTGATGGCTCGGATTGAATCTAGGGTTAATCCTATGGCTAATACTATCCTAATCTTCTATAAAAGGACCCCTAAGCCTAGCCTAAATCACCATTATTCAACCCTACAACTAAACTATGTCAAATTTGTTCCTCTCATGGCCTCCACTCTCATGCTAAAATTTCTAAGTTTATTTATATGAGAGATTTTGAGTTCATACAAGTGTTTTCAAGCTTGTATGAGTGTTCTTAGTTTGCATTCAAGTCAAGTTGCAACATTTCTATTACAAAGCAAGGGTTTTTATTGATTTGGCTCAAGGGTTTTTCATTTGGAGCTTTCATATTTGGGTCTTTTTGGTGATTGCATAAGGGCTTCGTCTCAATCTTTATAATAAATATTCATTTGTGTCTTCATAGCATTGTAAGCCCTTTTCTACTTTCTTTTTGAACTATAAAGTTTGATGAATGATGCAAGTTTAGGTTGATCATTATGATATGCAAGTTTGGTTGATCATTATGTTATGCAAGTTGGTTTAATCATTATGTATGACACATGTTGCTATGTTATGCAAGTTTGGGTTGATCATTATACACATGTTATCATGTTATGCAAGTTAAACTTGAGGTTGTGAGCTTAAAGCTTCAAGCTTTATATTAAAGGTTGCATTTTGGCAACATGGAAGTTATCATATCCCTTATGATAACTTGCATGTAAGGCTAAATGCGAACTTCTAGCAACTTCTACATGTCATTTATCACCATGTATCACTTATATGCTAAGTTTGGTTTTATGCATACTTTTGAAGCCTAATAATGCAATATGCAAGTATATGAACATATGTACATCTCATATGCCACCATGTTAAACTTGTGGCTCCAACACCTTTTTGTCATGATTATGCCAAGTTCCCTATTTTATCCTTTATGCGTTGTTGCGATTATGTAAACGATGGGATTACGTTGGGGTTGGGTAACATTATGACATAAACATGGTTTTTATAACATGACATGATATGTTAGCTTGTAATTATGTTTTAGAAACATAATGGACATGACACTTAGAAAATATGAGTGTGGCCAACTCGAGGTTGGGTTGAGTTTGTAGCATAAATCTACCAGGACCCGCCCGGCTTAACTAGTGGCTACAAACAATAGGACCCAATGTGAGAAGTTGGTCATGTTGTGCTCGAACCCGAGGTTAGACCAAGTTGTGGTGTAAAGCTACCCGGACCCGCCCGGCTTAACTAGTAACCACAACAAGGTCTAATGTGAGAGGTTAAAGCACATTAAGTTAATTAATGCCTCCTGATTAGGGTTAAGTCATGGTCCACTTAATACTTAACCAATTTGGGCTTGATGGGTTAATCGGGGTTAAGTCATGAACCTTGGGTACACTTAACCAATTTAATCCACGTTTGGATCGGGTTAACCACATTTAACCCGTTAAGAAACCCTAGTTGCGTGGTCCTTTTCAGCAGTAACCCTCTTGATAGTATCATAAGACCCTAGGGACTAGGCTAGGGTGGGGCACAATTACTGGGCTGACATGTAAGCGACCAAAACGACGGCTGAGTAGGTACGCCGGTGTAGGTCCAGGCGGACTATGATCGTGCACATAGTCCGGAGTTGGAAAATCAGGCACGGGTACCAGTAGATCTAGACTGTGCATACTTGATTTGTGTCTGAGGTTGACACCCTAGGACTTGATACACCCTAGGGTGGACCTAGCGCAGTTTAACTACATTTCATGTTTGGGCCGTATGACACCGACACTTGACGAGTTAGGCTTATAGGGAGCCGATCAACTAGACTGTGTAGTTGGACCTTGATTTAGGTCACCTCATGATGTTGGGCCAAGCTTGGGCCAAGGGATCAATTCTTGTTTTTACTTGACATGTTAGAATGCTAGTACACCCGTGATGCAAAACTTAACCTTGATTATGTGATGACACCTATATCTATCTTGTTAGTTAATCATCATGTCAGTATGTTGTTATCCTTATATTCATCTCAGCTTCTCATGCCAGTTAACTTTACTAGTTCATGAACTGATAGTAGTTAGGGCTTACCAGTTTTTTTGACTGACCTGTTTTCTTTCGCCTCTTTTCTTCCGTTTCCCCCCCTCAGGTCCTCAGGGTGGTAACATTGGAGCTTAGCTTGGATCTTTATAGCTTGCTTACTGGATTTGCTCATGTACGGTTTTGGACATTGAGCTAGCTATGGTTTATCACTTCACTTTGGGGATAGTACTTTATGTATTTCAGTTTTTCAGTTTATGCTTTTCTCTAGACTTTGTTTGTTGGAAAATAATGACCAAGTACTTTGTTGTAACTTAACTATGGTTTTGAAATGCTAGTTTTATCCGCTGCTTTACTACTCTGTTTTACTTATATGTTCTGTCTTGTGATATCTGCATGCATGTTTACCTTGTTTAACGCCCCTCCAAAGCTAGTGTGCTTGCAAGAGTTACCCTGGCGGAGGTGGGGTGTTACATTTGGTATCAGAGCATAAGGTTTACAAGATTTGAGCAAAAGTGTTTTTGAAACTTACCTTTTGAAAAACTATTTTCAAAACCAATTAAGTATTTTCCAAGAAAAGTCTAGTTATTTTAAAAAAGGCTATTCCCCAAAAGCCATAGCACTATCCTTCGTTTCTTCGTTCTGAATCTATCTTTTTCCTTTTTCAGTATGGCCGATCTTAACCTTCCCGAGGGAGTGACCATTCCCGGATGGTTCCGGAGGTACTTGGAAGCTAGGCCCAACGATGTGGGCCCAGCAAATACCCCTAATATAACTGAGGTTCCTCCTCCTCCTCCTCCTCAGAATCCGCAAGCAGATTTCGCTAAGATTTGCAAAGACTTTAAGGCGATGGGTTGCAAGAACTTTATTAGGACGGAGACTTTTGTGGAGGCAAGAAATTGGTTGAAAGAAACTGAAGATCTCTTCGCCATCTTTGATGTGCAAGATCATAGAAAGGTTTTATTGGCAGCATGGTTATTAAAAGAAGAAGCTGCTTATTGGTGGGAGGTCACCAATGCTACGAGGCCTATAGAGACTTGGGCCGACTTTAGGACGAGGTTTGGGCTTAAGTTTCTATCATTAGCTGAGGCAAATCTGCAATTGGAGAAGTTTATATCTTTGAAGCAAGGGGACATGACAGTGAGGGAGTATGTGAATGAGTTTAACAAGCTCGCCCGATTCGGTTTGGACATGGTTAATACCCCCCAGAAGAAGGCTTTACGCTTTGCACGAGGGTTGAACGAGCCATTACAAGGTTTAGCCCTATCTCATATACCCATGGGAGCCACTTTTGAAGGCCTAGTGGACATGGCATTGCTTCAAGGAGATAATAAGAATAGCAAGAAGGAAGACAAGACTAATGAGACTCAAACCAAGAAGACAGACTCCAAGTGGGGAGGAAATCAGAGCAATCAGAACAACAAAAACAACAAGAACAACAAGGGCAACAAGGCCAAGGCAAAGGACCCAAGAAAATGCAACTACTGTGGGATTGTTGGGCACATAGCTAAAGACTGTAGGAAGAAGAAGAGGAAGTTGGGCGAATGCTTTCATTGTGGAGAGACCGGACATTTTAGCAAGGATTGCCCCAAGAAGCAAGGGCAGAATCAGCGTGCAGGACCTTCTGGAGGGCAAGTGCATGCTCTCAACACTGCTCCAGCTCAGGATCGAGGTAGTATTTCTGTAGAAAGTCTTGTTTATATTTCTAATTATCCTGTTCGCACCTTATTTGATTCTAGCGCATCGCATAGTTTTATCTCTTCTGACATTGTTGAAAGTTTGCACCTAAGTACTAGTCTAGTTGAGGATCCCGTTTGTGTTTCAAATCCAATTGGGGGTTCCGCCCATCTATCTATGATTTGTGTGGATTTGAAGATTTCTATCTTGACCGTGGAATTCACGTGTAATGCTTATGTTCTCGGGTTCACGGGATACGGGTTGATCTTGGGCATGGATTGGTTGTCCAGTTATGGAGCCATCCTCGATTGTGAACATAGGGTGGTGAGGCTCATGACTCGCCTCGGTAATACCCTAGAAATTTCTTGTAACCCTAGAGATCCCGTCATGTTATGTTATCTTGAATCTCTTGACTCGTCCATCGATGATCTGCAATCTGTAAGAGTGGTCCGAGACTATCCTGATGTCTTTGAAGAAGTTAAGGGGTTACCCCCTAAACGAGAAATAGATTTCCGCATTTATCTTGTCGATAATGCCAAGCCAGTATCTTTGCCCGTTAGGCACATGGCCCCACGAGAAAGAAGAGAGCTCAGTAAGCAAATCAAGGAGCTGCTTGAGAAAATTTTTATTAGGCAAAGCATTTCTGAATGGGGTGCTCCGGTGGTATTTGCTACTAAGGCGGATGGTTCGCTTCGCCTATGTGTTGATTATCGAGAGTTGAACAAACTGACAAAGAAGAATAGGCACCCTTTACCGAGGATTGATGATCTCTTTGACCAGCTGGTTGGTGCTTCTGTTTTCTCTCAGCTTGATCTAGCCACCGGATTCCATCAGCTTAGAGTAGCTGAGGATAGCAATGATAAAACTGCGTTTAGGACTCCAGATGGATTCTTTGAATGGCTTGTCATGCCATTCGGTTTGACTAATGCACCCGCCTACTTCGTAGACTTGATGAGTAGGGTGTTCAGGGAGTTCCTTAATAAGTTCGTGGTTGTCTTCGTGGATGATATTCTGATCTTCTCAAAGGACGAGGAAGAACATGCCAGACCTCTCAAGGAAGTGATGGATACACTTAGGGCGCATCAGTTGAAAGCCAAGTTCTCCAAATGTCATTTTTGGAGAAGGGAAGTTCGGTTTCTTGGACATATAGTTTCTAAGCAAGGCATAGCGGTGGATCCCGCGAAAGTTGTTGTGGTTCAAGATTGGAAGACTCCTAGGAATGCAACCGAAGTAAGAAGCTTTCTCGGTCTGGCGGGCTACTATAGGAAGTTCGTCAGGGACTTCGCTAAGATTTCGGCCCCTCTTACTAAGTTGACGAAGAAGAACTTAGTCTTTGCATGGGACTTGGAGTGTGAGCTTGCTTTTCAAAAACTCAAAAGAGCCCTTACCTCAGCTCCAGTTTTGGCATTACCCGATAGTGGTAAGATGTTTACCGTGTACACAGATGCATGTGGCACGGGGTTAGGAGCTGTTCTGATGCAAGAGGGAAGAGTGATATGTTATGGGGGTAGGCAACTTAAAGTTCATGAGAAGAACTATCCCACTCATGATTTGGAGTTAGCGGCGATCGTCTTTGCACTCAAATCCTGGCGCCACTATCTTCTAGGCGAAAGGTTTGAGTTGTATACTGATCACAAGTCACTCAAGTACCTCTTCTCGCAAAAAGATCTGAATCTAAGGCAGCAAAGGTGGATGGAATTCTTGGCATCTTATGACTTCGAGATAGCTTATACCCCTGGCAAGGGTAATGTTGTGGCGGATGCACTAAGCAGAAGGAGATTGACTTTGAGCCCCTTGTTCATTGAGATGAAGAACTTAGAATTCTTGGCAACCTTTGATTTCACGACGGCTGTTGAGTCGATGACGGGTTCATTAGCATCCCTTGAGCTTAGACCCACACTTCTTGATCAAGTTGGGGCTTCGCAGAAGGAAGATCCACAGATAGTCGAGGTCATGGACAGGTTGATTCGTGGTGAGATGTCTAGTCACCTTGCTAGATATACTATTGATGATAAGGGTTGGCTAAGGCGTGATGGAAGGCTATGCGTTCCACAAGTAGGAGACTTGGTGCATAAAGTTCTTGAAGAAGCACATCACTCGAAGATGACTATACATCCGGGAGGAGATAAGATGTATAGAGATATGAAGCGCATTTTCTTTTGGGCCGGAATGAAGAAGGATGTAGCAGAGCATGTTTCAAAGTGCATGGTGTGCCAACAAGTGAAAGCCGAGTCAAAGAAACCAGGTGGGCCATTACATCCATTGGAGGTCCCGCAATGGAAGTGGGAGAGTATTTCTATGGATTTTGTGGATGGATTGCCTAGGTCAAGAAAAGGGAACACGAGCATATGGGTCATAGTTGATAGACTTACGAAGAGTGCTCACTTCATTCCAGTAAAAAGCAAGAGGACCGCATCATGGCTGGCATCTATTTATCTCCGAGAGATAGTGTGGTTGCATGAAGTTCCTTCTAGCATAGTTAGCGATCGTGACCCAATTTTCACTAGCCAGTTCTGGAATAGTTTGCAAGAAGCGATGGGTACGCGATTGAATATGAGTACAGCCTATCACCCCCAGATGGATGGCCAAACCGAAAGAGTGAATAGAGTGCTAGAAGATCTCTTGAGGCTTTGTGTTCTCGACTTCGGTGGTACTTGGGAAGACCACCTTCCTCTTGTAGAGTTTGCGTATAATAATAGCTATCAAGCCAGCATAGGGATGGCACCATTTGAAGCTTTGTATTGGAGGCCGTGTAGGTTACCATCCTTTTGGTAGGAGACAACAGATAGACTTATACTTGGGCCCGATATGATACGGGACACATCCGAGAAAGTTGAATTAGTGAGAAGAAGGATGAAAGCGGCCCAAGATAGACAGAAATCCTATGCTGACAAGCGAAGGGCAGATTTGGAATTCGAAGTGGGAGACATGGTTTTCGTGAAGGTTTCTCCTTTACGTAAAGTGGTACGTTTTGGAGCAGTTGGGAAGCTGACACCAAGGTTCGTAGGACCCTTCCCTATCATAGAGAGAATTGGAAAGATGGCCTATAAGGTGGAATTGCCCGAAAAGCTAGCCGGAGTGCATAATGTCTTTCATGTCTCGCATCTCCGAAAGTGCCTACATGAGTCCGCTGAGGTGGTTGAACCAAGCATTCTTGAAGACATTGAGGTAGAGAAAGAAGCAAACTTGAGAAAAGCTCCGATTCGTATCTTGGGAACGGAGATCAAGAAGCTAAGGAATCAAGAAGTCAAATTGGTGAAAGTTCAGTGGAGTGAAGCCGATGAAGACGCAACTTGGGAAACCGAGGAGAAGATGCGTGGGCATTATCCATTCCTTTTTGAGGGTACATTCTCGACCTCTTTCCTAATTAGCATATCTTTCTTTTTATCCGTGTTTATCCTGTTTATCTTATTATCTCGTTAAACTTGTCATGAGAACCTTAGGTAGAAACCCTTTGGATGAAACATGTATTTGAAACATGTTATGCTTGATGGTTGCAAGTGGTTGCAAGTGTTTGCACGTGGATACTCGTGGATGCATGATACACATTAGGCACTAAGATCGGCTCACACACTTTCATGTTGCATATGCATGAGTGCTTATACTTATTCATGGATGAAACTTGTTATGCTATCACGTGGATGTTGCATATGGATGAATGTTATGTGCACTCATGTAGAGACTATGAGTTATGTTAGGAATTTGCATACATATGGACTCATTTCACTAACATACTTTGCATTAGGGAGGTTTACTGTATCAGTAACCGCCTGATTTTTGCATTAGATAAGTACATATACACACACCTTTGCATATGATCATATATCATTTAGAATCCTTTAAGGACAATGACTGCACGTGGATGATGTTTTGAGTAGATGGATGATGGATGGTAGGATACGTTCTTCCTAACTTGGAGATTTCGTGGACGAAATCCTTTAAGGAGGGGAGAATGTAACAACCCGTATTTTTGAATAACATGTTATAACATAAACCAAGGCAAAATTAAACTGTAAAATCTGAATCAAGGGAAATGGGCTGTGCCATTGCGTTCGTCTCGGAAAAATACGCGAAATAGAGTCCGAGTTTTCGAAAATCGGGGTCCGTATGACCAAGTTATGGCCCGTCAAAGTTTTCAGAAAATTACAAGTTCAAAAACAGTTCAAATTTGAATTTAGAATTCAAATTCAGCCAAAACAGACTGGGCGGGAAAACTCCCGCCCAGACAGGTCGACTGGGGGGTCGACACTAGGGTCGACCTCCCCCCAACCAGGTCGACACTAGAGTCGATCTGGGGGTCGACCTCCCTAGTCGGCCAGGTCGGCCTGGTGCACTTAATTGGGCTGTTTTGACCTGTTTTGTTGGCTAGTGATGGGATTTGATGGCTCGGATTGAATCTAGGGTTAATCCTATGGCTAATACTATCCTAATCTTCTATAAAAGGACCCCTAAGCCTAGCCTAAATCACCATTATTCAACCCTACAACTAAACTATGTCAAATTTGTTCCTCTCATGGCCTCCACTCTCATGCTAAAATTTCTAAGTTTATTTATATGAGAGATTTTGAGTTCATACAAGTGTTTTCAAGCTTGTATGAGTGTTCTTAGTTTGCATTCAAGTCAAGTTGCAACATTTCTATTACAAAGCAAGGGTTTTTATTGATTTGGCTCAAGGGTTTTTCATTTGGAGCTTTCATATTTGGGTCTTTTTGGTGATTGCATAAGGGCTTCGTCTCAATCTTTATAATAAATATTCATTTGTGTCTTCATAGCATTGTAAGCCCTTTTCTACTTTCTTTTTGAACTATAAAGTTAGATGAATGATGCAAGTTTGGGTTGATCATTATGATATGCAAGTTTGGTTGATCATTATGTTATGCAAGTTGGTTTAATCATTATGTATGACACATGTTGCTATGTTATGCAAGTTTGGGTTGATCATTATACACATGTTATCATGTTATGCAAGATAAACTTGAGGTTGTGAGCTTAAAGCTTCAAGCTTTATATTAAAGGTTGCATTTTGGCAACATGGAAGTTATCATATCCCTTATGATAACTTGCATGTAAGGCTAAATGCGAACTTCTAGCAACTTCTACATGTCATTTATCACCATGTATCACTTATATGCTAAGTTTGGTTTTATGCATACTTTTGAAGCCTAATAATGCAATATGCAAGTATATGAACATATGTACATCTCATATGCTACCATGTTAAACTTGTGGCTCCAACACCTTTTTGTCATGATTATGCCAAGTTCCCTATTTTATCCTTTATGCGTTGTTGCGATTATGTAAACGATGGGATTACGTTGGGGTTGGGTAACATTATGACATAAACATGGCTTTTATAACATGACATGATATGTTAGCTTGTAATTATGTTTTGGAAACATAAAGGACATGACACTTAGAAAATATGAGTGTGGCCAACTCGAGGTTGGGTTGAGTTTGTAGCATAAATCTACCAGGACCCGCCCGGCTTAACTAGTGGCTACAAACAATAGGACCCAATGTGAGAAGTTGGTCATGTTGTGCTCGAACCCGAGGTTAGACCAAGTTGTGGTGTAAAGCTACCCGGACCCGCCCGGCTTAACTAGTAACCACAACAAGGTCTAATGTGAGAGGTTAAAGCACATTAAGTTAATTAATGCCTCCTGATTAGGGTTAAGTCATGGTCCACTTAATACTTAACCAATTTGGGCTTGATGGGTTAATCGGGGTTAAGTCATGAACCTTGGGTACACTTAACAAATTTAATCCACGTTTGGATCGGGTTAACCACATTTAACCCGTTAAGAAACCCTAGTTGCGTGGTCCTTTTCAGCAGTAACCCTCTTGATAGTATCATAAGACCCTAGGGACTAGGCTAGGGTGGGGCACGATTACTGGGCTGACATGTAAGCGACCAAAACGACGGCTGAGTAGGTACGCCAGTGTAGGTTCAGGCGGACTATGGTCGTGCACATAGTCCGGAGTTGGAAAATCAGGCACGGGTACCAGTAGATCTAGACTATGCATACTTGATTTGTGTCCGAGGTTGACACCCTAGGACTTGATACACCCTAGGGTGGACCTAGTGCAGTTTAACTACATTTCATGTTTGGGCCGTATGACACCGACACTTGACGAGTTAGGCTTATAGGGAGCCAATCAATAGACCGTGTAGTTGGACCTTGATTTAGGTCACCTCATGATGTTGGGCCAAGCTTGGGACAAGGGATCAATTCTTGTTTTTACTTGACATGTTAGAATGCTAGTACACCCGTGGTGCAAAACTTAACCTTGATTATGCGATGACACCTTTATCTATCTTGTTAGTTAATCATCATGTCAGTATGTTGTTATTTTTATGTTCATCTCAGCTTCTCATGCCAGTTAACTTTACTAGTTCATGAACTGATAGTAGTTAGGGCTTACCTGTCTTTTTGACTGACCTGTTTTCTTTAGCCTCTTTTCTTCCGTTCCCCCCCCCCCTCAGGTCCTCAGGGTGGGAACATTGGAGCTTAGCTTGGATCTTTATAGCTTGCTTACTGGATTTGCTCATGTACGGTTTTGGACATTGAGCTAGCTATGGTTTATCACTTCACTTTGGGGATAGTACTTTATGTATTTCAGTTTTTCAGTTTATGCTTTTCTCTAGACTTTGTTTGTTGGAAAATAATGACCAAGTACTTTGTTGTAACTTAACTATGGTTTTGAAATGCTAGTTTTATCCGCTGCTTTACTACTCTGTTTTACTTATATGTTCTATCTTGTGATATTTGCATGCATGTTTACCTTGTTTAACGCCCCTCCAAAGCTAGTGTGCTTGCAAGTGTTACCCTGGCGGAGGTGGGGTGTTACAAGCTACATGGGTTAGCTATGACCCACTTCCCTATGGGACCACCTTTAAGAAACTAGTTGACATGGCACTTATGCATGAAAAGGAGAAAGGCGCCAATGCTAATAAGGCACCTGAGAAGAAAGGGGATCAAAAGAAACTGCAACAGCAACAACAGAACAAGAAGGGTAGTAAAGACAACAATGGTAAGGGAAAGAAAAGATGCTTTAACTGTGGGACACCAGGCCATCTAAGCAAAGAATGTAGAAAGAAGAAGACTAGTTGTTTCCACTGTGGCGAGGCAGGACATCTGATTAAGGACTGCCCAAAGAAAGGGCAGAGGGCAGGGCCTACCTACGGAGGGCAGATTCAGGCTCTCATGGCACCAGGGCAGGCAAGGGACAGGTCCAGGCTTTCGTGGTCCCACCGCTGCAAGAATGAGGTAGAGCGATTTCCGTTGAAAGTTTAGTTTATCTTTTCGATCATCCTGTTCGTACACTCTTTGATTCTGGCGCATCGCACTCTTTTATATCCACTGCTTTAGTTGAGGCACTACACCTAAACACCAGTATAGTAGAGGATCCCTTAGTTGTTTCAAATCCAATTGTGGGCTAATCCTATATGTCGATGATTTGTTTGGATTTGGAAATTTCTAAACTTAGCGTTGGGTTTAGATGTGATGCTTATGTTTTGGGCTTCACGGGCTATGGGCAAATTTTGGGCATGGATTGACTATCCAGTAATGGAGCCATCCTAGATTGTGAAAAGAGAGAGGTTAGGATTATGACTCGCTTGGGCAACACTCTCGAAATCTTTTGCAATCCCATGAATTCTGTTATGCTAAGTTATCTAGAATCGCTTGACGCGTCTGTTGAGGATTTGCAGTCTGTTAAAGTGGTCCTTGAACACTCAGATGTCTTCAATGAAGTTCGAGGTATACCCCTGAGGCGTGAGATAGACTTTCGAATATACTTAGTAGATAATGCAAAGCCAGTTGCATTACCAGTGCGCCACATGGCTCCGAGAGAGAGAGAGAGAGAGAGAGAGAAGAGAACTCAGTAAGCAAGCGAAAGAATTGCTTGAGAAGGGGTTCATAAGAAGAAGTATTTCAGAGTGGGGTGCTCCAGTCGTCTTTTCCACAAAAGCTGATGGTTCACTTAGATTGTGCGTGTACTATAGAGAGCTGAATAAGCTAACAAAGAAGAATAAACACCCGTTACCGAAAATAGACGATTTATTCGATCAGTTGGTGGGAGCTTCGGTTTTCTCATAACTGGATTTGGCTACAGGTTTTCATCAGCTAAGGGTAGCTAAAGATAGCATCGATAAGACTGCATTTAGAACTCCTGACGGTTTCTTCTAGTGGCTCGTCATGCCTTTTGGTTTGACGAATGCACCCGCATACTTTGTTGACTTAATGAGTAGGGTGTTTAGGGAGTTTCTGAACAAATTTGTGCTGGTCTTTGTAGAGGATATTCTGGTTTTCTGTAAAAATAAAGAAGAGCATGCCCTACATCTTAGGGAAGTCTTAAAGACCCTACGAGCACATCAGCTAAAGGCTAAGTTCTCCAAGTGTCATTTTTGGAGAAAAGACGTAAGGTTCTTAGGACACGTGGTCTCTAAGGAAGGGATAGTTGTGGATCCCGCTAAGATAGTGGAAATCCAAGATTGGAAAACGCCTAAGGACGCAACCGAAGTAAGAAGCTTTTTAGGGCCGGCTAGCTATTATAGGAAGTTCATTAAGGACTTCGCGAAGATATCAGCCCCTCTCACTCGATTAACGAAGAAGAATTTGACTTTTACTTGGGATGTTGACTGTGACGATGCTTTCCAACGTCTGAAGAGAGCTTTGACGACCGCTCTAGTTTTAGTTTTGCCAGACGGGAGTAAGACATTCACTGTATATACCGATGCTTGCGGGACAGGGCTTGGTGCAATTTTAATGCAAGAGGGAAGGGTGATATGCTATGGTGGAAGACAGTTGAAAACAAACAAGAAAAATTACCCTACCCACGACTTGGAGTTGGCGGCCATAGTTTTTACACTTAAGTCATGGCATCATTATTTGTTTGGCTAAAGGTTTGAGTTGTATACAGACCATAAGTCGCTAAAGTATTTATTCTCTCAGAAGGACCTAAACTTGAGGCAACAGAGATGGATGGAGTTTTTGGCATCCTACGATTTTGAGATCGCATATACCCCTGGCAAGGGTAACGTTGTAGCTGACGCGCAAAGTAGAAAGAAGTTAACTTTAAGTCCTTTGTTTGTAGAGCGGCAGAGTTTGGAATATATATCTTCCTTTGACTTCAGACCCTCTGTCGATTTTGTACCCGGATTGTTGGCATCATTAGAGGTGCAACCTACACTTTTGGGTCGAGTTGGAGAGGCACAGCGAAACGACCCGCAATTGGTTGAGATAGTAAGCAAGCTTATAGGTGGGGAGTCCTCAGGTCATCTGAATAGATATGTTATAGATGAGAGAGGTTGGCTACGTAGAGATGGAAGACTTTGCATACCACAAGACGAGAGTTTTAAGAAGGCAATTCTTGAAGACTCACATCGCTCGAAGATGACCATACATCCTGGTGGTGATAAGATGTATAGGGTTATGAAGCGAGTTTTTTTTAGGCCAAAATGAAGAAGGACGTGGCCGAATTCGTTACTACATGCTTAGTGTGCCAGCAAGTCAAGGCGGAGCAAAAGAAGCCCGGAGGTTTGCTCCATCCCTTAAGGATTCCACTTTGGAAATGGGAAAGCGTTTCCAAGGATTTTGTAGATGGGTTACCAAGATCGAGGAAGGGTAATACGGGGATTTGGGTAATTGTAGACCGACTCACTAAAAGTGCACATTTTATTCCCATCAAAAGTAAAAGGACCACCGCGTGGTTATCATCTATTTACCTTCGATGGATAGTCCGTTTGCACGGCATACCCTCCAGCATTGTGAGCGATAGAGATCCAATTTTCAGAAGCGAATTTTGGAAGAGCTTACAAGAGCCGTTTGGAACGCAGTTATGCTTAAGTACCGCTTATCATCCTCAGACGGATGGCCAGACCGAGTAGGTGAATCGGATTTTAGAAGACCTTCTGAGGCTATGCATTCTAAACTTTGGAGGAACATGGGAAGAACACCTTCCACTAGTAGAGTTCGCCTATAATAATAGTTTCCAGGCTAGCATTGGCATGGCACTTTTTGAGGCTCTTTATGGACAACCGTGCCGATCACCTACATGTTGGTGGGAATCCACGGATAAGGTTTTGCTTGGACCCGACATGATTAGGGAGACTTCGGAGAAGATAGACCTGATTCGACGATGAATGAAGACGGCGCAGGACCGACAGAAGTCATATGCTGATAAGAGACGAACCGATCTTGAGTTCAATGTTAGGGACATGGTTTTATTAAAGTGTCACCGTTAATAAACGTAGTCCGCTTTGGATCAGTAGGGAAGTTGGAACCAAGGTTCGTAGGACCCTTTCCAATTACAGAGAGGATTGGCAAGATGGCGTACAGAGTAAAGTTACCAGAGAAGCTCAGCGGAGTTCATGACGTGATTCATGTTTCACATTTGCGTAAGTGTTTGCACGATATGGCGGAAGTGGTAGAGCGAAGCATGCTCGAAGAAGTGGAAGTAGAGCGCAATGCCACGATCAGACGAGCTCCTACACGCATTCTCGGATCGGAGGTCAAAAAGCTTCGCAACAAAGAGGTCAAGTTGGTCAAAGTGCAATGGGGAGATGATCAAAGAAACGCGACTTGGGAGATGGAAGATAAGATGCGTACGTTGTACCCTTTCCTTTTTTAGGGTATGTTTTAATTTCTCCTTTTTCTATCGCTTTGTTGGTACTTGTCCTATCTTTTAGTATTATCTTGGCGATGACATCTTCGATCTTTAGTTAGGAAGAACCCTATGGTTGAAACATGTGTTTGAGACATGTTATGTCTGGTGGATGCAAATGGATGCAAGTAGTTGCTCGTGGATGCATATACACACACCTTAGGCACTAGATGGGCTCAATCACCTTCATGTTGCACATAAATGTGTGTGCATATTTAAATTAATGGACGTATAATGGTTGTGTCATCATATGGATGCTGCATTTTGATGAATGGTTGTGCGCACATGTAGAAATAATATGTATCGATAGGATTCTTTCGCATACATAATCGACGCATGGCACTATCATGATTTGCATTAAGGAGGTCAACTGAATTAGTAGACCGCCTGATTTTGCATTAGGTAAGGAACATATACACACACTTCTTGCATATGTTCATGAAGCATTAGAAATTTTGTAAGGACAATGGATGCCTATGTTTGATGGTCGAGTAAGTGGATGATGGGATGTTAGAATATGCATTCTCTTTAACTTGGAGATTTCAGGGGCGAAATTCTTTAAGGAGGGGTGAATGTAACAATCCGTAAATTTAAATATTAAATTTAACAAATTAAAGAATACTTAATTTTAAATGTAAGAATCAAGGGAAACGGGTTACTCCATTGTGTTCGTCTCGGAATTTTGGTTGAGATAGAGTCTAAGTTTGCGTAAATTGGACTTCGTGTGAAGAAGTTATGGCTGTCGGAAGTTTCCAGAAATTCAAATTTAAATTCAAAAACGAATTGAAACTCAAAACTAGGCAGGGTGGGAAATTTCCAGCCCAAGGCCAGGTCGACCTTAGTGTCGACCTCCCCCTATATAGGTCGACCTTAGTGTCGACCTGGGGTCGACCTGCCCCCCTCCCCCGGGGTAGATCTGAAAGATGACGATTTTGTGACTCAGTGCTGAGTCATTATGGCTGAGGTGTCACCCTATCTTGGCTGGATGGTCTTGATTTGGTTCTAGGTTGATCGGATGGCCTAAATTAATCCTAAATTCTATATAAACACATGTAGACTCAAACCCTAAAACCAAATAAAAATTAGAACCATGGCCGTCATGCTATACCTTGCAACCTAGAGTAGCCGCCACCAACTAGGGGGAAAGTGAAGTTAATCAACTCAATTCAACTCAAATTTATAACAACAACAACGAAATAGTCTACTCCAAAGGCGAGCTAAATCAATTTCAGAACTCAGATTCCAGAACTCAAGACCTTCTTTGAATTGTGAGTTCAATATCTTTAATAAGATAATTAATAAGTTAATTGGGTTAAGTTATAAATTGGGTTATATGGCTATGTTTGTGAGACATTGGAAAATGTGATATTTTGTGAACATATGCTAGTTGCTCATAATGATAGTTTTGTTGTGGATCCCTTTTGATATGCCAAATTACCTATGTTCAACTAGATTCATGTGTGATATCATTCTATATGCAAGTTTGGGTGTAGATTATATGCTAGTTTCTATATGAATTGTACACATGTTTGGTGTAGATTATATGCTAGTTTCTATATGAATTGTACACAAGTTTACATGTGAATCAAATAAAGTGACTATATGCAAGCTTAGGTAGAAATTGGATTCACATATATGCAAGTTTACACCTTTGGATTTAGATCTATGATGTACATAGTTTTATGCAAGTTTGTGATTATAGCCTATGCAAGTTTTGGATGAAAACTATATTACATATATGCAAGTTCACACCTTTAGGCCTCTGTTTAGATTCATGACAATAACAAGTTTATGCAAGTTATTTTGTAATCCTTATTTGCAAGATTAGATCCATTTTGTGTGTTATGCAAATTTGCGATGTTTCTTCCCTTTTATGATTAGACAAATTGCTAGTCTAATATACATATATGTCATGATAAACAAATGAATAACGTGGGGACGATAGGGGTAATATTGAATATACACATACTGAGAATTGGCATAATGGCCTTGAAAAAGGCATATAATTAAATTAAGACATTAATTGAAAAAATTGGCATTTATGGACATAACTGAGATAATTATGGACATAATTGAGACAATTATGGACATAAGTATATTTGAAATTTATTTACAAATTTTGAATAGGGATACTAATCCACTTTGGGGTTAAATAAAGATGTGTAGTAACAAAACCGCCTAAAACACGAGGTTTGACTCGTTTATGGTGTAAGACTCCCCGGACCCGCCCGGCAAATCCAACAGCCACAAATGCCAGTCTAATGTGAGAGGTCGAAGGCATGAATTAAATGCGTAACAGTTGTAAAGACACGAAGTTAGGCTCGTTTGTGGTGTAAGCCTGCCCGGACCCACCCGACAAATCCAGCTGCTACAAATGCCAGTCTAATGTGGGAGGTCTTTACAAGGTTACGGTGTTAATGAATTAAGAAACACTTAACTAGATAAACATGTGGTGGGACATAAGGGGTTAGGTGGGTGCCTTGGGTGGCATGTGAAAATCAAGTGGGTGCCTTGGGTGGCATGTGAAATACGATTGGATACACTTAACCAAGATTGAAACATGTAAGAAGACATGGATAAGAATGGGGTTAAGTGGGGAAAAACCTTAGACGGAACCAACCAAGCTTGTGTCATGCATGGGGTCTATTTTCAAACCAGTAACCCATTAAGTATCTTTGTGGGCTCGACCCAAGTCGAGGACGGGACACGTGTACTGGATTTGATTGTAAGAGGTCAAAACGGGTTAGCGGTGGAAATGCAAGCCCAACGGGGTCATATGCGTGTGTGGGCCCGGGCTGGTAAGTAAGACGTTGTTGCATCGCATAGGTATAAGCCGTGCATTTTGGTGGTATCGGGTTGCCACTTTGGGAAGTGATACACCCCACTGTGGGTCCAACATGGGTATCCACGAGTTAGGGAGCCGATCGAATAGGGGTAGCGGGTACACCTAGTGGAGATAGGGGCAGGCGACACCTATGAAGGCAGCTAGGGGTACACAAAACTACCATTATCATCATTAAGTTTGGTAGGCGGGATCAACTTTTAGGGTGTTTGGTGTGGTGCAGTGTAGTAACTATCCTATAGTTATTAGGTACGCCTTTAACGTTATTCTTATTCATCTTATTTCCTTTGTTTGCTCTGTCATACCCATTTGTTCACAGTCATTTCCTTATTTTCTAGCTTATGCCTTGTCCTAGTTACTTAATGATTATATTGTTAAAGTTATTGCACTCGCCAGACTTTATGTCTGACCCCTTTGTTTCCACCTCTTTTCTTCCTTTTCTCCCCCCAGGTGCTCAGGGTGGAACTAGTACTAGTGGAGCTTGATTTAGACAGCTTTATCTCTTTCTCTGGAAGTTTGCTTGGATCGCTGAAGTAAAAGTTCGGCCTATCTTTCTTTTGGCTATTTTATGTGGGGTTAGGTCTTTCATTCTATGTACTCTGATTTAGACAAGATGGATATTACGTACTTGACTCTAGTCTTTGGTTTTTGATGATGTAATAAAACTTATTTGTTTACCGCTGCAATAAAAATGAATTTTTAAATTTTTGAGTATTGTTTTATATTTGTCTTGTTGTTAAGTTTCTGTTCTATACACACTTCAAACGCTCCATGGAAGTTAATGCATTCCTTTTGTGAGTGACATTAACGGGCGTGGGGTGTCACAAGACTTATCATGAATATTTGAAAGCGATGCTCAAATGGATTTCAAAAATCACTTTTTTCGTCCAAAAACAAGAATCGTAAATCTTCTCCTCTAACATACCATCACTCCTTATTCCGGAAACATTAATAATCCAACTCTCTAGGTCCAAAAAGCCCTCTTTGCAATTTTTAGTGGCTATAACATCAATTGGACCAACATGATCTTAAGAGAAATCAAGCCCATAGAAACTTCGTCAAGAGAGAACACTCTATACTATGGAGTTTATCTCACCCGCATTTTTAAATACTTTGGAGTTGATCTTCACAAAGAAGAATTTGTGCCAAGAAAAGTGTTTGACTCCTCAAACATACATCTCATGCAAATTCCTCTCACTTTCAAGCCAATGAGGCATTCGAAGCTAAACAAGCTCGAATGTAACAAGAACAAGCACCAATGGAAGTCGAAGAAGAAGAAATTTCTTTAGAAAGTGTTAGGTCCCTAATAAACACTAGAACCATTTCCAAAGAGATGATTGTTCAAAATCAAGATAAGATTGCCAACAATCAAAAGAAGCTCAAAAAGAACTTTTCCAAAATGGCCAAGTTCTTGGTCAGGATTGGAAGAACGCTTGGAATTTCATCTTCCTCATCATCATCCGTTGAAAATTAGTCTATCTAATTTAATTTATCTTTATGCATTCGCTTGTATTTTCTTTTGAATCTCGTATTTACTGTGTCTTAAATAGTTGGAAATATTTGCTTTTATGAATGGAGTTTTTTATTTGTTAAAATCATCTTTAAGTAACTGCAAAAACTTTAGAATTAAATATAATATAATATAGAAACAAATGATACAAAATTTGAAAATTTTCAAAATTTTAAAGTAAGTATGTCGACATACATACTTTGCTATGTCGACATATAACTGCCAGATTTTCAAAACTTTTCAAAATTTAAAATTAAATAACTAACTAACGTCCATTCAATATCCAATGAATTCCAGACCCTATTTAAGCCTATTTCTTCCAGAAGAGTTTATTATTTCATTTCTCCTTCTTCTCTATTCATTTCTTATCAAATCTATGGCAAATCCAATTCATAATCTAAGTGAAAATCTTGAAGAAACATTGAATTCCTTCAAGAATATCCTCTCTATAATTCTACGAAACTAGCGTCATCTTGAATTAAGCCAAATAAAGATGTTTGAATAGCAAGAGAAGCATTTTAATGCAATATGGTGGTTAATCTCCTCTCTTTTCAGAGACGAAGATAATAATCTTGCTAAAGCACCACCAACCAAAAAAGATGAAAATTGGGAGGTCATCAAGAAGGATCCAATCTTTGGAGAAGACTGTTGGGTAGAAGTCCCAAGAAACGTTTAATTGTTTGGTATGATTTGTTTGAATTTGCTTGGTTTGTATTGTTTGACTTAAAACTTGTATATATTAAACATATGGTCTGGTGTGCTTGGATTGGCTTGTATATGACTGAAAACATATGTACATACGATACTTGGATTGGTTTGTATTGATTATTGTTATTACAAATTTAGGAAAGTATTTTATGATTATAGGATATATATATATATATATACATACATACATATAGATTAGGCGGGAGTACTTTAGTACAGGAACCATTTAGATAATTATAGGATTTAGAGGGAGTATTTTTAGAATTTCTTTTTGATAATGCCAAAGGGGAAGAAATTATAAAATATAGAATTAGTTTATAGGATTCATATAGATAGGAGGAGTATTAGAAGGATCACCATCAATAGGTATGAAAATGTATGCTATTTTATAAACTAAGATTGTCATCATCAAAAAGGGGGAGATTGTTAGAGGATGGAGTTTTGATGACAACAACCTTATATCAATATTAAGTGATTATAAAATATATACTAACACCTTTGTCTAGAATATACACACACACACACGCATGCAGGATTTATATACAGGAATTAATATTGAAGACTATACAAGTTAAGAACTTCTAGAGATTCAGAATTCAGAGATGATTCAAGACTCATGAGTAACCAAGATTTCAAGAGTTCAAGATAAATATAGTAATAGAGTCTAGTTTATGTAAGACTATGAATAGCACTCCAGGTTCAAATTCAAATTCAAATTTTGTTTTTCAATTTCTGATTTTTGAACTCAAATTCTATTTTTTGCAAATTCTAATGTCAAATTATATTTTCAAACTCTGTTCAAATTTTAATCAAGTTTTCATACTTTTGATTTTAAGGTTTTAAGTTTATATATTTTATATACTTTATATTTATATAGTTTTAAACTCTATATTTTATAAATATGTTTATATATCTTATATTTATATTTTCACATGATTTTATACTTTATAATATTTATTTACAACATTATGTTTTAATTCAAGAATTTCCAGAATTATATATATATATATATATATATACATATATATATATATATATATATATCAAAACACTTCAAAAATGCTCAAAACTCAATTTTATACAAGGATATGTCGACATACATTATTGTCTATGTCAACATAAAACTGTTATATTTTTTACTTTTGAAAGGAAGTGTCTTTTTACTATTTGTAATGTTCCAAAAGCGTTGCAACCTTTCAAATCTTTTAAATAGGGGTTGATTTCGAATTTTTTCATCATTCTTCTTCTTCATCTTCATCCCCTTTCATTACACCATAAATATTTCATATTTTTATGATGTCAACACTTATACTCTGCCGAATTTTATTATATTTATATAAAACTTCTTCTCTTCTCACTCTCTACTCATTACTCTCTGAATCGAAGTGTTATTTAAGAGTTATAGGGCTGTTGTAATTGTTTGTGAAGTGTTTGGGAAAAAGATGTGTCCTTGTAGCCTTGAAATCAAGGAAACGGAGCGGCGTTAACCTTGTAGATGGGAAATCAAGGGGAATATACTTGATCAAGGGAATCAGTGGAAATCTTATGGCCGTGAAATCAAGAGTGTGGTAATTGGTGTTAACCTTGTGGCCATGAAATCAAGGGGTTGTACTTGGATATTGATATAGTAATAAAACTCTACGCAATCCAATGTTGCGTGGGACTAGGCGTAGGAGCAATTCAGTATAAAATCCGATGTGTTCTTTCCTTTTCTACATTTTATTTTTGTTTATCTCTGTGTTTGGGTTTGATTCTGTGTCCGTGATCATCTTTGTGTTGTGTGATTCATATAGTAGATCATATAAATTTTAGATTTTGTTTAACTTCTCAAAAACACTATTCACTCCCCTCTAGTGTTAGTTTTGCCTTAATGATCCATTCCGCAATCCTTAACGTTTATAGCTCCTATTTTGAGTAGATTCCTTTTCTTATGTTTGTTAATATGAAAAACATTAATAATTATATATATGGTAAATAATACATTCATATTCACTATTTTGAGAAATAGAGATTCAAACCTATTGAATTACAAACTATACAAATCTTAATCTTTTAGCCAAAATCAAACATGTGAATTTATAATAAAAATAGAATAATAAGGAATCCAATTAGTATCGAAAATCCAAACAATATAGAAAATCATACAAAAGAATCACGTTCTTCTTTTATTGCTACAACAAACCAAAACCCAAAAATAACCAGATTGAACATTTCTATGAACAACCAAAATAAACAGAGAATTTAAGGGTAATCATGTTTTCTTTTCGTATGTCCCAAATCATCAAGGCACAACTGTCCAAATCTGTAACTGTCAAATTACATAAAATAATAACTTAGATAGAATCCACTCACACAGCTATTAGGAGGGGTAGCAATAAGATCGAATAGAGCAGAAATTGGATTTGGCATTCAATAACGAATATATGTTCCAAGCCTTTAAAATCTCTCTCTATAATATATATAAGAATCACCATCAGAATCTTATATATATATATATATATGTATCAATCTAAATTCCAGATAGATCTTAAATCTAAATATTAGAATAAGATAGAGAAGATAGAACATATTAGAATAGATTTAGAGAAATTGAAGAACCCTAGATCCTTCAAGCATTCTGGAATTTGAGATAGAAGAAAGGAAGAATGGAGGCTTTGAGAGAAATGGCTGTAGGGTTTAGAATAAGGGTTTGAGGGCCTTCTTATAGTTGATATCATTTGTATGAACCATCAGATTAGTTTTATTAAATCTAAACAATCCGCTTGATATATATTATAAATAAGTCCTTACATAAAACAACCCTCAATGGGCTTCCTTACAAGAGACTGATTGGCACCCCTTAGGTGGGTGGCCAACTGGGCGGTCGACACCCCTCCTAGAGGGGCGGTCTTCCCCTTTCTGGCATCAGACCAGAAGGAAATTCCTCAATAACATTACCTTTTTGATCGTTCCTTGATTAATTTTCCTTATTTCTTTCCTTAATGAATTTATTCTTGTCCCCTATTGTGTGTGAATATATACACATATGTTTGAAATAAAAGGAAATATTTTTTTCATGCTTATCCTATTTAATATATTCCCAGCTTGTATATATATTTATTTGAAATTCAAAACTTTATGTATTAATATATACGTACAACTTAATTAATTAATAAATTTTGCATATGGACTCCATTTTTAGCAAATAAAATATGAATAACGAATCAGAATCTCGCCACGAATGTAATTACAATACTTTCATTGACCAATTTTTAATTGTCCACGATTCCATTTTTAGCCTTTTAATATATTATTAATTATTACTACTTATTTTTAAATTAAATTAACCTATGTCGAAATTAAGTATATTTTACGGGGTGTTACATGTGATTTCATTCCTCGTAGATTAATATCAGATATGTAACAACCTGGAAAATCAGAACCAATTTAAAAAATTTATTTTAGCAATTTTAATGGATTTTGAATTTCTAAAATGATTTATTTTAAATAATTACGAATAGAAATTTATTTTGAACAAAATTAGAACGTATAAATTTGTTTAAATCGAAGTTAGAATATAAATATTTATTTTAATTATAAAAGGAATTGGAAATGGCGATGTAGTTTGAAAATTCGATTTTAAATTTCAAATGAATGTACAAGATTCAAAATAAACCGGATTTTGTAAAACCAGAAGTATTTGAATCTGTTTGAAAATATCTTTCCAACGGATATGAAAACTTCAGATTTCATAATGGGAATAAAAAGTTATGCCCAGTTGAAGATTCAGAATAGTCGCTATGGAATTTATGTAATATATAGGCCTTAAAAAATAGTGATTTTGCAAATGACCTCCGTTTTCGACGAGACCACTTTTTTTGGATCCAGAATATCAAATTATTGCTAGATTCCAATTTTCAAATTTTTTGGAATCAATATGTGAGCGTGGCAGATTTAAACGTGTTTGATCAGTTAAATTAGAATTTAATCGACTGGAAAATGACCGTTTTTCAACCGGTCTCCAAATTCGACAATATATATATATATATATATAATTTATAATATATATTTAATAGCCTGAATAGAACGCGCCGCGCCGTGGTAGTTCATGAATTACGACCATTGACTTCGAATTGACATTACAGGAGATTTGACCGTCGGATTCTCCTAAAACCCGAACCGTTGTGTTCATATCGAACAGAGATTTCCAAGAATACAAGAGATTTGAAATCTAGCGGTTGGATTTGAAATTATGTCCAAATCAAATTTGGAAAAGGTCGTTGTAAGTGTTCGATGACCGTTTACGGAAATCGACTGTACGGGCCTTAATAAAATTATTAAAAATATCAATAATTTGTGTAAAATCATAATAAATGATTTAGAAAGAATTGGAATGAAAAATTCCACATTTGAAAAGATAAAATTATATTTTGATTAAAATGAACTAGTGATGAACTAGAATTATAATCCAATATTTTTAAATAAATAAACTGGATTTGGATTGGTTTTAAAAATAACCAGAATTTTCAATATATGGATTGGAATGGATTTAAATTATCTTTGGAATATTTTGATATTGAATTCCGTGATTATATGGATATTGCAGAGGAATTTGGAAGATATATATATATTGTTATTCCCAATACGATATTTGTTGATTTCGGGATTTGATATTGAATATAAGCCGATATAATTTCTATTCAGAGCCTTGTATATAATACTGAATTGGATTTTGGGTTTGTCGTGAATGGTGTCTTCATTAACACTGTTCTTAAACCTAGTTGATAAAAGAATAAATCTTTTAATCAAGATTTAGTGAAGTTTTCCAATTAATCAATATTTAATTGGAATTGAATAAAAGAATTTGGGTTTTGGGTTTGTCGTGAATGGTGTCTTAAATAACGCTATTCTTAAACCCCGTGTGAAAAAAATAAATCTTTTAATTAAGATTATTAGAGTTTCCAGTTAATTAACATTTAATTGGAATAAAATGGGATGTGAATTCGGTTTATTGTAAACTATATTTTGATGACATTCATTCTTTAACCCGATTTGCAGTGAAATATGATTTGGAATTTATAAATCTTTTATTTAAGATTTAATGGGAATTTTCCAAAGTAAAGTTTTCCAATTTAATATATTAAATTGGAATTGAAT
The DNA here is from genome assembly GCA_030737875.1 of Allium sativum. NCBI lineage: Eukaryota > Viridiplantae > Streptophyta > Magnoliopsida > Asparagales > Amaryllidaceae > Allium > Allium sativum. The sequence continues at coordinate 25,182,310 of JASFAX010000024.1, forward strand.
GGAATTCGATTTGATAATAATCAAAATGTGATTCTGTGGAGGAAGACTGTTAATACATGAATTTAAAAGGCTTTGCCGTTAGTCCATTTATATTATTAGTCGGATACGGGAATTGTTATCGATTATATATTGATCTGTTTTCCGTGAAGATTCCATAATTAATGGAATGTGATTTGGGTTCATCGTAAACTATGTTTTAAATGACATTAGTTCTTTAACCCAGTTAAAGGCAGGATTACATGTCTAACATTGTATTTCGAACTGTGTGGCTGATCTCTGCAAAATATATATCTGTTTAGTGGCGGAGAATTTATTCTCTTGCTTAACACCCTTCTCTAAGACGTATGAGCTTAGAGGTTATATATCGGCAGAAATCAATAGTACGGTGTAGATTGTCGATGAGACATGTTTGTGTTTCCAAAGTTAAATAATCATTAATATTGATTTTTAGGAAGATTAAAACCAAGTGGAGTTTTAATGAATGTTTAGTTAGATTGAAATAAGAATATGATAATTTAAATTATCAAAATTGGGAAATGATCGAGAATGGAGTACCGGTAGTTTTACTCCAAGCAATAGTAAAATCTTTAATTAGATTTGAACGTGAAATGGTAATTAAATTTACCGATAACACCGTCGTGTTAAATATGGAGTATTACCAGTTTTACTCCTTGGGATGAATAGGTTGGGATTGGGAAATTAAACAAATGATTACTTCGGTAAGGTGCGTTAATCCCGACTAGTTTGGAAAACCTTAATATGGTTTGAATTGATATCCAAAGGAAGATTAAAGAATAAATTAAATAATTTATCTTTGATAAAATTAATAGGAACCTTTCCCAAAGGATATGAATATTTAAATAAAAGAATATTAAGAATTGGAATGAGGCGTATGTTGTGTTTTTATAGCACTTGTTTATTATATACATGAGTTATTTGGAAAGGCCGGGTTTATACCCATTCTGAATAACTGATTCGACGATAACTCAAAGATGAAGACGGTGGCTGAAGACCAGAGGTCTTCACATCATTTGGATGATTACTGATGTCTTGATTGGGTTGTACACCCAAGACAAGGTAATAAGTGGTGATCGTCCGGACGTACTTGGAGATCGACCGGATATGCGAGGACATATCTCCTATATTGGATATGGGACGAGGAATAAGGTGCCTCAGGTTTTGTTCAGACCCAGAACGAACTTGTAAATGGATGTGTGTCTGACATTGGATTTTATTTTGTGTTGATTGATATCTTTTAAATATATATCTGTTTGGTGGCGGAGAATTTATTCTCTTCCTTAACACCCTTATCTGAGATGTACGAGCTCATAAGTTATATATCGATAGACATCAGTCGCATGGCGTGAATTGCCTGTGTGGCATGCTGAGATGCAATTGATCAAGGCTTCTGTTGAAAAGCAGAATCTTGTAGTTGATGATCAAAGCACGGATTTAATATAGCATAGCTTTGTGTATAGCGTTAATTCATGAGCCTCACACCCTGGTGTGAACTAGAAACGGGAGAGGACCTTAGGGAGGACATGCGTTTCTTTCTAGCTAGGACTGGTGTCAGGGTTTTGCAAGCCCAGACATTTTACTTATGTGGATGATGGATAGCGAGGCGCCTCGGATATATCGGTTATTACGGAGCGAATGGATATTGAGTTATCTGGCTCATTTACGCCCCATAGGGCGGGGAAACATATTGTTCAGGCATTTTAATCCACTCCGTGTGGACCGGCCCTGACGGCATAGGTGCAGTTGTTCCTGAGGCTCGGGCTAGAGAGTCTCGAAGCGGTAAGGACGATACCTTACCTTGGTTCACGTATGGAAATCCAACTTCCAATACATGACTTTGCGGTTTTGATTGTAGAGCCTAGTATTAACGACATGATAGATGGTATCCATGCCACCTATGATTGATACTTTTATATTTGAAGTTGTTTTATACATTGTGCACTTATAATAGTATCAAATGATTTGTTTTACACGTACCAAGCATGTTTGGCTATTATGAGGGAAAACCCTATCCACCGGCTTGCGTTGCATTGCGTGATGGGACCTGGGTCATATAATAGCTTCATTTTTCCAAAAGGCATTGTGATGTTTGTTATATGCACTAGTATTCTTGAGGTTAAACCCGTTCCGTATTATACGGCGTGGTCCCTTGATTTATTTAACTTTAAAATTAAACTAATAATTGTTTTAGTTCTCACACCAGTCACATGACTGACCTAGAGTTTATTGTTTTAACCTAAACTCTGGGTGCCCGTATTTTCCACACTGGCAGCTAGTAGTTTCGGGTTTGTAGATATTATATTCACAGGATCCTGGTTTACAGCTGAAGCGATGTTCGGAAAGCTTTATATCCGTGTATTTCTTTCAGTTGTGTTTTGTATTACGTCTGCTGCATTATAATTTGTAAATCTATGATATTTGTCAAATGTATATTATTTGTTCATACTCTGTATATTCTTGTATTCTGATGTAAATTGTTGTAATAAGCAATGAAATGTTCTTCTGTTTGCATTCTGATTAGTCTTGTTCTCAACTCAATCTGGTCTTTCCTTTATGGGGAAGTTTGGGTTGTTTCAAGATAATTCTTTATTCACCTCTTAACTACTTAGAAATTTTAATCAAGGTGTTAAAAGTAAAATGTGCATTGAAGTTTACTTACATAAAGCATTTGATAAAATTAATAAGAATTTTATTCATTATATGCTAAGTGAACTTGGATTTAATGAAAAAACTTGCAGCCTTATCAAAGAATGCATTGATAATGTTACATATTCTATTTTATCAACGGATCTACTTGTGGATTTATTCATAATAATAGAGGCATTAGACAATGAAACGCCCCATTTCCTTATCTATTACCATCGATATGGAATTTTTTTTCCATTCAAATAGAATTATAACTACTTGAAGAAAATAATAAAGCCACAAATAGATTTCATCTTGCTAGTACTTATCTACAATATGCTAATGATATTTTATTGTTTCTCTATGTAGATGTAAAGAATGCTTCAACCATTTCTTAAGTATTTAAAAATCTAAAAACCTTTGCTGGGTTGGAAGTCAACAATGAGAAAACTGAAATATATTTCTAGTAAAATGTATTTCGTTAAGCCAAATATTCTAAAAGGTATTAAATTAAAAGAAGGAAAACTATCAGTAAATTATGTAGGTCTACCCCTAAGTTTGAATCAAATCAATAATGGGGAAAGTACTAGGCTATGTGACAATCTTCAAAGAAAATTAGAAGGGTGATCATCTAAGTACTCTCCCTTATAAGGGGACTTGAAATCACCTACACAGTTCTCACTACTTTTATTATGTATTGGCTACAGGTCCAAACATCTCCAGTAAACTAACTTAGAAAATTAAAGAATGGTTTCCAACTTTATTTGGAAATGAAAGCATCGTAAAGTCCCTTGGGATACTATTTACAAAGCAAAACAATTAAATGGCCTAGGAATAAGAAATCTCAATGGTTTATGTATAGTTTGCCACCTAAAACTATTTTGAAAATTTTTGCATGGAAATTTTCTATATTCAAAATTGTTACGGAATAAATGTGTTAAAAACAAGTGCTGACTACTGGACAATGACAACTGAGAATCAGCAGTCAAATTCTAGGAAAATATTCTCAAATGTAGAAGCACTGGCATTAAACTAGTTAAAGGAGATTTAAAGATGGAATATCTACTGGCCTATGGTTTGATACATGGATTAATGAGAACTCATTTATTAATTGAATAAGATGGTCAAACTTATTTTAGTTTGGAGGTGCAGATTTAAAAGTTGAATGGAATCCTAATGCTCAAGCAGCAACTTCGATGTTTAAAAATATGATAAACAAATTATAATTGATTTAAGATTTTCTTGGATTTTAAATCTCTCTTCAAAATTCTTTCTATTTCAAAAACACTTGGAATTTTACAAATGTGGCCAAGTGGAAGTCGGTTGGCCTAGAATCATCTAGAACAAAGACAAATTCCCTATAATGACACATTGCTGCTAAACAGATTACCTAATAGGGATATAAAATGGAGAAAGGAAAGTAATTCAACTATTCTTCTATGGAAGGTTAAACTAGAATCAATAAACCTTATTTTTTGACTGCTTGTATACAAGACACATTTGGTCAATTGCAAAAGGAAAATCAACCTTCAACGAATATATATATATATATATATGTATATACATATATATTCTCTGGACAATACTAATAGTTAATTAAATTCGTTTAGAAAAATCACAAATCCATAAACAAATCAAAGAAGCATAAAAAAATCTTTAATAAATCTTACATGATACTAGCAACAATCATATACCGATCATATATGGAAAGAAAGAAGCTCAAACTGCTCACAAAAAAGAAGCAGGCAACCTTGAAATTTGGAAATTTATCAAATCAAATAGCCAAATTCTCAATGTTAAAGCAGAGGAAAAGCTTAAAGACTTTCAAAATCTTCTACTAATGATTTAGATAACTATGAAAAAAGACTACAAGAATACTTACAAAATGGAAAAGCAAATAATTGCATTTTTGGTGGTATATTTAACTCAAATTCATTTGCTTTTTAAGGAATATCTTAGGTGGTATTTGGTTTACTTTGTGTTTTGAGTTTTCAACGTTAATTTTAAAAGGTGTGAAGATTTTGAGGATAGCAGAGGTTACTATCTAAAGGCGGAGGGGATGATGAATGGAATGGAGGAAGGTGAATGGGTGAATACTATCATTATTCTGTTATTTCTTAAAATATGGAAAATAATTAAAAAAAGTTTTTTTAGTGTGTTAACTTTGTTATGTAAAACGATTGTTTTTCATGATATATGTGCGTTGCTCGTACTTTTGTATGTACTAAAACAAGAAGAAAAAAAACTAAACGCGCCCTTAGCTTTTGATGGTGGCTTCTTCAACCGGTACTTCTCCTCATGCCATCTCCATAGTAATGGTCTCTTTACTGCCAGTTCGAGGTCTTTAACCTGTCAGGGAAGTAAAAAACCTATTGTTGATTTTAACAACAATAAAAATTGTAAATTCAATATGCCTTGCTTTTCTTTATTACATGGAATTGGCAGCAGAAGCTACCACACTCCCAGCATGTTTATGAGGGGTCTCTGCCAGTGGAAGCAAACCGTTTATATTGTCACGTACCAGATAATCAAGATACTAGAGATTATTTATACAAAAGTAAACTCAATAACATAGTTTATCACTTATCTATTTGGAAGAAAGAGGAAAGCATCATATAGCATGAGATCACAAAAATCGGGATGCAATAAGCTACTCACGAATTAGTTTTGAGAATAAGCACACAGATATGGAAAATCTACATGAAAAGTTCTAGAAAGCATATAAAGAATTTTCATGAAGACGTTAATAATTCTACTGTCTTACAACTGAACGAATAATTAAAGACCCCTCAACTAAAATTCGGAAGACAAGGTTTCAGACCCGAGATGATCTTTGGATCAAGTATGTATATATATGTATATATATATATATATGTGTGTGTGTGTGTGCGCGCGCGTGCGTGTGTGTGTGTATGTATTTATGTGTGTGTATATATGTACAATTATATATACACACACATATATTCATATACATACATATATACATATATATATGTATGTATGTATGTATTAGATGATTTGGAAGCCTCCATCGACCAATTTTATTAATTAATTTTTTCTTAGAGTCACTATTGTTTCTAGACTTAGGATTTGATTATTTTGTGTGAGGAGCGTTGTTTATCCATTTTTTTTGAATATGTTCGGGAGGGAAACCGACTAGAGTCGTAACGCCCCCCCCCAGTTCACCTAGCCTGATCCGCAAGCACCACATAAGTGACTGATCGTAGCGTATGCACATGGTAAGCTCTTAGCATGTCATTCCGAGTTTTAAACCCACATCACTGTTACTATGGCGTAAGTCCTTAACCGTTGGGCTACTGTTGCGGACAATGTTGTTTATATATATATATATACACACACACACACACACATATACATATATACATATATAAGGAGCGTTCCAGGGCACCTCTGTTTTGCAGCAGCCATACCCTATGGTGAGCTACACTAATCCAAATCCAACAAAAATTTATAAATGTTCAATCCTTATATATATTACCATCTATCCAAAATTTGAGTTCTGCTATATATGGTGAGCAACACTAACTCATACCCACACTCTAAGACGAGGAAGTGACGAGATCACCTGATGGCTACTCAAGTGTGGGTTATACTCGCATTGGATACACCTGGCAAGCCTTAGATTTGGATTTCTGTTATTTTGATCTAGAGGGATTGGCCAACTTTGTTGCAATCCGGCGTGATTTCCTAAAATTCTAGATTGCTAATTCCTCATAAATATGATCTGGAATGATTATGGATTTCTACCAATATAGTCTGGAACGACCACGACCATGAATTTTGGTTTTCTGATAATACAATCCAAAGTGATCGTGTCTTTCTGATTCTCCAATATTTATTATGATCCAACACGATCGTTGATTTCTGATCTTTGGACATTGGATTTCTATGCATCTTTGATTATTCAAAATACAACCTTTAAAGAAAGATATGTTTTGGAGGCAAAGTGTTGACCACCTTTTTGCAAGGCAATCACATCACATATTTTGTTCAGAATGTGAACTTAAGCCCAGAAGAGTGTGGATATACTTGGAGCTAAGTACGGAATTGCATGAATGCATGGATATGGCAAGCATGGACTTTGGATCGGTAAACTCGGATCGGTGGAGCCGGATTGGCAGGAAGAGTTCACCACGTTACTTCAGATTGAACAGTTTCAAGTCGGCTAAAGGTTGGTTCGGTGTTCTAGGAATGAATGAATCGGCTCAATGAAGCCACTCCATGTTATCTAATTTTACATATCCAGGTCGGCATATCCTGGTTCGACTTTTTCATGCCCGGGCATATCGATGCGGACACATAAGGGTCAGAGGCCCTATTGTTTAGCCGAGAAACTTAGTCCATCCATTCCTAAAATATATGATCGAGTTGCACGTGTCTAAAGCCAAGTCAGGAAGGATGTCAGCTACGACCTGAAGACATGGCCAAATATCCTCTATCAACCTGGATCGTACACCACGTGGCATACAGACTCGGGGTCGATATTCACCTATAAATACACTCAATTTGGACAAAATGAGGGATCAAAACCTAAAAATGTTAGGGACTACGGAATGGATCGTTCAGGCAAAGCAAACACTAGAAGGGAATGAATAGTGTTTGTAAGAATTTAAACAAAACTAAAAACTAAAGAGAACTATGGAATGAATCAAACACCACGAACATAGTCACAGACACTGATTCAAACACAGATGCAAAATATACAAAAACAAAAGTGCAGAAAAGGAAAGAACACACCGGATTTTATACTGGTTTGGATTACTCCTACGTCCAGTCCCACTAAACGTTGGGTTGTGCGGAGTTTTATTACTCTTTCAATAGTCAATTACATCTTCCTTGATTTCACGGCTCAACAAAGAGACACCAATTCCTACTTTCTTGATTTCATGGCTCATAAGAACACACCGACTCCTATTTCCTTGATTCACGGTCCACAAGGACACACTGACTCCTCTTTGACTCACAACAAGGTTTATTCAACCCAACCAATTATAAAATAGCCCTATAACTCTTCAATAGCACTTGATTTAGAGAGTAGAGAGTGTAGAGAGAAGAAGTTTTATCAAATCAGAGGTGAATTCAGTAGAGTATAAGTGTGTAAACCATAAAAATGATTAAGAATAACGGTAGCATGAAAGAGGATGAAGATGGAGAAGAAGAGATGTTTTCGGTTTTAACCTCTTTTTATAGGGTATGAAGGGTTGCAACGGTTCTGAAACATTTCAAATAGTGAAAAGACACTTCCCTTCAAATTTAGAAAAATGGCTGTTATATGTCGACATACATATTTTGCTATGTCGACATAGCCATGTGTAAATTTTATTTTCAAAGCCTTTTTCAAGTATTTTGATATAAAATTAGTTTTGGAAATTCTTGGATAAAAATCTAATGTTGTAAATCAATATTATATGATAGAAAAACATATTAAAATATATTTTTAAACTATATAAATATATTTATAAAATTATAAGGTTTTAAACTACATAAATATAAACAAAGTATATATAAAAACTTAAGTTTGAAAAACAAAAAAGATCAAAATAGAGTTAAATAAAAAAACAAAAATAGATAAGATTGAGGATAAAATGAAAAACAAAAATAGAGAAGATTGAGGAAAGAATTGAAAAATCAGAATTTGAATTTGGATTTGAACCTAGAGTGCTATTTGGAGTCTTACAAAATATAGACTCTATAAATATATTATTCTTGAACTCTTGAAATCTTGATTACTCATAAGTCTTGAATCTACTTTAAATTCTGAATCTCTAAAAGCTCTTAAACTGTACAGTCTTTAGTATTAATTTCTGTATACAAATCCTGCATATGTGTATATATATATATATTCTAAATAAAGGTGTTAGTATATATTTTATAATCAATGATAATTGAAATAGGGTTGTTGTCATCAAAACTCCATTCTCCAACAATCTTCCCCTTTTTGATGATGACAACCTTAGTTTATAAAATATCATACCTGTATATACCTGTTCGATGATGATCTTCTTATACTCCCCCTGTCTATAAAAATTCTATAAAACTATGCCTATATTTTATAATTTCTCCCCCTTTAGCATTATCAAAATGAAAGATTAAAGATACTCCCCCAAGTTAAACAACTGTAGAATCTAAGTAATATTCCTAAAAACACTCCCCCTAAATTGTATAATTCCCTGATTATGACATAAAATACTCCCACTTAATTTATTAACTATTTCCAAGTAGAATACCCTCTTAATCTATTAAACTAAAGAGAATAATACTTAATATGATGATTAAATACACACCAATCCAAGTATTATTACATATGTTTGTCAAATATATATACAAACCAATCCAAACTAAATCATACCATATGTCATAATATGTACAAGTTTCAAACAATATAATCTAATTTACACAACACCATATGAAAACAAATCAATCAAATCTTACCAAACAACTAAACTTCTCTTCAAACTTCAACCCAATCATCTTCTCCCGTAATTGGATTCTTCTAGATATCTTTCCACTCTTCTTCAATGTTATGAGATGTTTGGTTGTTTTCATTTCTAAAATGAGAAGAAGTATCCCAACGAATTACATCAAAATGTTTTTCTTGATGTCATACCATCCTCATTTGAATTAACTCTAGTTTGCATTGATTGCGTAATACTATGGAGAGAGTTTTCTTGAAAGAACTTAAAGAATCATCAAGGTTTTCTCTTATGTTTTAGATAGAATTTGCCATGCATTTGATGAAAAATGATTAAGGAAGAAGGAGTAATGGAATAATGAAGTTTTCTGGAAGAAATATACTTAAATAGGGTCTGGAATTCGTTGGATTTTGAATGGACATGAGTAGTTATTTAATTTTAAATTTTTAAAAAGTTTAAAAAAAATTCTATTATATGTCGACATGCAGGTCTGGTTATGTCGACATACTATTGTGTGAATTTTGAAAATTTTGAGTTTTTGAAATCCTTTGATCTCTTGTAATATTATATTATATGTTATGATTTTTCAGAAACATAAAGATGATAAAACATAAATAAAAATCCATTCATTACGTACTAAAAATCAAATACATCCAACTAAACAAGACACACTTAAATACGAGATTTGAAAGCAAATATAAGGAAATATATAAAGATAGACTAAACTAGATGGCCTAGTTTTCGGATGATGATGAGGAAGATGAACTTTCAAGCTTTCTTCCTATCTTGACCATGAATTTGGATAACTTGGAAAGCTTCTTGTTAAACCTTTTGTTAAGCTTCTTTTGATTTTTAACGATTTTCACTTGTTTTTGAATGATTGTGTCTTTGAGATTACGACTTGAGGTTGGATACTCAATGCTTTCCATAGAAGTCTCTTCTTCTTCGACTTTCATTGGGTCTTTCTCTTGTTGCAATCGAGCTTGTTTGGCCTCATAGGTCTCATAAGGTTTGAAAGTGATAGGAATTTGCATTAGATTAATGTTTGATGCGCCAGACACTTTCCTAAGGACAAATTCTTTTCCGTGAAGATCAAGTCCAAAGTATTTGAAAATGCGAGTGACATATACACCATAGCAGAGAGTGTTTTCTCTTAAAGATACATCTATGGGCTTAAATTCATTTAGAATCATATCGGCCTAATTGATAAGATAATTACCCATAATGGCAAAGAGAGCCTTTTGGACTTTAAGAGTTGGATTGTTGTAATTTCCGGAACATGGAGTGATGGTGTGTTGAAGGAGGAGGTTGACAATTCTTATGTTTGGATGAAAGAAACGATTTTTGAATTCCATTGGAGCACCATCTTCGAAGATATCGTGATAGGTATCCAAATCGGTTTCATCAATGGAGAAAGTTGAGAAATTCGTGCCCTCACTTCTACAATTTAGAATTTCTCCTAAAAGATCGGCGTCGAGAACAATTTGAGTTCCCTTGACACTACTCCAAATTTGATTTTTGTTGCCTTGATAAAATCCGCGGTTGAGATTTGAGTAGAACATCTTCATGAGTTTGGGATAACATACTTCGTCGTTGTCACGAGAGTCAATTAGACTCAAGATTTCGTTGTGTTGGAAGAGAGAGGTGAGATCATAAGATGGAATGTTGCTAAAGACGGCGAAAGCATCCGTGTTAACTTCAGCATTTGCTAAATAGTCACCAAAGGTTTTAATGGCCTCTTTGTCATTGTAAAGATAACCTTTTATGGTTTTGGTTATCTTCAATTTCTGAGTCGAACTTGAGGAAGCCATTGATATGATAGTTTTGAGGAGGATATATATAAAGAAAGTTGTTTTGAGTTGTGAATGAGAGGTAGAAAGGATGGATATATATAGAAAATGAATAGATATGAATTGAATGAATATGAATTGAATATGCAAAACTTTTCAGATTGAAAGGACATCTTTTCAGACCTTGGGAGTTGGTGAAAAGATTGGAGGGGTGTTTGAAAGTTTAAACTTTTGAAATTCAAAATTTAAATTTCAAATCTGTTTGATATGTCGACATGTATATTTCTGTATGTCGACATATAAGGCTTATTTCAAAAGAAAATTGGATTTTCAAGTTTTGAATTGAATTATCGATTTATATTTTAAGTTTAACGATTTCCTGAAATAATTCTAATCCTAATGAACATACAAACAATTTTGTTTTATTAATTTATTGATTATTTGATATTATATTATTATTTTGAATTTCAAAATTCAAATTTTGAATTTGAATTTCAAATTTCAAATAGTTTATTAAATTTTAAGTTCAAACCAGAGCAAACAAACAAAGAAACCATTCAACCAAATAAAATTAAAATGTAGTTAATGCATACCCGGTTTTTTGATCATTTTCTTCATGATTTTCTGAACTCTGAATTGCTGTAAAGCATATATTTGTATTTCCGGTTTCTGGTTCTTCATCACTTGATGACGAATATGAATCATCTAATGTTGCTGCATATGCTTTCTTTCTTTTCTTTGATGGATTTGAGTTGTCCGGTTGTTGAGGAGATTTGTCTGGATATGAACACATTCTCTTTTATATGACCTGATTTGTTGCAATTAAAACATCGTCCATCATTTAATTTTGCTTGATTATAACCCTTCCTTCTATACTTTAGAAATCTTCTAAAATGATTTGTCATGAGTGTTGTTTCTTCATCATCTTCAATACTTGAGCCAGAATCATTTGTTGTTGCTTTCAGTGCAATAAATTTCTTTTCAATCGATATATTTTCTTTTCTTTTGTGTAATTGAACTTCATATGACATTAAATTCCCAATTAACTCTTCAATCTTCATTTCACTGACATCATTGGCTTCTTCTATAGTCAAAGTCTTCTGATCCCATTCTTGAGTATCTGAATTTAATATTTTTCTGACTAGATCCGCTAGTTTTTCCAAGTGCTGTTAGTGAATGCACTATCTCTTGAAATCTGCAATACATGTCAGAAATAGACTTATTCTCATTCATTTTAAATAATTCAAACTGATTGACTGGCATTCTTATCTTAGTCTGCTTAACTTTACTAGTTCCTTCATGAGTAACTTGTAAAGTTATCCAGATTTCATAAGCAGTCTTACATTTGGATACTCTATTAAACTCATTTCTATCTAATGAACAAAATAACATATTCATGGCTTTTGAATTGCTTAAGCGGTCATCCCAATACCTAAACCTAGAGTGGCATCTTTGATTTGAACTCCCCCGAAAGGTATTACTGTATATTTTTATATAATTTAGTTATCGTTTGGTGTGAACAACTTATTTTCTTCCAACTATTGTAAGTTTGTCTACGCTTTTGGCATTAATTGTTCTTTTATTGTTTATCCATACTTCCCTACAGGTTATGCAGTTCTATTAGAGTATATTTGTGCTTTAGCTGATATAGTCGTATGTACATTATTCATAATAATACCAATTGGGTAAAGGAATATTATATAGGAGAAGAAGAAGTATGTGCTGTGAATTTTTTTATTTGACATTTGTTGAAGTGGTTGGGTTCATTACTTTAAGCTAAACATGATGTAGTGTGAGCGATCATGAATTATTTTATGCTTGCAATGATTATTATAGATTTAGTTCTGAAATATGAATAACAACCCTAGTAGTCTAGTACGACATGTCATGTTTTATGATATGGGAATAAGTAGAATCTACACCTTTTTTTTGTCAAAGTGTGATACAAAGGAATTCAGCAAAACAATATTTGCTTCCCGGTTTTAGTTGAAGGATATAAGATAAGTTAAAATCGGTTTCGGTACAATATCTGGGTGGTGAATTTTATAAGAAATTTGGTGGCTTGAAGTAAATTCCTCTTAGTAGCTTACTAGTACGATGACTTCCTAAAGTATATTAAAACAAAAAATGAATAAATAAGCAAGTCAAGGAGTATCTTTAAATGAAACAAAATATCTTGCATGAAGTTTTTCTATTTGAAATGAAAAAAAGGAAATCTAATCATATGTGGTCATTAAATTGAAAATAAAAATGGTTTGAATAACTTAACAACATAAAATGTTTTGTCTTTATGTTATAATGATAAGAGTGGTTATATGGCTGGGAAATTGTTCCCTAGCTACTATGGTGTTGCGGAAGTAATAAGTGCTTTGTGAAATAAGAAATGAATCAGGTACTTCCCACAAATTTCTTCTCATTCCATTTGTGAATTCTAATATCATTTACCTCATTCTTCTCCTGTTCACATTGTACCTCAAACTTCTCTTTGAGTATTCTCTATAATAAATATATGAGAGTGTAACAGCGTAATATATAAAGGTAATTATAAATTGTGTGTTAGAAGAATTTGTAAATTTTACTATTTTATTCTATCAATTGTATGTTATAGGATTATGGTAGTGGTGTTCTATTTTCTGTCAGAAAGATAAAGAGGCAACTAATTCACAAACATAGATATAGTTGAAAAGCATGAGCATGCATTTCAGATTGTATTTCAGCATGGTAGTATATCATGCATTTTAGTATAAATGTACTGCATCGCTCCTAAAATTTCATGGTTACTTCAGATTGTATAAACTCCCTGTCAGCATATATCACTCGATCAATTTGCATTTCAGTCATCATAAAATTCATTTCAATGGTACTTTACAGGCTTGCTTCTCGCACTGTTTGGAGTTGGGACATAATTTCAATTTAGTGTTAATCCATTTAACTTATGATTTTATTCATCTTAATAGCCGTTATTTATTGATTTGCATCACTGTGATGCTATTTCAGTTTGGGCAGCATTCGCTGATGTTATTTTTTTGGTAATTGTCATCTTATCTGTTTATTAGAAATGGTGTTAAGTCATATAGTTATTTCATTTGTAAATCTTTAATTGACATAAAGTTGAAATAAAATTCAAGCGACGCAAGAGCTATCAAAGTATTTCTTTTCATATAATGCTAAGACAGTAAATAAATAATGTTCTTAATTGTTGACTGTAATTTTATACATCCGACTAAGATAAACTGTGCATCATTTAATGGTAATGGTTCAAAAAAAACCGCAAGGAAACTTGATAACTTTGGATATTGTTTACTAATTTCAAGTTTCGATTAATGATTTGCTTAATTTTATTATCGATCAATTTCCGCTATTGTTTACTTGTCAAAGATTAACATTTGTAAACTCTCATTGTTCTTCTGTATATACATAAAATTTAGCTAAATTTATAGAATATGTATTTTCAGATTGGGGACGTGAGATAATTATGGTAATATTAAAATAAAATTAAGGTTATAAATATTACTACATAGAAAAATAATGATATTTACTTTATCCACGTCAGTTAAAATGTAAAAAAATTACATAGATCTAATTTATGAAGAAAAGGCAGGTAATCAAAAGAGCAATGGAATAAAAATCTTCGAGGAAAATAAATCTGACAGTGAAAATTCTGAAGAGAAGAAAGCTGAGAGCTAAATTTCTGACGAAAAGAAAGCTGATAGCGAAATTTCCGACGAAAGATAGTTGAAAGTGAAAATTTCAAAGAAAAGAAACTTGAAAGTGGTATGGAAGAAAAGAAAGCTAAAATTAAAAATTACGCCAATAAGAAAGCTGAAATTGATATGGAAGAAAAAAGTGCAAGATCTTCCGCAGCAAAAGTTCAAATCAAAAAATGGTCAACCCGAGCTTCTGAGTCCTTGCATGATATTGCATGGAGGAAAAGAATCGTGTTGTATTAGGTGTTGGTTGTGGAGTGGATGGCTTTGGAGGTTACCCCTTCCATAGAGATATGCCTACCATGTCATTTGCTCCAAAAGATGAACATGAAGCTCAAGTGCAATTTGCTCTTAAAAGAGGAATTCCTGCAACATAAGCTGTAATGGGCACAGAAAAGGCTCCCATTCTCTGGTATAGTCTTCGATGTTATCCATTGCGCACGATCTAGAGTTCCATGACATGCTGAAGGTAGGAAGCTTTTATTGGAGTTGAATCAGATGTTGCGATCTGAGGTCACTTTGTATGGTCAGCCACTTCAGTTTATCAAAAGCTTGCAGAAGATGTACAAATATGGAAACGATGACCCAATTGATGAAGGATATATGATGGGACATGGTAGTCAAGACTAGGGATTCTGCAGATAATTAGGTGGGTCTTGCAGTATTTAGAAAGCCATTAAATAATACTTATTATGAGAAAAAGTGAAGACGAATCCCTATCAGGATTTCAATGATCCTAACGCTGCTTGGAATGTACCATTGCAAACATGCACGCATAAGTTACTAGTTGATCCAGCTGTGCATGGATCTCAGTGGCCAGTGAGATTGATAAAATCACCTTACTTGGAAAACTCTAAAACTGGAGTATATGGTAAACCTGCTCCAGCAGATCTTAAAACAGATTAGGAACAATGGAACACTGTTGTTGGAAAGTCCTACATGGCCGGAATGGGAACTGAATGGTCTAAATAAGAAATATTATGGATATTAGAGCTGTGTATGGAGGATTTGCGGTTGCGTGGAAAGATATGAAGTTGTGGGTCATGAACATATTCAACATTGATTTACCGGACGCACTACCTATTATATACGAGCGTGGTTTATTTGGAATGTATCATTATTGGTGTGAATCATTCAGCACATATCCAAGATCATACGATCTCCTGCATGCTGACCATCTGTTCCCGAGAATAAAAAAAGTGCAAAATATTACAACATATGGTAGAGGTAGACCGGATGCTTAGAACAGAAGGCAAGCTGAGAGACAAATTAGCCGATACAATAAGTGAAGTCGAAAGCATTGCAAAATCTTTGAAATGGCAAATATATAAGAATGACATTCTATAAGAAAAACGAAGGTGTACTTTGTGTTATGAAGGCAAATTGGAGACCTAAGGAGATGGTCTAATGAAATATTAAAGAAAGGAGGCGTGTATTTTAATGTCAAGTTTGTTGTAGAGTAATGGAAACTTTTGTAGACAGGTGGAAGGTAGAAGAGGGTTTCATAAAAAAAATAAAAAATTATAGCAACTGTACTATTTTTTTATTAATTAATTGTATAGAGCTGCATAGAAAAGCAAGTAACACTATAAAGGAAATATCAAGATTACATATTTATATTATTTGAAATGTAGGCACATACCATATAACGGTTACATTAGTTACCTCAAACCATAGTTTTTAAAACCGAACCATGAGTCAAACCATGAGGACTCGGGGTCCAAGGTTTTAAAGGTCTGACCGGTCGAACCGCCAAGAGCCGCACATGCTTGTTAACAGTGGAAATGTGAATAATTAAGTTTTATGTGTACTCAAACAAATGAATAATAAAGTTTGAAAGTAATCTATTTATAAACTAAAATTAATAAATTGCATGATATAATAAAATAGCAAGGGCATAAACAAACACACATGTTTTTTAGAACGAAATTGTAAAGTTTATGGTGTAAATGTCGGAACAGTTATGATTTTTTGAAATATTTTAGTTTTTATTTTCAAAACACTACAAAAGATGAAATTATCAGAAAAAATTACACAATGAGAAGTAGGGAAAAACAAAAAAACCGTGGTTTAACCCTGTAAAATTGAAGATTGGACTGTCAGTTTGAAGGTCCGACCAGGGTTCATGCATGAATGAGGTCTGATTGAGTTCCGCGCCGTGATGATCCAGGATTCATGGTTATTCGAGGTCGGACCGCGGCAGGGTCGGGTTTTAAAAACACTGCCTCAAACAATATAAATTGAGTAGCATGTATTATTAACTCATTACTGAGTAGAAAATACTAGATGAAGATATCCAGGAACCTAAGACAAGCTATAACTGATCTCCAGAATATAGCTATTTATGAATCATCTTAATAAAAAGTGAACGTAAAATTGAAAATCAACTAAATGTAAATCTACACAAACTAATGATAATGGAAGGGATTCTCAACTTTGCATGGCTGTACATGCTATTTATTAATAGAACTGTGCTTCTGTATCATTTTGCCTAAAATATTTTTCTCAAATAAACCTATATCTAGTTCAAGTTTGTAGGAGTGTTCAATCAAAATGGTAAATTAATAAAAGCATAATCCTAAACTACTGATATGTTACCTTATATATCTTTTTTCTATTTTCTCCACCTTCCCTAATATTATGTGCTTACCTTTTGTTTAATTTTTGTCCTGCTTGTAGATCTTCTTTATTTATTTATTTATTTATTTTTATAGTGAAATTTTATTTAGCTTCTTTCTACTATATAATCCTCTATTCCCTTTTTTCCTACCTCTTTATCCTTATATTACCAATATTTTTTTGTTTTTTTCACTTATTTTCCAAGTGGTTCCATTTTATTTCATTTCCTGGATTTTTTTTCCAAAATTTCTGTTTTCAATCATATATTTTATCTCCAAGATACACAAGTAAATAAATCACACAAATAAAATTATTATTTTCTTCATATTTTTTCATTTATACTGCCAGACCTTAGTTTAGCAATTAACATATAATTACATTTTGCTATAAACAAACCAACTTAATGACCCATGCACCCTTCCTTTTATTGTGGTCTAATGGATTATTGTCAGTTTAGCTTATATTAAGGAATTCATATATGACATATCGTCTCGTCATCAAGTTTGATAAATTCAATTATATTTGACATAGGAAGCTTTATGCATTATCATGTAAATCCTTTCTCCCGTTTCTGAAATAATTTCCAAAACTAACATGTAAATTATGTTCTTATTTCTCTCTTTGGTCGGCTGATTTGTAAACCTCAATAGAGTATAATATTTTTTATTAAGTTAACTTCATTTCATTTCATTTATGAGCAAGTATTATTGTTCATTTTGAAAAGATAAATGGTCTGCCTACTTCATTTTTAGTTTTGCTTACATCTCTATCATTTGCACGTCTGTTTTTTGCTCTCCCGTAATTTTACTTTATGGGAAGGTGCTAACAGATCAATTGAATATTACTTCTTTAGCATGTGGTAGAATTTGGGCAAACAAACAATCAGCTGCATGATCTAAAGAAAGGAAAATGCACTACAATGTTGAACTTGAGTGGAAAGTTCAGACATTGAAAACTGAAGCAACAACAATGTCAGCACAACTTACAATGTTACAGGTGTTGTTGACATGCTTTTTAGTTAAAGCAGTCACACATGGAATTTCTGGTTAGCAACGCACTCAAGCGTTGAGAACATCGTTAGAAGACAGAAAGTGATTTGGTTGAAGTCGCATCACAAACAAAGAACAACTCGAAACCCCTTGAAGATGACCTCTTTTGGGCCCGAAAACATCAATTACAGAGCTTCGCATTGTAACTCTTGTAGCCCTCTGCACCAGCTTCAGGTAGAGCTTTCGTTTGGGCAAAACAGACTTACGGTTTGGAAGTTACGCCTGTGTCCGTAAACACGCGTAGAACAGGAAATTCACCAACTTGGATTTCTTTGTATGGGGCAAATCCCCGGATCGGATCAGGCAAGTTGGGTCGGATTGGACCCTGCCTTCAAATGGGCGACTCAGCACATGAATCTTTGGCAGTCGCATCAATCCGGGTCGGGTCGGAGGAAGCAAACCCGACCCACTGTAACGACCCAGAAAATCTGAACCAATTTAAAAATTTTAAATTGGCTAAAATAATGGATTTTAAATATTTAAAATAAATATTTTAAGTAATGGCGATGAAAACTGAGTTGAATCGACATTTGAAAACCAATATAATTAAATATAATTATATAATAGAATTGAAAATGGCGCGGTAGTTCGATAATTCGATTTCAAACTTCAATTGAATATACCGGGTGCAAAACAATCCAGATTTTAGTGAAACCAAAAACATTAGTATCTAATTGATGATATCTTTCTAACGAATCTGACCAATCGAAATTTGATAGCAGGAATCAAAAGATATGTCCAGTTGAAAATTCTGAATAGTCGCTATGGAATTCAGGCCCTTAAAAATGGACATTTTGCAAATGACCTCGGATTTCGACGAAACCACTTTTGTTAGATCCGCAGTGTCGAGTTATTGCTAGGTTTCAAATTTCATAATTTTTCGAATCAATATGTGAGCGTGGCAAAGGAAAACGCGTTTGACCAGTTTCCGTTGATTTTAATCGACTGGAAATTGGCCATTTTTCAAACGGTCTCAGAATTCGACGAAACTAGTTTTGTTAGGACCGTGTCGTCAATACGAAGCTAGAAAATATTTTTCTGGAATTTTTCTAGTCAGTATGTGGCCCCGGTAATTTGAAATGTACGTTTAAAATTCAATATAGTGATTTAAATGAAAATTCAAAAGGAAACCGATGGTAACGATCAAACCAGCTTGCGATACATATCCCATTGTGTTCGGAATGGGGGTAAAACGCTATGGACGACAGGCGGTGGGCCTCGTTTCGAGGTCGTAAGTAAAAGTCAATTTTTTTTGAATAATTAAATAAAAAAAAAAAAAATATAATATTTTAAATTTCCCTCTCCCCCTTTTCCTTCTGCTTGGCCCCCCCCCCGTTCATTATAACTTCAAACAGAATAAGAAAAAAAAAAAAAAAAAAAAAAAAAAAAACCTAAACCCTAAATCAATTCGACGAAGCGGCCTCCAACCCCGAGATCGCACCCACCAAGCTCGCGACGCCTCCTCCCTCGAAGCCGCCACCTCCTCCGAGCGCCCACACCCCGAAGACCCTAGCCGCCACCAGACCCCAAGCTCGCGACGCCTCCAGACCCGAAGCCCTCCTCCCAGACCGCTCGAGCGCCGCTGAAGCCCCCCGTCACTGGCGACGTCGAAGCCGCCGACGACCTTTCCCCCCCCCCTCTCGCAGCGAATCGGTGAGCATCTTCCTTTTTCTTTTTATATTTTTTTTTTTTTTATTTATTTGTTCTGAAACATTTACTGATTTGTTTGAAAAGATAAAAAAAACTGAATTTTTATAAAATTAAAACTGTTTATTTTAAGTATAAAAAAACTGGGATTTTTAAAAATATAAAAACTGATTTTTAAATAAAATAAAAACTGAAATTTTTAGAAAAGTTAGAACTGTTTTTATAAAAGACTTTAAAACTGAAATTTTTTATAAAAGTATTAAAACAGGTTTTTTTTTTTTGAAAGTATAAATACTGAAAGTTTTAAAAGTGTAAAACAGATTTTTATAAAAGAATTTTAAAACTGTTTTTATAAAAGAATTTTAAAAATGAAATTTTAAAACAATATAAAAACTGATTTGGTTTTTAAAAATTAAAAACTGAATTTCTTTTAGCAAAAGTAAAAAACATATTTTTATATGTGAAAGCGAAAATAAAAATTATGTTTTTATATGTGAAAGCGAAAATAAAAATTATGTTTTTATATGTGAAAGCGAAAAGAAAAATCATATTTTTATATGTCGAAAGCAAAAAGAAAAATCATATTTTTATATGTTGAAACCAAAAAGAAAAATCATATTTTTATATGTTGAAACCAAAAAGAAAAATCATATTTTTATATGTCGAAAGCAAAAAGAAAAATCATATTTTTATATGTCGAAACCAAAAGGAAAAATCATATTTTTATATGTTGAAACCAAAAGGAAAAATCATATTTTTATATGTCGAAACCAAAAAGAAAAATCATATTTTTATATGTCGAAAGCAAAAAGAAAAATCATATTTTTATATGTCGAAAGCAAAAAGAAAAATCATATTTTTATATGTTGAAACCAAAAGGAAAAATCATATTTTTATATGTTGAAACCAAAAGGAAAAATCATATTTTTATATGTCGAAAGCAAAAGGAAAAATCATATTTTTATATGTCGAAAGCAAAAGGAAAAATTCGATTTTTATATATTGAATAGCATAGTAAAAAATTCTATTTTTACATATGCAGAGAATACAAGCGACAATAGGCGAAGATTTCTATTAAGAAGAGTCGTGAAGTTGGATAGCTATTGGTGAGATTTCTGATTTAAAAATAATTATATATGTGTTGACAATGAAAGTGAATTGCTATATATAAATATCTATATATATATATATACGCCCCTCGTCCACAAACCATGGACGATATTTATTGGTTGAAATTGTGGTGAAAATTGAATGATTGTTTGGGATTGTTTGTGATTGATATTGGTTGATTGTGGTTGAAAAATACCCATTTGTGGTTGTGAAATATTTGGTTGAAACCACATAGGATTAGTTTGTGGAAATGAAATAAATATATATACATGCCGCCTGCGTGCGAACTAGATGCATGTTTCCCATTGTCAAAAACCGCGAGGTTTTAAGGTAGAGCGAGGAGCCGTACTAGGGACGGTGCCGGTGTAACTACCCTGCCGTTATGCTGCCGAAATTTTGAATAATATTTGTGTGTTTGAATTATTTTCATATGCTTAAACTATATTTATTCCTTATATAGAAAACATTCGTGTGTTGAATTGATATTCATTCGTTGTTTAGAAATTCATGTGTTGAATGGTATTCATATTTTGAAATAAACTGTTAGATAATAAAAATCACATTTTTATCTATATCTAAAAACTATTGAAAACATTCGTGTGTTGAATTGATATTCATTCGTTGTTTAGAAATTCATGTGTTGAATGGTATTCATATTTTGAAATAAACTGTTAGATAATAAAAATCACATTTTTATCTATATCTAAAAACTATTGAAAACATTCGTGTGTTGAATTGATATTCATTCGTTGTTTAGAAATTCATGTGTTGAATGGTATTCATATTTTGAAATAAACTGTTAGATAATAAAAATCACATTTTTATCTATATATAAAAACTATTGAAAACATTCGTGTGTTGAATTGATATTCATTCGTTGTTTAGAAATTCATGTGTTGAATGGTATTCATATTTTGAAATAAACTGTTAGATAATAAAAATTACATTTTTATCTATATATAAAAACTATTGAAAACATTCGTGTGTTGAATTGATATTCATTCGTTGTTTAGAAATTCATGTGTTGAATGGTATTCATATTTTGAAATAAACTGTTAGATAATAAAAATTACATTTTTATCTATATATAAAAACTATTGAAAACATTCGTGTGTTGAATTGATATTCATTCGTTGTTTAGAAATTCATGTGTTGAATGGTATTCATATTTTGAAATAAACTGTTTGATAATAAAAATCACCTTTTATCGACTATATGAACTGTATAGAAAAATAGTGTTTTGAAATGAATTGTTTTACAATAAAAATCACATTTTTATTGTATGCATAAATCGTTAAAATGCGAAGTGTTAAAAATAGCCACTTGTTCAAAATAAACATAGATGAGTTGAAATATTCATTAATTAACTAATGAAATGATTTGCACCTATTTATGTAACATTAGAATGAATGGTGTTTTTAAACCAAATAGAAATCGAATATGAAATCGAATAGAAAATGAAAAATGATATGAACTGTATATATATGTACATGCAATATTCTTTGAACAGGTTATAGCAAAGGGGCTAGAGAAGAGGAATAAAATTTTGTGCCCGACAAATAGGTACACATTTACTGATTTGTTTGGGTGATGATTTTGAGCCTATTGGCTAGCCGCTTGGCTTTTTCTTTTTCTTTTTGAGATTAGAAGGACCGGGACGCTATTTGCGATTTCCCGACGCTCCCGGTACAGGGGAGGTTATGGCGAAATTTTTCCAAAATTTAAGGAGTTAGAAAATTTTTTGAAGTTAAAACGATATTGAAATCGTTGAATGAACTATATTTATATAACTATATAAATATAAATAAAATTAAAACGAAACGAAGCCGTGCAGTTCGTATTTCGAAACCGTAATTTCAAACGACTAGTACGGGAAATCCGACCATTGGATTTTCCCGAAACCTCAACCGTCGGGTTCGCCTTGGAATAATCTTTCCAACGGCACCAACCTTGTAGAAATCCAACGGTTGGATTGTCTGGAATGTTTAATTCAAATCTGAAGAAAAACAGCGCCAGAAACGATTATATTTATTTATATATATAAATAAAATTATATTTAATCGAATAACGACGCTGCAGTTCGTATTTTGAAATCAAAACTTCAAACGATTGTACCGGGAGATCCGACCGTCGGATTTTCCCGAAACTGGAACCGTTGGATTCGTTTTGAAAAGACCTTTCTAATGATGTAAATTTTGTGAAGATCCAACGGTTAGATTTTCAGATATGTGTAAATCAAATCTGAAGAAAAACAGCGCCACGGCCACGTTATGGCCCGAAACGTCGTTTTGAATATATTAGCTATTTTAAAATAAATAAAAATAGCGATAAATAGTTATAAAATATCGTAAGCGATATGGAACGGAAATAAACTGAATTTGCTTGATTTATGTGATGTTTGATGGTTGAATGTGTTTGGTGTGAAAACTATATAAAGAACCCAATTGGTGTTGTCGAATAATTTAACTATTGAAATAAATCGATTTGAAATTCTAAATATACGTGAATTATTTGAAAAGGCCGAGTTAATTCTCATTTCGAATAATCGACCGACGATTGAAATTCGAAGATGAAGACGATAGTCGAAGACCGGAGATCTTCACCTCGTTTGGATGGTAACCGAGGTCCTGATTGGGAGGCATCCCGAAATATGGATAATGAGTGGTGATCGTTCAGACGTACGTGTTGATCGAAGGGTTTGCGAGGTATTTAGTGCCTCCGGTTTCGTTCAGACCCAGAACGGACTTGTAAATGGACTGTGTGTCTGACATAGGATTGATTCTGTGTGGCATGCTAAGATGCAGTGATCAGGGCTTCTGTTGAAAAGCAAAGTCTTGTGGTGATGATCAAAGCACCGCCTGTGTGGCGTAGCTTTGTGTATAACGTGAATTCGCGAGCCTCACACCCCGGTAGGAACCTAAAACGGGAGGAAGGACCTCAGGGAGGGCCTGCGTTTCCTTCTAGCTAGGGTGGTGTCAGTGACCTACCAGCCCTGACATTTATATACTTTTCACCTGTGTGGTTGTTGCTGTTGCGAGGCGCCTCGGTTTGATCGGACGATCCGGGTCCGATGGAGTCATTTGTTGGCTCATTTACACCCCAAAGGGTGGGGAAACGTAGTGTTCAGGCATTTTAATCCACATCGGTGGACCGGCCCTGTCGCTCCGAAGGCTTGACTGAGTACTTGCCTGTGGCTCGGGCTAGAGAGTCACGAATTCGGTAAGGACTATCTTTTGCCTTGGTTCATGACGGAAATCCAATTTCCAAATACGTGATCGTGCGGTTTTGATTGTATATATATATGGCGACATGATATATGGTACCCATGCCGTCTATGATTGATAGTTATGATTTGAAATTGTTTTCAAAACATATAAACACTAGTAATAATATCAAATGCCTTTGTTTTATTCGTATCAATCATATTTTGACCGTTATAAGGTAAAACTCTATCCTCCGGTTTGCGTTGCATTGTGTGATGGGAACTGAGTCTTATAATGGCTTCATTTTTATAAAAAGCATAGCGATGTTTAAAAGAAAGATTTGTTTTAAAGCACTGGCAATCCAATGGAGTAAACCCGTTCCACGAAAGTGGCGTGGTCCTGTGATTAGCCAAATTATATATGTGTTGAGTGGATTTCTCATACCAGTCCCATGACTGACTCGTAGTTTGTTTCACTCTCAAACTCGGGTGCCCCTTTTCCTACACGGGCAGCCTTGTATTCAGGTTTAGCTGGTTCTTTTTCTGGATAGCTGGAGCTGAAGATGGATTCTATCATTTATTTCTTTTTATGCTGTTCAGCTCCTATTGTACATATTTTGTTTATTTCCGCTGTAGACATTTATGTATAGCTGAACTGTATTTGTACTAAGTAAGATCCTGTATACTGTGTAACTCTGATGATTACTTTTATCCAGTATATTTTGTTGTTCATTCTGGTGTATTTATTTAATTCTGTTCTGCTATTATCTGTTTCTGTGTTATATTCCAAAAGATAACCTTGTTTCCGTGAGAACGGGAAATCGGGTCGTCTCAACGTGGTATCAGAGCTTTGGTTAAGCTTAGTTCTGGAATATAACATTTGAACGAACTCGTCAGAAATAGAACCAGTAGTGTTCTAGGACGGGCAACTCTATACAGATAGGATCAGCAATATCCTAGTATGAGTAAAGCAGAATGAATACACTTCGATAGACACATTTACACTTCAAGTATTTGTCTCTATATTATAAAATACCTTTTCTGTGACCTGACACTTGATCTGCTATTTGCAGAAGAACTAGAAAATGAGTGCCAGAAACAGAAGAAGTAATACTGACCCGGATATAGAAGCTCTATTCAAGAAGTATAGAAATCTGGGTGGAAAGCCGTTCTCGGGCGAAGAATCTATTATGAGAACCCAAGCTTGGATTCGTTCGGTTGAGAAAATATTCGAAGCATTAAAGCTTAGGGATGACCAGAAAAGATTATTGGCCTCCTGGGCACTCGAAGACGAAGCTTTGTTTTGGTGGGATTCAGTTATTAAAGATAATCCAGAAGGTGATATCACCTGGGATAGATTCAAAGTGATTTTCCTGGAAAGATTTACCCCTCCCGAAGCGACTGAGCGCCTATGTGATGAATTTTCTTATTTGATACAAGGTGATATGACCATTCCCGAATATCATAAGAAATTCAACGAACTTGCTCACTTTGCTCCTCATCTAATTCAAGACCCAAAGAGGAAAAATATGAGATTTATTCATGGCCTTCAAAGGAAATACCAGAATAGAGTATTGGGGCATGTGAAGCTTCCTTTTCCAGAGATGATTTACATGGCTTATCAATATGAAGATCTTCATAAGAAAGGAATGTTACGCGACGAGGAAGAAGTCTGTTCTAGTGATAAAACAGAGTCAGAAACTGATTATCCCGAGGCAAGTACAATGTCTGAGGTCAATAAGAAGCCCAGTGCCAAGAGAAAAAGGGCTGAATCTGGGAGCGAACGAATAACGACCGCTACTTGCTCTAACTGCAATAAGAAAGGACATTTCTCGATAAGTTGCAGATCTCTAAAGAAGCAAATCGAGAGTGGGTATAAACGCGCTATGAAACAAAAGAACCCGCATGGGGAAAGGAGATGCCATAAGTGTCGTCAAGCAGGTCATATTGCACGGGAGTGTCAACTCTCAAAGAAATCTGAGGCAGTACAAGTAAATGAAGTGATAGAAGTACCTGCCTCTTCGTCTGCTCAGGAAAGGTCTGATGTTTTAGAAGGCACGCTCAATGTCAAAAACATCCCAGTTAAAGTACTGTTTGACACAGGCGCGTCACGAAGCTTTATTGCAAAGAGTGCAGTCAAGAAGTTGGATTTGAATTTGAAAAAGCTCAAAGAGCCCATGACTGTCCAGAATCCGGTCGGGGGTTCTATCAATCTCAGTTGGATTTGTGCAGTGCCCGTCTCTTTTTCTTGCTATAAATTCCCCATGGTCTCTATCATCATGAATTTTAATGAATTCGATCTTATTCTGGGATTGGATTGGCTAACCAAATATGAAGCTGAAGTTAAATGCGCCGAGAGAGTGGTTAAAGCAAAGGCCCAATCGGGGAATTATATAACCATACCATGTGAAGGCCCGACTTCAAATAGAAAAGATTTCTGGTCAGCTCTCGATGTTTCTCCAGCCCAAATAGAAAATGTCCCTGAAGTCATAGAGAATATTCCTGACCTCATTAAAGATATTCCTGTCGTCAAGAATTATGCGGATGTGTTTGAGGAAGTTGTTCGCTTGCCTCCGCAGAGAGAAATAGATTTCAAAATTGCTTTAATTCCAAATGCAAGGCCGGTAGTTCACGCTATTCGAAGGATGTCCTTGAAAGAGAAGGAGGAATTAGACAATCAAACACGACAGCTAGTATGGAAAGGTCTGATCAGGCCTAGTTTCTCTGATTGGGGTGCAGCAGTAGTGTTTGTCCCAAAATCTGATGGTACTCTACGTCTATGTGTGGATTATCGTGATTTGAACAAGCAGACTATAAAGAACAAATATCCATTGCCGCGAATTGATGATTTATTGGATCGATTAAACGGAGCACAAGTATTTTCAAGAATGGACCTAGCTACAGGATTCCATCAACTTCGAATTGCCGAAGAGTGTGTTCCAATGACAGCGTTCAGAGGCCCCGACTTATTCTACGAGTGGTTAGTAATGCCGTTCGGCTTATGTAACGCTCCAGCTTATTTCGTCGATCTGATGAATAGAGTGTTCAGAGGGGTTTTGAATAAATTCGTTCTGGTTTTTATTGATGATATTCTAATCTTCTCTAAATCAAAGGCCGAACATGAAAAGCATCTGGAACAAGTGTTAGAAATCCTCAGAAGGAATGTATTGAAAGCAAAGTTTTCCAAATGTATATTCTGGCAAGATGAAGTGAAATTTCTGGGCCATGTCGTATCGAAAGATGGAATCGCTGTGGATCCAAGCAAAATCACAGCCATTCAAAATTGGAAACAGCCCAGTACTCCCACTGAAGTTCGCAGTTTTCTTGGATTGGCTAGCTATTATCGGAAGTTCGTTAAAGATTTTTCGAAGATATCTGGCCACTTAACGAAGCTTACAAAGAAGCACTCTAAGTTCAAATGGACTGAAGAGAGTGAGGAGGCTTTTGAAGAGCTAAAGTTAAGATTAACAACAGCTCCAGTGTTAACCATCATTGATGGCAACCAGGATCTAAAAGTCTGGACTGATGCTTCTAGAGAAGGCCTTGGAGCAGTGTTAATGCAAAGAGGCCAAGTAATTGCTTATGCTAGCCGTCAACTGAAGCCACACGAGAAGAACTACGTAACTCATGATCTTGAGTTATTGGCTATCATATTCTCTTTGAAAATCTGGAGACACTATCTTCTGGGCGAGAGGTTTGAACTGTTTACAGACCACCAGTCGTTAAAGTATCTGTTCACTCAGAAGGACTTGAATCTGAGGCAACAGCGTTGGCTGGAGTTTCTTGCAGCATATGACTTCGAAATTATATATACTCCAGGAAAAGCCAATGTCGTGGCCGATGCGTTAAGCAGAAAGAATGTAATGATCGCCAGTTTTATTATCACGACTTCATTGCTAGATAAGATATCTGCTCTTCAGGGGGATGATCACTTCATTCAGAAGATCAGAAGGATAATTCAACGAGGCGAACCCTCGAGTTTTCAAGTTGATAATGAGGGGATTCTAAGGCTCAAAGGTCGAATATGCGTTCCTAACATTCCTGAACTTCGAAAGGAAGTACTGGATGAATGCCACAAGTCAAAACTCAGTATCCATCCGGGAGTAAACAAAATGTATAATGACATCAAACGCACTTTCTGGTGGAAGTCGATGAAAAGGGACATTTCTTTATATGTCAGCCGATGCCCTACTTGCCAGCTAGTTAAAAGCGACCAACAGAAATTGGCTGGACTATTACAACCACTAGAAGTTCCTGGTTGGAAGTGGGAGCATATTTCTATGGATTTCATTGATGGTTTGCCCAGAACCAGAAAAGGAAATGACAGTATTTGGGTGATCGTAGATCGTTTCACGAAGACCGCCCATTTCATACCTGTCAAATCAAACAGAACTGCTCAGAGTCTGGCGCAGATTTACTTCAGGGAAATAGTTAGACTGCATGGAGTGCCGCTCAGTATAGTAAGTGATAGAGATACAATTTTCACTAGCAAATTCTGGGAAGCATTTCAAGTCGAGCTGGGAACGAAGTTAAACTTGAGCACCGCTTATCATCCTCAGACAGACGGTCAGACTGAGAGGGTGAATCGCATTTTAGAAGATCTATTGCGGGCTTGTGTTATAGATTTCGGTGGATCATGGGAAGACCATCTGCATTTGGCTGAATTCTCTTATAATAACAGCTACCAGGCGAGTCTGACGATGTCGCCATTCGAAGCATTGTATGGTAGACCGTGCCGATCTCCTGCTTGTTGGGTCGAGCCTGGAAATAGACTTGTGTTGGGTCCTGATATGATTCGAGAAGCGGCCGACAAAGTCGATTTTATTAAGAAGCGATTACTCGCCGCTCAAAGCCGACAAAAGAGCTATGCTGATAAAAGAAGAAGAGATATATCCTTCGAAGTTGGCGACTATGTATATTTGAAAGTATCGCCGATGAGAGGAGTTATCAGGTTCGGTAAAACTGGGAAGTTAGCGCCTAAATTTATTGGTCCGTTTCCTATTCTGGAACGGATTGGAACTCTCGCTTATAGGGTCAAACTTCCTGACTGGTTGCCTGGTGTGCATGATGTATTTCACATATCTCAACTTCGAAAGCACGTTCATGATCCAGACTTGATCGTGGAAGAAGCAGCTCAGCAGGATATTGAAATTACTCCAGAACTAGCTGTGAGGCGTGAGCCGCTAAAGATTATCGGCAAAGAAACCAAAGAGCTGAGAAACAAGAAGGTTCACTTAGTCAAGGTGCAATGGAGTGGAGATCCGCGAGATTGTACTTGGGAAACAGAGGAGAGCATTCAGAAAGCTTATCCTAGATGCCGAGTAGATATCTCTGATTGACTCTGGTGCAAGGTACATTTAACCTACTTTGCATTACCTTTTAATTCTATTCTGTTGCTATTTTCTTCCCATGGATGTGTATTGTTTATTCTATACTCTGAATATTAAAAACAAATTGGTTGTTGTATTGTGTGATCGTAGAATTATCAAACCACTTTCGACTTTATTCCTTTTCGGGGACGAAAAGTTTTAAGTGGGGGAGATTGTAACGACCCAGAAAATCTGAACCAATTTAAAAATTTTAAATTGGCTAAAATAATGGATTTTAAATATTTAAAATAAATATTTTAAGTAATGGCGATGAAAACTGAGTTGAATCGACATTTGAAAACCAATATAATTAAATATAATTATATAATAGAATTGAAAATGGCGCGGTAGTTCGATAATTCGATTTCAAACTTCAATTGAATATACCGGGTGCAAAACAATCCAGATTTTAGTGAAACCAAAAACATTAGTATCTAATTGATGATATCTTTCTAACGAATCTGACCAATCGAAATTTGATAGCAGGAATCAAAAGATATGTCCAGTTGAAAATTCTGAATAGTCGCTATGGAATTCAGGCCCTTAAAAATGGACATTTTGCAAATGACCTCGGATTTCGACGAAACCACTTTTGTTAGATCCGCAGTGTCGAGTTATTGCTAGGTTTCAAATTTCATAATTTTTCGAATCAATATGTGAGCGTGGCAAAGGAAAACGCGTTTGACCAGTTTCCGTTGATTTTAATCGACTGGAAATTGGCCATTTTTCAAACGGTCTCAGAATTCGACGAAACTAGTTTTGTTAGGACCGTGTCGTCAATACGAAGCTAGAAAATATTTTTCTGGAATTTTTCTAGTCAGTATGTGGCCCCGGTAATTTGAAATGTACGTTTAAAATTCAATATAGTGATTTAAATGAAAATTCAAAAGGAAACCGATGGTAACGATCAAACCAGCTTGCGATACATATCCCATTGTGTTCGGAATGGGGGTAAAACGCTATGGACGACAGGCGGTGGGCCTCGTTTCGAGGTCGTAAGTAAAAGTCAATTTTTTTTGAATAATTAAATAAAAAAAAAAAAAAAATATAATATTTTAAATTTCCCTCTCCCCCTTTTCCTTCTGCTTGGCCCCCCCCCCCCCGTTCATTATAACTTCAAACAGAATAAGAAAAAAAAAAAAAAAAAAAAAAAAAAAAACCTAAACCCTAAATCAATTCGACGAAGCGGCCTCCAACCCCGAGATCGCACCCACCAAGCTCGCGACGCCTCCTCCCTCGAAGCCGCCACCTCCTCCGAGCGCCCACACCCCGAAGACCCTAGCCGCCACCAGACCCCAAGCTCGCGACGCCTCCAGACCCGAAGCCCTCCTCCCAGACCGCTCGAGCGCCGCTGAAGCCCCCCGTCACTGGCGACGTCGAAGCCGCCGACGACCTTTCCCCCCCCCCTCTCGCAGCGAATCGGTGAGCATCTTCCTTTTTCTTTTTATATTTTTTTTTTTTTATTTATTTGTTCTGAAACATTTACTGATTTGTTTGAAAAGATAAAAAAAACTGAATTTTTATAAAATTAAAACTGTTTATTTTAAGTATAAAAAAACTGGGATTTTTAAAAATATAAAAACTGATTTTTAAATAAAATAAAAACTGAAATTTTTAGAAAAGTTAGAACTGTTTTTATAAAAGACTTTAAAACTGAAATTTTTTATAAAAGTATTAAAACAGGTTTTTTTTTTTTGAAAGTATAAATACTGAAAGTTTTAAAAGTGTAAAACAGATTTTTATAAAAGAATTTTAAAACTGTTTTTATAAAAGAATTTTAAAAATGAAATTTTAAAACAATATAAAAACTGATTTGGTTTTTAAAAATTAAAAACTGAATTTCTTTTAGCAAAAGTAAAAAACATATTTTTATATGTGAAAGCGAAAATAAAAATTATGTTTTTATATGTGAAAGCGAAAATAAAAATTATGTTTTTATATGTGAAAGCGAAAAGAAAAATCATATTTTTATATGTCGAAAGCAAAAAGAAAAATCATATTTTTATATGTTGAAACCAAAAAGAAAAATCATATTTTTATATGTTGAAACCAAAAAGAAAAATCATATTTTTATATGTCGAAAGCAAAAAGAAAAATCATATTTTTATATGTCGAAACCAAAAGGAAAAATCATATTTTTATATGTTGAAACCAAAAGGAAAAATCATATTTTTATATGTCGAAACCAAAAAGAAAAATCATATTTTTATATGTCGAAAGCAAAAAGAAAAATCATATTTTTATATGTCGAAAGCAAAAAGAAAAATCATATTTTTATATGTTGAAACCAAAAGGAAAAATCATATTTTTATATGTTGAAACCAAAAGGAAAAATCATATTTTTATATGTCGAAAGCAAAAGGAAAAATCATATTTTTATATGTCGAAAGCAAAAGGAAAAATTCGATTTTTATATATTGAATAGCATAGTAAAAAATTCTATTTTTACATATGCAGAGAATACAAGCGACAATAGGCGAAGATTTCTATTAAGAAGAGTCGTGAAGTTGGATAGCTATTGGTGAGATTTCTGATTTAAAAATAATTATATATGTGTTGACAATGAAAGTGAATTGCTATATATAAATATCTATATATATATATATATATACGCCCCTCGTCCACAAACCATGGACGATATTTATTGGTTGAAATTGTGGTGAAAATTGAATGATTGTTTGGGATTGTTTGTGATTGATATTGGTTGATTGTGGTTGAAAAATACCCATTTGTGGTTGTGAAATATTTGGTTGAAACCACATAGGATTAGTTTGTGGAAATGAAATAAATATATATACATGCCGCCTGCGTGCGAACTAGATGCATGTTTCCCATTGTCAAAAACCGCGAGGTTTTAAGGTAGAGCGAGGAGCCGTACTAGGGACGGTGCCGGTGTAACTACCCTGCCGTTATGCTGCCGAAATTTTGAATAATATTTGTGTGTTTGAATTATTTTCATATGCTTAAACTATATTTATTCCTTATATAGAAAACATTCGTGTGTTGAATTGATATTCATTCGTTGTTTAGAAATTCATGTGTTGAATGGTATTCATATTTTGAAATAAACTGTTAGATAATAAAAATCACATTTTTATCTATATCTAAAAACTATTGAAAACATTCGTGTGTTGAATTGATATTCATTCGTTGTTTAGAAATTCATGTGTTGAATGGTATTCATATTTTGAAATAAACTGTTAGATAATAAAAATCACATTTTTATCTATATCTAAAAACTATTGAAAACATTCGTGTGTTGAATTGATATTCATTCGTTGTTTAGAAATTCATGTGTTGAATGGTATTCATATTTTGAAATAAACTGTTAGATAATAAAAATCACATTTTTATCTATATATAAAAACTATTGAAAACATTCGTGTGTTGAATTGATATTCATTCGTTGTTTAGAAATTCATGTGTTGAATGGTATTCATATTTTGAAATAAACTGTTAGATAATAAAAATTACATTTTTATCTATATATAAAAACTATTGAAAACATTCGTGTGTTGAATTGATATTCATTCGTTGTTTAGAAATTCATGTGTTGAATGGTATTCATATTTTGAAATAAACTGTTAGATAATAAAAATTACATTTTTATCTATATATAAAAACTATTGAAAACATTCGTGTGTTGAATTGATATTCATTCGTTGTTTAGAAATTCATGTGTTGAATGGTATTCATATTTTGAAATAAACTGTTTGATAATAAAAATCACCTTTTATCGACTATATGAACTGTATAGAAAAATAGTGTTTTGAAATGAATTGTTTTACAATAAAAATCACATTTTTATTGTATGCATAAATCGTTAAAATGCGAAGTGTTAAAAATAGCCACTTGTTCAAAATAAACATAGATGAGTTGAAATATTCATTAATTAACTAATGAAATGATTTGCACCTATTTATGTAACATTAGAATGAATGGTGTTTTTAAACCAAATAGAAATCGAATATGAAATCGAATAGAAAATGAAAAATGATATGAACTGTATATATATGTACATGCAATGTTCTTTGAACAGGTTATAGCAAAGGGGCTAGAGAAGAGGAATAAAATTTTGTGCCCGACAAATAGGTACACATTTACTGATTTGTTTGGGTGATGATTTTGAGCCTATTGGCTAGCCGCTTGGCTTTTTCTTTTTCTTTTTGAGATTAGAAGGACCGGGACGCTATTTGCGATTTCCCGACGCTCCCGGTACAGGGGAGGTTATGGCGAAATTTTTCCAAAATTTAAGGAGTTAGAAAATTTTTTGAAGTTAAAACGATATTGAAATCGTTGAATGAACTATATTTATATAACTATATAAATATAAATAAAATTAAAACGAAACGAAGCCGTGCAGTTCGTATTTCGAAACCGTAATTTCAAACGACTAGTACGGGAAATCCGACCATTGGATTTTCCCGAAACCTCAACCGTCGGGTTCGCCTTGGAATAATCTTTCCAACGGCACCAACCTTGTAGAAATCCAACGGTTGGATTGTCTGGAATGTTTAATTCAAATCTGAAGAAAAACAGCGCCAGAAACGATTATATTTATTTATATATATAAATAAAATTATATTTAATCGAATAACGACGCTGCAGTTCGTATTTTGAAATCAAAACTTCAAACGATTGTACCGGGAGATCCGACCGTCGGATTTTCCCGAAACTGGAACCGTTGGATTCGTTTTGAAAAGACCTTTCTAATGATGTAAATTTTGTGAAGATCCAACGGTTAGATTTTCAGATATGTGTAAATCAAATCTGAAGAAAAACAGCGCCACGGCCACGTTATGGCCCGAAACGTCGTTTTGAATATATTAGCTATTTTAAAATAAATAAAAATAGCGATAAATAGTTATAAAATATCGTAAGCGATATGGAACGGAAATAAACTGAATTTGCTTGATTTATGTGATGTTTGATGGTTGAATGTGTTTGGTGTGAAAACTATATAAAGAACCCAATTGGTGTTGTCGAATAATTTAACTATTGAAATAAATCGATTTGAAATTCTAAATATACGTGAATTATTTGAAAAGGCCGAGTTAATTCTCATTTCGAATAATCGACCGACGATTGAAATTCGAAGATGAAGACGATAGTCGAAGACCGGAGATCTTCACCTCGTTTGGATGGTAACCGAGGTCCTGATTGGGAGGCATCCCGAAATATGGATAATGAGTGGTGATCGTTCAGACGTACGTGTTGATCGAAGGGTTTGCGAGGTATTTAGTGCCTCCGGTTTCGTTCAGACCCAGAACGGACTTGTAAATGGACTGTGTGTCTGACATAGGATTGATTCTGTGTGGCATGCTAAGATGCAGTGATCAGGGCTTCTGTTGAAAAGCAAAGTCTTGTGGTGATGATCAAAGCACCGCCTGTGTGGCGTAGCTTTGTGTATAACGTGAATTCGCGAGCCTCACACCCCGGTAGGAACCTAAAACGGGAGGAAGGACCTCAGGGAGGGCCTGCGTTTCCTTCTAGCTAGGGTGGTGTCAGTGACCTACCAGCCCTGACATTTATATACTTTTCACCTGTGTGGTTGTTGCTGTTGCGAGGCGCCTCGGTTTGATCGGACGATCCGGGTCCGATGGAGTCATTTGTTGGCTCATTTACACCCCAAAGGGTGGGGAAACGTAGTGTTCAGGCATTTTAATCCACATCGGTGGACCGGCCCTGTCGCTCCGAAGGCTTGACTGAGTACTTGCCTGTGGCTCGGGCTAGAGAGTCACGAATTCGGTAAGGACTATCTTTTGCCTTGGTTCATGACGGAAATCCAATTTCCAAATACGTGATCGTGCGGTTTTGATTGTATATATATATGGCGACATGATATATGGTACCCATGCCGTCTATGATTGATAGTTATGATTTGAAATTGTTTTCAAAACATATAAACACTAGTAATAATATCAAATGCCTTTGTTTTATTCGTATCAATCATATTTTGACCGTTATAAGGTAAAACTCTATCCTCCGGTTTGCGTTGCATTGTGTGATGGGAACTGAGTCTTATAATGGCTTCATTTTTATAAAAAGCATAGCGATGTTTAAAAGAAAGATTTGTTTTAAAGCACTGGCAATCCAATGGAGTAAACCCGTTCCACGAAAGTGGCGTGGTCCTGTGATTAGCCAAATTATATATGTGTTGAGTGGATTTCTCATACCAGTCCCATGACTGACTCGTAGTTTGTTTCACTCTCAAACTCGGGTGCCCCTTTTCCTACACGGGCAGCCTTGTATTCAGGTTTAGCTGGTTCTTTTTCTGGATAGCTGGAGCTGAAGATGGATTCTATCATTTATTTCTTTTTATGCTGTTCAGCTCCTATTGTACATATTTTGTTTATTTCCGCTGTAGACATTTATGTATAGCTGAACTGTATTTGTACTAAGTAAGATCCTGTATACTGTGTAACTCTGATGATTACTTTTATCCAGTATATTTTGTTGTTCATTCTGGTGTATTTATTTAATTCTGTTCTGCTATTATCTGTTTCTGTGTTATATTCCAAAAGATAACCTTGTTTCCGTGAGAACGGGAAATCGGGTCGTCTCACCCACCTTGTATCTTCTCAGCACCAAAGTGCTTCTCGTTTTGGCTCAAGGGCTCCAAACCGGTTCGGTTCGGAGGAGGCTGAACGGAACTGCCTTGACCTGCTGTTGCACTTCAGTTTTGACCTGTTCTTGAGGAGCAACCGCCTCCTACTTGTATGGATCAAACACCACATGGCATAACACGATATAGAGAGGCTTTCTCCAGTTTTCCAATACTTTTCGAGATTAAAGGGATGCCCGCCACGTGGCATTCGAACCGGATCATCTCCAAAGCTATAAATACACCACTTGAAGGCAAATTGAGGGATCTTTTGGCCAACTTCACTCGTTGCCTTCAATACAACAACGTAAAGACATTGCACTTCATTCAAACACTAAATTAACACGTGGATAACGTGTATAAATCATTGTATTCTTATTCAACACATGGATTGTATGTCATCTTTTAACTGATTCTTGTAATCTGTCAGTATAACAATAAGATTATAAGGTGGACATAGGCTACGTTTACAGCCGAACTACTATAAAAACCTCGTGTGTCTCCTGTTATTTACTCTTTACTGCAATCTGCGATCTGCTATCTACATTTGGGTGTTAGATCCAGATTTTGGTCTAATAGGTGTGCACCTCTTATTTTATATATGTTAATTAATTATTTCTTCTCATATACAACTTCATTGGACATTGTTGTTATTTATTATAGTTTTAATGTTTACAGCAAAACAAATCATATTGGTCATGGTGATTTAGCAAGTATTTTTCATATAAGATTATAATTTCTTCTTCTTTCTATCAGATATTGGTGGACAAGCACCACTGGCTTGACTGCTGAAACCAACGAACTTAAAGTTCAGGTACAAACAATAGAGCAAAAAGTTCACCTTCAAAATGGTGAATATCTCATACTGATGTTCAAATTTATTTACCTAGTTTAAGCAAGCACAATGTTACAATTTATCTGCTTTTTATTTCGCTACATTCAACGCATTTTTACTATATAGTAAAAATGTTTGACATTATATGTGTAAATGGTCTAAAATGACAGGGTCCATCTTGACCCTTAGAAACTCCAAATAGATGGACCACTTTCCAAGCATGATTGACAATTTATTGTCTGGACACCATCATCATTTTGGGCTATTCAACCATTTAGAAAGAAATAATAATTTAAAATTTTGTAGGAATAATCATAAAATATTTTCTAAAGGCAGTTTTTCAAAATACAAGGTAGCAACTTGGGAGTTGTCTAACTTAATGTTTATGGGCGTTAACCTTAAGATTGAAATGCAGTTTTGTCGAGGTAGATGCATCCATGTTATGTTAGCACTTTTTGTGCTCGACTTTAGTCTTTCTTCAAAAGTAAGTGTCATTTCTCTCTGAATACGAAACTCATTCTTCATAAGTAATAAAGTGGCTAAGTGTATGCGTTTATGTTCCTTTATATTGACTCTTACAAAATTGTAATGTCTTTTTCCAAAATCCGAAGTACACCCATACGATGTACCAGCTAACAATTTTTATTTCTGATAATTGTAGGAACATATGAAAATTTTATTTGGTTTAAATCACATTAACTGCTCCTTAATTCTGTTGTAGACCTCCACTTATTTCTCGCTCCTGATTGCAGCTCCAAGGCATTGAATTTCCAATATTTGGAAGGTATTTATCAAACTTAATGTTTGTTAATCCACAATTTTCCATTTGTGAAAAGAAACTTAGTTTTTTGTTTTGCACTTCGATAACAAGACGTGGGGACTTGATTATTGCAAATTGATCAAACTATCACTTTACAACATGTAAGATATATTGTTGCTCTTAACTAAACACTGTAGCATTATCTTGTTGACGGCTTCCTGTTAAAATAAAGTGTATTTCACGCCATATGGCTATTTTTCCGTAGTGAATGTAAAGTATTGATTTAGCTATATATAATGTTTTGTAATGATATGCAATTAACATCAAGGGAAATTTATTGGAAGATAAATGCATTGCTCCCACACAAATATTGACCAAACATTTTGATTAAAAATGGTGTTCAGATTGGATGGGATTTCAATTTAGTTCAAGAATAACCCGAATAATCCAAATTTGAATCTTTTACTGGGTCTGGAAAAAGATTGGATGGGAAACCCTTAAAGAATCTAAAAGTTATTGACACATCATTTCCTATGGATAAATTCAAATCCGTAGCCAATAACAGTTTGAAGCAGAGTATGGCATCTACTTCACAAAATGCTTTTGCTTCGAAGTCAGCAACTGGAAGACATGTGTTTGGTTCTAGTTCAATTCCTACTCCAAAAGATGTTTAAAGGTGTGTTTTTCTTCCTTCCAATTCCTTTTATAGTCCAAAATACTGTAGAATCTTATGATTTTTGCATTCCTTATTAAGGACCCATTTTTTAAAATGTGGAAGTAAGTTAATTTTTCCAAAAGAAAAAATATCATAACATAATAATTTATGCAACTTATATGGCATCTTTACTTTAGTAACACATGCCTGACTTTTCCATTTTTAGAACTTGATTTGTTTGCTTGTTTTCAATAAAAAAAATTTGCAAAAATTTGCATATAACAATAAAGGAGAATAACAGCCAACAAGGCTTGACCGCTTGCCAAAAAGGGTGCCGCACACACAAAATGCAAAACAATTTCGACATAACCGAACAATTCAAAGACAATAACAACAAAACAAATGGAAGCGCGAATAAAATGAAGCATAAAGAAGAAACTCTTCCAAATATAAGCCAAGGAAGGCTTAGAACCACCAGTGTAGTCGGGCAACAAATACATATACATAGGGTCTCAAAATCGCTAGCCAGAGGACCAAGATCAGCAAAGGAGATATAACAAAGCAGTCCAAGCACAGTGCATACCTCGGTGGACAAGAAAAAACAAGGATAAAGGAGCGCCACCACAATACAAGCAGCCAAACTCTCATGAAGAACAACAATCAACACTTAAACATCACAAGACCATAGAGATAGGTGGAGTTGAGAAGAAGCAGACGACATAAACCGTAGATGTACAACCTCAAAGACCATCAAGACACTTCGGCAAACACAGGACGAAGACAATAATACTGTATCAACTAGGCATATCAAGTGCCAGTAGCTCGAGCAGATTGAAGCAGAATAGACCCAATAACAGGAGAGATAAAAGACCAAATAGAAGTGACAATACAGATTGCTCAAAAATGAAAATACAGACTGTTCACCCACTCCTATGTCCAACATACCACTACAGCAGCCCATCCAGCATACCTAGCCAAGTAACCAAAAGAAAGCAGAAAGTTGCGAAACACCAGCTCATCTAAGAAGCTCCAATCCAAACCAGAGGCCAAAGGCAACGATCAACTATTTGGTGTGTCGAACAGCAGATCCGATAACTTAAGTCAAAGCATAGACGGTGGACGCAAGAGATTGTAAACGATGACCAAGATCTAGCCGAGTGTTGAGTAGTGGGCACACCATGAGT
Source organism: Allium sativum (assembly GCA_030737875.1). Taxonomy (NCBI): domain Eukaryota; kingdom Viridiplantae; phylum Streptophyta; class Magnoliopsida; order Asparagales; family Amaryllidaceae; genus Allium; species Allium sativum. Next base: position 25,221,918 of record JASFAX010000024.1, read on the forward strand.
AGAAACAATAGGGTTTAGAAAGGCAGTTGGTGAAAGAGTCTCGATGATTGAAGAATAGTTCAGATCTGAGATCAGCAAAATAAGGGGAAAAAATAGGTCCTCACGATGACGAAAGATGGTTAGAGATTGAAGAAGGAGAGAAGAAAACAAGGTGAGGGAAACGATGATGGTCGGATTAGAGCTGGCGGAAGTTGTGAAGAGTTATGAAGACGAAGAAGAAAAAGGAAAGGAGTGGAACCAGTCGCCATTAACAAGGACCGTTTATTTTATTTGTATTTCCAGTCGTGATTGATTGCCTTCGTTTTCAATAAATCATGGATTGTGTTTTTCTTTTGCTTTCTATCTTTTCCACCCTAATTTTTCTTGCATGTTGAATTGAAGCATTTTTTTTGTTCTTCTGGAGTTTTGATTGTGCATTGGGCAATGAACTACTTCCACTCAATATGTAATTAAATACTTTATTTCCTTCATTTACTTTTTTCATTGTTCTACTGTAGTTTTTAATATTAGTTAACAATTCCAGTCAACAAGAAAAACTCCGATAATAAAAAGAAACACTTGTTAAATTTTAATAATAATGGTAATAAGGATTTTACAAATACTTATGCAATTGTTCATATGTTTTAGTGTTTAATGCGAATGCTAGAGTATTTCAATATTCTGCTGGTTTTTGGGCTATGGAATCTATTGCATCCTTATTCTAATTTTTAGGTTATGCTCTTTCTTCAATGAGATCATTGATTAAATGTAAGGTGATAATCTATGTTGAAATACAACTCTATGGATAAACTGCGTTCATACGTTTACAACAAAACCCATTATCATCCAATATGTCACTTTGCTGTTACTATAATCTATGTTGAAATAAAACTTTATGCATAAATACAGCTAAGCTAATGTGAAGCCTGGTAATAAAAATATCGATATCACCCAATTTGTCACTTTCATGTTACTTTGATGTACTTAATGATTTGTGTTAAACAGCACAAATTTATATGAAACATAGAAGTACATGGCAGAAGATAGGAAGGGAAAGTTGATTTTACGATGGGACTATATAATAAGCCATAGTTTAAATCTGCTTGTCTTTACTTTCTAAAGGGAAAGTCAGTCCAAAATATAGTAATTGGGAATAGTTGTACATATATAATCCTTGAACATAGAAGTATAAAACACATTCTTCTTTAGTAAAACAATATTTTTTGTGCACTGCTAAAAGCACCTCAGCTTGTGCTTCCTAACACCATAGTGTGGTAGCCAAAAGCAAAATACTGGGTGCTTTTAGTTTCACATGGTGGTGTAATACTAAAGGCACCATGTTTTGTGCTTTTGGCTACCACATCATGGTGTGAGGAAGCACAAACTGGTGTGCTTTTAGTAGTACACTATTTTTTTTTCTCCATTTACTAAAATGGAATGAAACACCAGTCATGAACTTTAGGTACACTCCGTGAATAACTCACGTAAAATGCTTTGGCATTTGATTGAGTGTAATAGAGAGAAAATAAACAAGTTATTTGCATTTTTGTAGTTGGTCTCTCTTAGTCTGTGAAATTTATCCAGTGATTCTAAAGAGTTATGTTTCTAGTGTACATTTTTCATGTACAAATGCATCATTCATCTTGTCAGTTTAAATAAAAATGGCAGTCCATCTTTGCTTATATATGTGTGAGGGAGTATCATAAATTTACTCTGTTTATACTTAAAAGAAACATGTATCTTACTCTATGCAGTTAAGCCCTGTTAAATCCCCGATATAGCCCTTAATGCTCTCTTGTCACCACACTATTTAAATTTAGCGCTGATGAAAAGTAGCTCCGCTTAAATCCTGGCTATTTTCCGCTGCACCTGTTAAATCAATGCTTTTTAGCATCCGCTTTGGCAACATTAATATAAAGAGAACGATTTGACCAGCTTTCTTTCAAAATAAATGAAAAAATGTTAATGTAAACAACTAACTTTAAGTCATAAGTGCCTTATATATGATATAAATTTATAGTAATTCTCGAATCTAGTGTGCATAACCATGAGATTCTTTGATTTTGTTATATAAATTTAATTAATATTCATTTCATCTACACAAATGATGCGAGAATGGTAATAAATTAATTTTAATTATATAGTTTTACGTCTAATTAACTTTTTTGCACCTCCTCTATACCCTCACTATTTCCTCGCTTTATCCCCGCTGTAGCTTTTTACACCTCTTCCGCTATAGAACCGCTAAGCGCTTTAACTGCACAGGTCTTACTTTACCCAAAGTACACTATAAAAGTAATATGTATCTTACTGAAAGAAAGAGGAAACTTTCTGGGTCCCCAAACATTGCATTACAAAACTATAACTTAAGCTAATCAGTGGGCACATCTTAAGCGGTCTTACCTCCATATGCATGTTTTTTCTTATGCACGTGAATGCATATGTCCTCTTTGATTATGACTTAAGACACACATCATTTTTATATGTTTGTTTACATAGCTAAACGACATTGTATTTATTTTGTTTTTTGTTTTTTTAGGAGTACTGTTTTTGCTGAAATAGCATTTTTATATTTGTCCTAACATTGATTATTGTTTCTAATTACATTTCTTTATTTGTCTTTTTAGGTCATGTTGCAGTTTAATCGGTCCAAAAAAGCATGATAGCAATTCATCCATCCTTCAGCAGTTTTTATGAAGACATCTGAAATCAAATTTGTTGCTTATAACTATTATGTGGTATGGAATAAAATTATATTTCTTTCGTTTCTTTGTAGTTGTTTAGCAATTATTTATATATACTATGTTGTAATGGACGTATTATTTGAATGATACGTATACAAAATTATTGGTATAATTTACATATTTGTTGTCTTTGAAAATGTGTTATGTTTTTATGTATCTAAGCAAAAGATATATATATATATATATATATGTATGTATATGTATATGTATATATATATATATATATAAGAGGAGAGAGGGTTGAGAGGGCTATAAAATTGATATACAAATTCATAGCGTTTCAAAAACACTATGAACAACCCACTATTTTGTGCTATTCAAATCGACAATAAACCACACATGTCTAATTTGAATTGCTCAAAATAACAGATTATTAATAATAATCGGAGTAAATACAATCATATCACAGAATCAATGACAAAAAAAAGCAGAATAACTCGCAGCGGAAATAAATAAAACCATAGTAGTTCATGAAGCTACAACATAAACATAGTCTCCAAAACAAAATACATAGTGTCAACTCCCTAGGACAAGTACAACGCTACATAAGTCTGCTAAAAGATAAACAGAAACAACAACAACTATCTAACATATATGGAACTGAAGAACAAATAGATAGGTGGCTAACGCTCTGAATGGTCTCTAGCTCCATGATAAATCTCCAAAGGCTGTGGTAATCAAGCTGATCCGTGCATCATGCAAAACAAAACCACTTGGATTAGGACTAATACTCTTTTGTAAGTGAATTAACTCAAGTGAAATATCAAAGAAATGCATAAGTAATATAAAGAATGTTAGGGATTCCATTCTTTAAGGAACAGTTAAACTAGATATCATATAATGCAGTACGCTATTAATAGTGTCTATTAAGTAAATATACTATTGAAAATAGTGTAAGTGGGATTACCATTATTACCCCTACGTCGTTTCTAATACCGTAGTCTATACAGATACCGTAAAGTCCACTGTAACTAGTGGCTATCAGAGGGCACTCCATAAGAACGATACAAATCAAAATCATAGGGAGCTCGATTAGGATAATATGACAAGGCATACCCATGGTAGGATTCTACCGATGCACGCCCGGACCGGTGGTAATGCATAGTCGCGACTACCGCTCACCTCGAAACACTCTCTAATCAAAGGTCTGCACCAATCAAATCAAAAAGTAATAGATATAGGTTCGAAGAAGTGTGTCCGATGGAAGTGCAACCTCACTTAATCACGGTATAGCACCTGTTTTAGTCATTTTAATTATGACCCGAAGGTCAAGGCTATCCATCAACTTTCCCTTTCTTTAATACAGTAATCGCCACCAAACCATCCTACTTCATTATGGAACTCAACTGTGTACACAGTTGTTAAAATGGTTTTCGGCATTGGCTGAGAATATGACAATATCCGATCCCGGTCTCTTTAACAACCAAACGTTTACATTTTTCACATCGTGGTCATTTTATAAAATCATATCTTGAAATAAATTGCCGATTTCAAAATAATATAATTTCAATACTTATTTCGAAAACTCTAAATTTCCTTTGAAATTAATTAGCCATTATCAAATTTTTCTTAGATGTCAAAATCATAAATTTAAGAAAAATTTCATTTACAAAACATCTATTATACGTTATGTTACAATAACCTAAGTCACACATCGAATTCTAACATACTCATAATCCTTTTTATATTTTAAATAATTTTTAGAAACATACATACATATATATATATACTAAGTTAAAATTTATTAAATTACTTAAAATCTTATAACTTCATTATACTTTAAATACCTTAAAAAATAAATTACTTTACGACAAAAATTAGATTTGGATAAAACTAGTATTAGATACATTCTTAAAATACATAACATAATTTAAACTTCTTATTTAAATTTACATAACGTATAAGTAGATCTAAAATCCAAAATAATTTAAGTCAAAATATTTAATAACTTTTAGAAATATGGACCAACGGTGTCTGTATAATATTTTCTACCTAGGACAAGTAGCGTGGATGTATATCATTTCAATCCGTCAAGTTTCAAATCCCGGGTGTGTATCATTTCAACCTGCATCCGAAATTGATTCTGTTTTTGTTCCTCGATCTATGCTATGATTCGGGTATATATCATTTCAACCCATAATGATTTTCTAAGCTACAGGGAACTTGCAGAGTGAATTTCAGCAATTAACTAAGCATATAAATAATTTCAATCATCAAGTCAACATAGTATCATTTCAGTTCATGTGCGGTATCAGTGTGTCATATTTCCATATAGAGCGCTAACATACCAATAACATTTCAAATACAGTTATTTCACTTCGAATAAAATATTAGTTAGGTGTGGGTTAAACTCACCTTCCATGGTAACAAAATAGAGATGAAATAGATAGACACGGAAACCAATGACCTTGAAACTTTAGCGAACTGGACGAACAAGTTACGATCAACATACGTAAAATGCAGCGAAGTTTGATTTTAAAATAAAAGTTTTTATTATTATTAGTATTATTATATAATCGGGCAAGGATGAGTAACCAAAATACAATTTAACTCAGCGTCTACTCTTCTCTTTTCTAAATATATAAAGCTCGGCTAATACACAACTAAACAATGGATGCCTATTGCCCTTGACACAACAAGTCAAAATGTTGTCTTCTCTTTATATTACACAATAAATCTCTGCATGTGCTATATGCCTGCGTCATATACAAGATCCGGGTCTAGTTTACATTATCACCCAATATTATACACGCTAGGTACTATCTTGTTCTTTTTTTTTATTCTTATATACACACACACACGCACACGTACACACACACACATCGTTCCATGCAAACATAGCTACAAGATACAATTCCTTTTTACATATAAAACACACAAATTTGTGTCAGGTCTCACACTTACAACAAAACTAGGAATCCTATGCTCATATTACAAATTCTAAGTTACAGCAAAACTTAACAAAAATATCTTTTTTTTTCAAACACAAATATCGGGTAAAAAAATTTGGTTTTCATTCTTTCCGCAAGTTCATAACGTTCCTATTCAATATTATGTGTTCCAACAACCCATTATCTATCCATTTGAAATTATATATAAAGTACCCAAAGTTTTCAAGAGGAACATACATATACTAGACTCTAGTTTCACACTAGTTTTAGCAAGAGTATCTATACATAAATATTAAATTATGCTTTCTCAACTAGTACAACAACCCAAAACTCAATCTCGGTTTCACAATTCAAAGCTTTCACAGTGCTAAAGTTAGAAAGAAGATAAGAGAGAGAGTGTATGTGTGTGTATGCTAAACAAATGTGGGTTCAACTCTTACTTTAACATTTGGCCATGATCAAGAGGGGCTTGCTAACATGAGTTCGGGTCAGACCAATAGCCGACGCTGGGTTTTTTTATATAAAATAGTTTGGATTTTACAAACGAGAAAGGGTTTGTCGGAGTCAGGGCTCGGCGTTGGGTGCTAGGCTTCGGTCAGAGGGTGCAGGTGGTCAGGAAAGAGACATCTCAGAAAGAAGGGGAGATGGGTTCGATGGTCGGATCTGGGTGGTTAGGATTGGTTTATTAAGATTTCTCGAAAAGAAAACGAGAAAAAAAGGTTGAAGGTGAAGCAAAACAAAGGAAAACACAATGAATTTATAACTTGCGCAAGGTAGATATGATGATGGCAATGAACAATAAATAAAATTAGAGAGAGGCACAATTGTAACACCTCGTACTTTCTGTTAACGTTATAATAATAAATCCTATGGTACTTAATCTAAAATGTGAAAATTAAAGGAAACAGGCTACGTCATTGTGTTCGTCTCGGAATTCTGGTTGAGATAGAGTCCGAGTTTGCGTGAATTGGACTTCGTATGAAGAAGTTATGGCTGTTAGAAGTTTCAGAAATTCGAATAAATTCAAACAGCTCGAAAGAACAAGTTCAAAATTCAAACCGAAGCAAGAAGCGAGCTGGGCGGGAAAATTCCCGCCCAGGCAGGTCGACCAGGGGGTTGACCCTAGTGTCGACCTCCCCCATTGAGGTCGACCTTAGGGTCGACCTGGGGGTCGACCTGGGGGTCGACCTGGCCCCCGGCCAGATCTGAAATTTGAACAATTTCTGACTCACTGCTGAGTCACTAGGGTTTCTGGATGGGCCTGACCAGGTCTGAGTGGCTGTGATTAATCCTAGGTTCATCTGACGACTATAATCAAACTAAAATTCTATATAAAAAAACTCAATGCCTAACCTAAAAACACACAGAAAAATAAACCTAGAACTGAAATGCTGTCAATAGAAGACTTGGAGTAGCCGTTACCCTTTTCAATTCAAAAGACGAGTTAAAAAGCTACATCTAAAATCAAACTACAACTGGTTTAATTCAACAATCTTCATCAAAGGCGCACATCTCCAATTTCAGAATTCATATTTCAGAACACAAGAATTTCTTTTAGTTCGTAAGTTAGTTTATATGCAGATTTAAACATTCCTTTCGATTGAATCATGACATGTTGTAATTGGAATATAGTATGATGCTTATGTATGAGATTTTATTCTCGTTTATCTTAAAATATCGTGGAAATTAATCTTGTCTATATGTTTGTGGCGATGAACTTGTTGTATATTTCATGTCTATATGCTTATGGCGATGAACATGTTGTATATCTCATGTCTATATGTTTGGGTGATGCACAACATTATATGTTATTACGACTGAGTAAAGAAATTATTATGCCAACAAAATGGTAAAACATGTCATGCTGAAATTTTGGTTGTTATTTGCAAGTTTAGGATCTAAATCACATGTTTACATGTTAGATTCACATTTACGAATATTTAGAACTATGCCAAGTTGAATCTATTTATGTTGTAAAAGTGGAATTGTAGTCCTCTTATGTTGTTAACGTCATGCTAAATTTTGATAAGAAAATGATCATGATAGTTTTCTTATGTTTTGACATACATAAGATTATATGCCAAGTTGTAGGTTGAAACTGTGATTACATGTTAAACTTTCATGCTAGACCTTTGTCAAGTTTACATGACCATTAGATTCAACTTAGTCACAAGTTCACCTTTGCCCAATTAATTAAAGGTAATGATATACATCCATGCCAAGTAACATGTGATAAGTGTAATGTATGCTGTTTTATGTTTATGTCATGATCTTTGTTTATTACCCTTTTTGTTTATGGGTTTGGGCTAATTTGCTAGCCCTACATTCTATGTGATTTACGCATACGTTCCATGGGGGTAGCGATGGGAAATATGAAAATTTATAGCATAGATTTGTTCATTTAATGGTATATTTGATATACCATTTATGTTGAGCATAATCACAAGATAATTATGCTGTGATTAAATTTAATTTAATTCACATGAAGGAAATTTGACATACATAGAAAATATGAATTTAGAAAAGACGAATATGCCTAACCCGAGGTTAGACTGAGTTGTGGTGTAAATCTGCAGTAACCCACAACAAGACCTGTCTAATATGGGTGGTTAGTGCATCGAGCCCAAAAAGAACCCGAGGTTAGACTAAGTTGTGGTGTAAATCTGCCCGGAACCGACCGGCATATCCAGTAACCCAACAAGACCTGTCTAATGTGAGTGGTTGGTGCTTTAATAAATTAAAGCTAAGTCAGGACTGGTAGGGTTAAGTAAATTAGGAAAAACACTTAACCGATTTAACATGTTAATTAAAACGAATGGGCTAGGTTAGGTAAACTTGGACACTTAACCAAATAAACATGTTGATTAGAAAACCCTAGTAACGGGGACCCATTTCAGCAGTAACCCACATAGATGTATCATGGTACACTGAACTAGGCAGGGTGGGGCACGATTACTGGGCTGAACTATAAGCGGTCAAAACTTTGGCGGTTTGTGGGCCAGTGTAGGTTCTGATGGAGTATGGGCGTGTACATACTCCGGAGTGGAAAAATCACGCACTGGGCATCAGTAGTGTACACTGTGCATCTTGAATCGTGTCTGGTTGCCACCAGAGGGACCGATGCACCCCATGGTGGGACCAGCATAGGTGACTACAATCAAGCGGGGCCAAAGGACACATGACATGAATACTTTTGCGAGTGGGAGCTGATCATTAAGGGGATCGTTTGTTGTAAACACGTGGGATGGTTGAACCAATGGTTAAGTAGGTGCAGAGACTATAGTAATGGGTGCAATCACACATCCCTCCAATCTTATATTAGGGTATTGTCCCATGTTCACTGTCATGGCCCCCTTTCCTTGTTTAATACTAGCAACCACTGAACTTACCAGACTTATTGTCTGACCCGTTTTCTTTCGTCTTCTTACTTTCGTTTCCCCCCCTCAGGTCCACAGGGAGGAAATATTCCATCTTAATCAGAATCTTTACAAGATTTAATAAAGTAGATGTATGACTTGGACTCTCTTGCATTGGCTATGGCATTGGATATGATCCTTGGGGATTTATGCATTTTTACTTTTTGGTTTATGCTTCTTTATTGAATAATCAAGACAGAAATTATGGTGTAATGCTTTGAAGTTGTTTTGAGACAATTTGATGTAATGCTTTTGTGTTGAATTACGTATGAAATAAATATTTGGATTCCGCTGCTTAAATTTATCTATCTTGTAAATTTTTATATGACTTGTACCTATAACTCTCCACCAAAGTTAAGGCATTCCCTTTGTGAGTGACCTTAATGGAGGTGGGGTATTTCACTTGGTATCAGAGCCAGGTTTACCAGATTAGATGAGAATTTTTGAAAAACTATCTTTCAAACAGAAATATAAAGAATCATTTTACAAGGAAAAATGTTGTTTTTAATTTAAATAGGCATAATCCCCAAAGTCATATGCACTATCTTTCTATCCTTCATTTTGAATCTTTTCTTTTTCGTTTCAGCATTTCTGGGAATCTTAACCTTCCAGAGGGTGTGCCAATACCTGGTTGGTTCAGGAGGTACTTAGAGGCTTAGGCCAATGACGCAGGCCCAGCAGATATCCCTCCTCTAGCTGCAGCGGTTCCTCCTCCTCATGCAAATGTTTTCTTAAAGATCTGTAGAGATTTTAGGGCAATGGGTGGAAAGGATTTCAAGGGGACTGAATCATTTATGGAAGCAAGGAACTGGCTCAAAGAAATTGAGGATCTGTTCGTCATCTTCGAGGTGGACGATAGACAAAAGATACAGTTAAAGACAAAGCTTCCTATTGGTGTGAAGTCACTAATGCTGAGAGGCCGGTTGAAACATGGATGGATTTCAGAATAAGGTTTGAGATGAAATTCCTCTCACAAGCTGAACGAAGTTTACAGCTGGAAAAGTTCTTATCTCTTAAGCAAGGAAGTATGATGGTCAAGGAGTACGTCAATCAATTCAATCAGCTGACCCGATTTGGACTGGATGTAGTGAATACTCCTCATAAGAAGGCTCTCCGTTTTGTCAAGGGATTGAATGAGCCTTTTCACAGCTTGGCTATGACCCACATACCTATGGGGGCTACTTACCGAAGGTTAGTGGACATGGCACTCTTAAATGAGGAAGACAAGGGCAAGAATGAGGCAAAAGCAGAAGTGCCTCAAGAAGAAGGGGGAAGGGTCACAGAACAAGAAGGCTGATCCAAAGAAAGGCGGGAAGAACAACAAACCCCGTGAAAAGAGAAAGTGTAATTTCTGTGGCATTCCTGGACATCTGGTCAAAGATTGCAGGAAGAAGAAAAGGAAGACGGTGGCTGTTTCCACTGTGGTGAGATAGGACACATGGCTAGGGCCTGCCCAAGGAAGCAAGGGCAGGGAGCTGGACCTTCTTCTGGAGGACAAGTCCACGCTCTCACGGCACCTCCGCAAGAACGAGGTAGAAATATTTATGTCGAAATTTTAGTCTATCTTTTTGATCATCCTGTTCGTACATTGTTTGATTCTGGTGCATCGCACTCATTTGTATCCGCTGATTTAGTTGAATCTCTACACCTAGACACCAGTATAGTAGAGGATCCCTTGGTTGTTTCAAATCCAATTGGGGCCTCAGCTTATTTGTCAATGGTTTGTTTGGATTTGAAAATATCTATACTGAGCGTTGAGTTTAGATGCAATGCCTTTGTTTTGGGCTTCATGGGCTATGGGTTGATTCTAGGCATGGACTGGCTATCCAGTAATGGTGCCGTCCTCGATTGTGAAAAGTGAGTGGTTAGACTCACGACTCGCCTCGGTAACACTCTCGAAATTTCTTGTAATCCCATGAACTCTGTCATGCTTAGTTATCTAGAATCACTTGATGCATCTGTCGAGAACTTGCGGTCTGTAAGAATAGTCCATGAATATTCGGATGTGTTTGAAGAGGTAAAGGGCTTACCTTCGAAGCGGGAGATAGACTTCCGTATATACCTCGTTGATAATGCAAAGCCCGTTGCTTTATCTGTTAGGCACATGGCCCTAAGGGAGAGAAAGGAGCTCAGCAAGCTAATCAAAGAGCTGCTTGAAAAGGGGTTCATAAGATGGAGTGTTTCTGAATGGGGTGCTCTGGTAGTGTTCGCAACCAAAGCTGATGGTTCGTTTCGCCTGTACATTGATTATAGGGAGCTAAACAAGCCGACCAAGAAAAATAGACACCCACTCCCAAGAATATATGATTTGTTCGATCATCTTTTAGGTGCATCGGTTTTCTCCCAATTAGATTTAGCTATCGGGTTTTATCAGCTAAGAGTGGCTGAAGACATCATTGATAAGACCGCATTCAGAACTCCTGATGTGGCTTGTCATGCCTTTCGGCTTGACAAACGTACCCGCTTACTTCGTTGATTTAATGAGCAGGGTGTTCCAAGAGTTCCTCAATAAGTTTGCGGTGGTCTTCGTAGACGATATTTTGATCTTCTCAAAGAATGAGGAAGAGCATGCTCAGCATCTAAAAGAAGTCATGGATACTCTCTGTGTACATCAGTTAAAGGCGAAATTCTCCAAAAGCCATTTCTGGAGAGAAGAAGTTAGGTTCCTTGGACATGTGGTATCCAAAGAAGGGATAGCCGTGGACCCTGAAAAAGTGGTTGTTGTGCAAGATTGGAAGGTTCGTCGAAACGCAACCGAAGTCTGAAGCTTTCTTGGGCTAGCAGGCTTTTATCGAAAGTTCATCAAAGATTTTGCAAAAATCTCAGCTCCACTAACAAGATTGACAAATAAGAACCTAGCTTTCAATTGGGACTTGGATTGTGACATTGCTTTCCAACGTTTGAAAAGGGCTCTAACAACAGCCCCAGTTCTGACATTGCCTGATGGAAGCAAGATGTTCACCGTATACACAGATGCATGCGGAACGGGACTAGGTGCTGTTCTGATGCAAGAAGGGAAGGTAGTGGCTTATGGTGGAAGACAGTTGAAACTACACGAGAAAAACTACCCGACCCATGATCTAGAGTTGGCAGCCATCGTTTTTGCGCTTAAGTCTAGGCGCCTTTATCTCCTATGTGAGAAATTTGAACTGTATACTGACCATAAATCGTTGAAATACCTATTCTTGCAGAAGGATCTCAATTTGAGGCAGCAAAGATGGATGGAGTTTCTTGCCTCAAACGATTTTGAGATTTCCTTCACTCCTGGCAAGGGCAATGCAGCAGCAGATGCCTTAAGCAGAAAGAAGCTAACCTTAAGCCCTCTCTTTGTGGAAAGGCAAAGCTTGGAGTTCATAGCAAGCTCTAACTTCAGACCCTCCACTGACTTTGTACCCGGCTTGCTAGCAACATTAGAAGTGCGGCCAACTTTATTAGACTCAGTCGGAGCCGCGCAAAGAGAAGACCCTCAGCTAGCCGAAGTAATGGACAAATTAATTAGGGGTGAGACTTCTAGTCACCTTAATAGATACTCCATGGATGCCAAGGGCTAGTTGAGACGAGATGGAAGACTATGTGTCCCACAAGCAAGGGGCTTGGTAAAGACGGTTCTAGAAGAGGCACACCATTCCAAGCTGACCATACACCCAGGCGGAGACAAAATGTATAGAGATATCAAAAGAGTTTTCTTTTGGAATGGCATGAAGAAAGACATAGCTGAATTTGTTTCTAAATGTTTAATATGCCAATAAGTCAAAGCGTAGAAGAAGAAGCCTGGTGGTCTGCTCCATCCTCTAGAGATCCCACAGTGGAAATGGGATAGCATCTCAATGGACTTTATAGATGGGTAGCCTAGGTCAAGAAGGGGCAATACTAGCATTTGGGTAATAGTGGACAGGCTCACAAAAAGCGCCCACTTTATACCCGTCAAGAGTAGAAGGACTGCCTCATCTCTAGCGTCCATATATCTTAAGGAGATAGTTTGACTCCATGGGATACCCTCCAGCATAGTGAGTGATCGAGACCCTATCTTCACGAGCGAGTTTTGGAAGAGCTTACAAGAGGCTGTAGGCACACAGTTATGCTTAAGCACGGCCTATCACCCTCAAACTAATGGCCAGACGGAAAGAGTTAACAGAGTATTAGAAGACCTCTTGAGGTTATGCATTATTGACTTCGGATGTACCTGGTAGGATCATCTACCTTTGGTGGAATTCACTTACAACCGTAGCTACCAAGCCACCATAGGCATGGCACCTTTCGAAGCTTTATATGGAAGACCATGCAGGTCACCAACTTGCTGGTGGGAGTCAACAGACAAGCTCATACTTGGACCAGGCATGATTAGGGAGACTTCAGAGAAAGTAGACTTGATACGAAGAAGAATGAAGACCGCCCAAGATAGACAGAAGTCCTACGCAGACTAAAGAAGAACCGACCTTAGACAAGGTGTTCCTTAAAGTATCTCCCTTGAGGAACGTCGTTCGCTTTGGATCCGCAGGAAAGTTAGCACCAAGATTTGTAGGGCCGTTCCCTATCATCGAGAAGATTGGGAAGATGGCTTATAGGGTACAGCTGCCCGAAAGATTTGCCGGGATTAACAATGTCTTTCATGTCTCTCACCTGCGGAAGTGCTTACACGAGTCTGCGGAAGCGGTAGAACCAAGTATGCTAGAAGAAGTTGAAGTTGAACGAGAAGCAACTGTGAGAAGAGTTCCAACCAGCATCTTGGGAACAATGGTCAGAAAACTACGCAACCGTGAAATTAAGCTCGTCAAAGTTCAATGGAGCGACGCCGAGGAAGACGCGACTTGGGAAACTGAGGAACGTATACGCGCAACCTACCCTTTTCTTTTTGAGGGTACGTCTTTAATCTCTTTTTCCTCAAGTTTATGCTCGTATCTATCTTTTTAGGTGTATCTCCTCGATCCTATCATTTATCCTTAGGTAGGAACCTATTTGGATGTAAACATGTAATTGAAACATGTTATGATTGATGGTCGCAAGTGGTTGCTAGTGGATGCATATACACACACATTAGGTACTAGATCGGCTCAGTCACTTCCATATTGCATATGCATATATGTATTGGTTTATGGATTAAAACTTGATGGGTTGTCATATGGATGTTGCATTTGTATGAATGGTTGTGCACTCATGTAAGAAATTTTGAGTAGGAAAAATTGCATTCATAATGGACTCATGGCACTGACATAATTTGCATTAAGGAGGTCAACTGAATCAGTAGACCGCCAGATTTTGCATTAGATAAGGACATATACACACAATGCATATGATCATGAAGCAATAGAAATCTTTTCAGGATAATGGACGCATGTGTTTGATGGTTGAGTAGATGGGTGATTGGATGGTAGGATATAAGTTCTTCTCGACTTGAAGATTTCAGGGACGAAATCCTAAAAGGAAGGGAGAATGTAACACCCTGTACTTTCTATTAACGTTATAATAATAAATCCTATGATACTTAATTTAAAATGTGAAAATTAAGGGAAACGGGTTAGGCCATTGTGTTCGTCTCGGAATTCTGGTTGAGATAGTGTCCGAGTTTGCGTGAATTGGACTTCGTATAAAGAAGTTATGACTGTTAGAAGTTTCAGAAATTCGAATAAATTCAAACAGCTCGAAAGAACAAGTTCAAAATTCAAACAGAAGCCAGAAGCGAGCTGGGCGGGAAAATTCCCGCCCAGGCAGGTCGACCAGGGGTCGACCCTAGTGTCGACCTCCCCCCTCCCCCCTCCCCCCCTTGAGGTCGACCTGGCCCCCGGCCAGATCTGAAATTTGAGCGATTTCTGACTCACTGCTGAGTCACTAGGGTTTCTGGATGGGCCTAATCAGGTCTGAGTGGTTGTGATTAACCCTAGGTTCATCTGACGGCTATAATCAAACTGAAATTCTATATAAACAACTCAATGCCTAACCTAAAAACACACACAAAAATAAACCTGGAACTGAAATACCGTCAATGGAAGACTTGGAGTAGCCGTCACCCTTTTCAATTCAAAAGACGAGTTAAAAAGCTACATATAAAATCAAACTACAACTAGTTTAATTCAACGATCTTCATCAAAGGCGCCGATCTCCAATTTCAAAATTCAGATTTCAGAATGCAAGAATTTCTTTTAGTTCGTAAGTTAGTTGTTACGCAGATTTAAACATTCCTTTCAATTGAATCATGACATGTTGTAATTGGAATATAGTATGATGCTTATGTATGAGATTTGATTCTCGTTTATCTTAAAATATCGTGGAAATTAATCTTGTCTATATGTTTGTGGCGATGAACATGTTGTATATTTCATGTCTATATGCTTATGGCGATGAACATGTTGTATATCTCATGTCTATATGTTTGGGTGATGCACAACATTATATGTTATTACGATTGAGTAAAGAACTTATTATGCCAACAAAATGGTAAAACATGTCATGCTGAAATTTTGGTGGTTATTTGCAAGTTTAGGATCTAAATCACATATTTACATGTTAGATTTACATTTATGAATATTTAGAACTATGCCAAGTTGAATCTATTTATGTTGTAAAAGTGGAATTGTAGTCCTCTTATGTTGTTAACATCATGCTAAATTTTGGTAAGAAAATGATCATGATAGCTTCCTTATGTTTTGACATACATAAGATTATATGCCAAGTTGTAGGTTGAAACTGTAATTATATGTTAAACTTTCATGCTAGACCTTTGTCAAGTTTACATGACCATTAGATTCAACTTAGTCACAAGTTCACCTTTGCCCAATTGATTAAAGTTAATGATATACATCCATGCCAAGTTACATGTGATAAATTTAATGTATGCTATTTTATGTTTATGTCATGATCTTTGTTTATTACCCTTTTTGTTTATGGGTTTGGGCTAATTTGCTAGCCCAACATTCTATGTGATTTACGCATACGTTCCACGGGGGTAGCGATGGGAAATATGAAAATTTATGGCATAGATTTGTTCATTTAATGGTATATTTGATATACCAATTATGTTGAGCATAATCACAGGATAATTATGCCGTGATTAAAATAAATTTAATTCACATGAAGGAAATTTGACATATATAGAAAATATGAATTTAGAAAAGGCGAATATGCCTAACCCGAGGTTAGACTGAGTTGTGGTGTAAATCTTCCCGGAACCGACTGGCATATCCAGTGACCACAACAATACCTGTCTAATGTGGTTGGTTAGTGCATCGAGCCCAAAAAGAACCCGAGGTTAGAATAAGTTGTGGTGTAAATCTGCCCGGAACCGACCGGCATATCCATTGACCATAACAAGGCCTGTCTAATGTGAGTGGTTGGTGCTTTAATAAATTAAAGCTAAGTCAGGACTGGTAGGGTTAAGTAAATTAGGAAAAACACTTAACTGATTCGACATGTTAATTAAAAAGAATGGCTAGGTTAGGTAAACTTGGACACTTAACCAAATAAACATGTTGATTAGAAAACCATAGTAACGGGGACCCATTTCAACAGTTACCCACATAGATGTATCATGGTACCCTGAACTAGGCAGGGTGGGGCACGATTACTGGGCTGAACTATAAGCGGTCAAAACGTCGGCGGTTGGTGGGCCAGTGCAGGTTCCGACGGAGTATGGGCGTGCACGTACTCCGGAGTGGAAAAATCAGGCACTAGGCGTCAGTAGTGTACACTGTGCATCTTGAATCGTGTCGGGTTCCCACCAGAGGGACAGATACACCCCATGGTGGTACCAACACAGGTGCCTACAATCAAGCGGGGCCGAAGGACATGAATACGTGCGAGTAGGAGTCGATCATTAAGGGGATCGTTTGTTGTAAACACGTGGGCTGGTTGAACCAATGGTTATGTAGGTGCAGAGACTATAGTAATTAGTGCGATCACACGTCCCTCCTATCTTATATTAGGGTATTATCCTATGTTCTGTTATCACTGTCATGACCCCCTTTCCTTGTTTAATACTAGTAACCACTGAACTTACCAGACTTATTTTCTGACCCGTTTTCTTTCGTCTTCTTTTCTTCCGTTCCCCCCCCCTCCTCAGGTCTACAGGGAGGAAATACTCCAGCTTAATCAGACTCTTTACAAGCTTCAAGAAAGTAGATGTATGACTTGGACTCTGTTGCATTGGCTATGGCATTGGATATGATCCTTGGGGATTTATGCATTTTTACTTTTGGGTTTATGCTTCTTTATTGAATAATCAAGACAGAAATTATGGTGTAATGTTTTGAAGTTGTTTTGAGACAATTTGACATAATGCTTTTGTGTTGAACTACGTATGAAATAAATATTTGGATTCCGCTGCTTAAATTTATCTGTCTTATAAATTTTTCTGTGTCTTGTACCTATAACTTTCCACCAAAGTTAAGGCATTCCCTTTGTGAGTGACCTTAATGAAGGTGGGGTGTTTCACAAATAAATTTGATAATCCGAAGTTTATCTTGAAGGAGTCAGCGACGGTGCGATCAGTATAACGGAGAGGAAAAGTTTGAGGAAGAGAAAAAATGGTTTCACAGTAAAAGGAATGAATAATAAATATAAAGGAACCATTGTGCAATTAGCGTCTTTTCAATTTTTCTTCTTCTTTTTATGTTAATCAATTAGTGGACTAATTTACTAATATGTCAAAGGCTTTTCCAATAAGATATGTTTTATAAGGAATGAGATCATTAACTTTTAAACATAATTAATGTTTCCCATTTACTGTCAAACAAATTTTAATTCAAGCGTTAATGGATTTAAACGAAATAAAACGTACATAAATTTATAATTTCAACTTGCGCACATAAAATATAAAGTTTCCCTATAATCCAAACGTTCATTTTTAGTTATCAATAATTCTTTATTTGATAAATGACAACCGTACTCTCTGCATATAACAAATTCCAAAATATTACCATAACATATGATATTTTAATACTTCAAATTTAGTAATTAATTAATTTTTTTCAATTTCATCTCTAATTAAATAAAATAAATTATGTGAAATTATGGGATGTTACACACTATGATATAAAAAACGCTACAGTAAGTAGTTTCCTAAACGCTATAAAAAGTCAACGTGAAACTCTATAGTAAGGAGTGGAGTGTACATCCATAAACGCTATACAACATTAACAAGAAACGCTATATTAAGTAACACAAACGCTACAATAGTCCAAGCAAAAAAGTTATCTAGAAGTCTAATTAATGCTATAATATGTTAAATTATTTGGTTTAGCATTTCCTATTTGATAGCAATTAAATGCTATAACAGGAAGACTTTACATAGTGTTTTTTCAAATGTTATATAAAACAGAAGGTCTACCATAGCATGTCGTTATACAACATTCTCTTAAATGCTATACTATCCTATCATAACATTTGTCAAATGCTATAAAAAGCCTTTTTTGTTGTAGTGGGTGTATACGGGCGCGTTCCAACGAAGTCATGGGCATGTATGGGTCCGGTCTGTAGGGAAAAATAAGTCGTTGTAGCGCCAGTAAATAGGTCTGTGTCCTTCTATAGGTTGCCACTTTTGGAAGTAATACACCCTACTGTGGGAACGGCACATGATATTTACAAGTTAGGGAGCCGATCGCTTGGGGTAGTAATTAAGGTACATCTAATCCTGCCTGTTTCTGTTTAGGTACCTGTTATTTTTGTTTGGGGTAACATCTGTTATGTCTATTGAGGTACTTGTTATTTCTATTTGGGTAGAACCTGTTATGTAAGTCGAAGTACACCTAATCCTACCATTATATTTCTGTTGGGATCATTCTGTTTCTGATATATTAGGGAACATCTAATCCTGTCACATATCCGTTATACTAGTATTGGTGCAGAGAAAAGTAACTGAGAAGCCTAGTTTACTTTGCTTGTCATGTCTATCCTGTTTATACCTATTGTATGTTACCGTTATCTCTCATCCAATTTATTTACATGTCATGATACTTTTACTTCTTTATATGCTAAAAGTCACTGGACTCTCCAGACTTTGTGTCTGACCCTTTTTGTTTCCCTTTCTCTCTTTCCTTTTCCCCCAGGTTCTCAGGATGGGAACGCTCATGCGTGATTAGGATTTTCTCTCTCTTCTGTTTCTGCTTGGATCTGAATCTGATTTGATGTATCGCTTCGACTACTTCTCTAATTTGTTATAGCTATTATTGGGGATTATGATTTTACATTTATGTACTCTGATGGTTTTTAGCGCAAGACAAATGTTTTGGTTTGATGTATTTGGTTTCAGTATTTTAGCTTGATGTTGTAACTGGTTTTGAGACTACGATGTTTTTCTACTAAATAATGAAGTTTTAAATTTCCATTGCTATTTTTATATCTGTCTTGTGAGATTCTGTTTCTGTTTACCTATAACGCTTCACAGAACTTAATGCATTCTGATAAAGAGTGACATTAACAGACGTGGGGTTCCACATTTGGTATCAGAGCTAAAGGTTACAACTTACAAGATCACATAATAGTTTTGAAAATTGTTTCCAAAAATAAAATATTTTCAAAGAAAAGTGTTTTTTTGAGTAACATATTCCCCAAAGCCATATAAAATATCTTTCTGATTCTATATTTGAATCCCTTTCCTTTTATTTTCAGCATGTCCAAGGAACCGAATCTTCCCGAGGGCGTTCCGATACTGGCTTGTTTCCATAGATATCTTGAGGATACGACCCCTGCCGGAGGCTAAGGAGATTCCCCTCCCCCAACAGCAGTCGTTGTTCCTCCACCACAGCGAGTAGATAATTTCTCTAAGATATGCAAGGACTTCTGTGCTATGGGAGGAAAACCATTCCATGGAACTGAAATCTTTGTGGAAGCAGGGAAAATGCTGCGAGAGATAGAGAATTTGTTTGGAATTTTTGAGGTCGACGACTGTAGGAAGATACAGTTGGTCGCATGACAGCTTAAGGACGAGGCTTCATTTTGGTTGGAGGTGGCGCAAGCAGGGCATCCAGTTGATACTTGGGCTGATTTCCAATAGAGATTCGAGATGAAGTTTCTTTCTCAGGTAGAAGAGAGTATGCAGATGGAGAGATTCCTGGTACTTAAGCAAGGAAGTATGTTTGTTAAAGAGTATGTCCATAAGTTCAATTAATTTGCAAGGTTTGGGCTGGAATTGGTGAATAACCCGCACAATAAACCTTTAAGGTTCGCGAGAGGATTAAATCAACCCATCCAAGCATTGGCATTGTCTCATATACCGATGGGGGGAACTTTTGAGAGGCATGTTGACATAGCATTGATGCATGAAGAGGGTAAAGATGAAAAGAAAGAGGTTAAATTGATAAGACTCAAACCAAGAAAGTGTGGCCCAAGAAAGAAACGCAAAAGAAAGGTGGAAAGAACGACAAAGCTCAGAACAAGAAGAAATGTAATGGTTGTGGGAGCTTGAGTCATCCAGTCAAGGATTGTAGAAAAAGGAAGAATTCCTTCTTCAACTGTGGTGAATTTGGACATTATACTAAGGAATGCCCAAAGAAGTAAGGACATGGGCAAAGGGAAAGACCTTCTGGAGGGCAGGTGTATGCTCTCGAAGCCAGTGGATCAGACAGAGGTAGGAAAGTTTATGTTGAAGGTTTCATTTCCCTTTTCGATCATACAGTTAGGACTCTTTTTGATTCTGGCGCTTCTCACTCTTTTATATTTGATTCTATGGTTGAGTCTTTGCCCCTTAGTACTAGTATTGTTTATGATCACGTTATCGTCTCAAACCCTACTAGGGGCACGTCTCATCTGTCTATGATATCTCCGGGTTTGAGGATATTTGTGTTAGGCGTCGAGTTCGAGTGTGACGCGTATGTGATTGGTTTTATGGGCTATGGTCTGATTCTAAGGATGGATTGCCTAGACATGTATGGTGCCATCTTAGACTGTAAGAGGAGGGTCGTTAGATTTTTGACTTGCCGAGTAAGGACTCTTAAGATTTCCTGTGATCCAAAGGGGTTTCTCATGCTTAGCTTCCTAGAATCAATTGATACTTCTACCAATGATTTGCGATATGTACCCATTATTTATGAGTATCCATATGTTTTTGATGATGTTTGGGGCTTACCTCTGAGGCGAGAGATTGATTTCTGGATATACTTGGTGGATAATGCGAAGCCAGTCGCATTGCATGTGCACCACATGGCTCCTAGGGAAAGGAGGGAGCTTAGCAAGAAAGTAAGGGAGCTACTTAAGAAGCGGTTTATTAGACGAAGTATATTAGAATGGGGTGCTCCTATCTCCTTTGCAACTAAGGCGGATAGATCATTTCGCCTATATATGGATTACAGGGAGTTGAATAAGCTCACCAAGAAGAATAGGCACCCACTCCTGAGGATTGACGATCTGTTTGACCAGCTTGTTGGCGCATCTATTTTCTCGCAATTAGATTTGGCCAAGGGATTTCATCAGTTGAGGGTGGCCGAGGATAGTATAAACTCTAGACAGCCTCTTTGAGTGGCTAGTCATGTCGTTCGGGTTGATGAATGCACCCACATATTTTGTGATCTGATAAGTATGGTGTTTAGGGAGTTTCTTAATAAGTTCGTGGTGGTCTTTGTGGTCAACTTCCTGATTTCCTCGAAGAGAAAGGAAGAGCGTGCCCTACATTTAGGAGAGGTTTTGAGGACTCTTAGAGAACACTAGCTTAAGGCGAAATTCTCCAAGTGTCACTTTTGGAGAAAGGAGGTAAGATTTCTAGGGCATGTGGTCTCCAAGGATGCGATAGCGGTGGATACCGCGAAAGTATTTGCAGTTCAATATTGGAAGGTTCTAAAGAATGCAATAGAGGTGAGAAGTTTTCTTGGTTTAGCTGGCTATTAAAGGAAGTTTATCAAGAACTTCGCAAAGATATCAGCCCCACTCACCAGATTGACGAAGAAGAATCTGACCTTTTCTTGGAGTATTGACCGTGAGCATGCTTTTCAGCGGTTTAAGAGAGCTCTGGTAACAGCCCCAGTCTTGACATTGCCTGACGGCAGCAAGGTGTTCACAGTGTATACTGATGCATGTGGTACAGCGCTCGGTGTCGTCTTGATGCAAGAGGGAAGGGTGGTATGCTATGGGAGTAGACAGTTGAGAGTTCATGAGAGTAACTACCCTACCCATGATTTGGAGTTAGCTACTATAGTGTTCACACTTAAGACTTAGCAGCATCATCTCCTTGGAGAAAGGTTCAAGTTATACACATACCATAAGTCGCTCAAGTATCTATTCTCGCAGAAGGGTCTCAATTTGAGACAATAGAGATGGATGAAGTTCCTAGCATCCTATGACTTTGAGATTTCTTATACCCCTGGAAAGGGCAATGTAGTGGAGGACGCGTTGAGTAGGCAGAGGATGACCTTGAGTCCTCTACTCGTAAAGAGGCGGAGTTTGGAGTACATATCGACCTTTGATTTTAGGCCATTTATGGATCTTACACCTAGTTTGTTGGCAACCTTAGAGGTGCAGCCTACTCTTACGGATTGGATAGAATCTTCACAGCAAGAGTATCCACAGATGGAAGAAATCTTGGATAGGCACACTAGAGGGGAGACTTCTAGACACCTTAGTAGATATTCCATGGATGACATATGGTGGATACGACAAGATGGGTGGCTTTGTGTTCCCTGATTGGGGATTTGTTGAGGACATACCTTGAGGAAGCCCATCATGCTAGGATGACTAACCATATTGGCGATGCTAAAATGTACTGAGACATGAAGAGGATTTCTTTTGGGCCGGGATAAAGAAAGATGTAGCAGAGTTTGTAGCTTGATGTTTATTTTGCCAGCGAGTAATAGATGAACAGAAGAAGCTTGGCGGTTTGCTTCATCCTTTGGAGATCCCACAATGGAGGTGGGAGAGCATCTATATGGATTTCATCGATGGTTTTCCTTGATCGAGGAGAGGCAACACCAATATCTGGGTTATAGTAGATAGGCTTACTAAGAGTGCTCATTTCATTCCTGTTAAGAGCAAGAGAACAACAGCATGGTTGGCATCAATTTATCTCCATGAGATAGTTCGTCTACATGGAGTACCTTCTAGAATATTAAGTGATCGTGATCCCATCTTCACTGGTGAGTTTTGGAAGAGCCTACAAGAGGCACTAGGTACACAGTTAGGTTTGAGCATCACATATCACTCTCAGACCGATGGACAGACTGAGATGGTGAATAGAGTTCTTGAGGATCTTTTGAGGTTGTGTATCCTAGACTTCAAAGTGACTTGGGAGGATCATCTCCCATTGGTGGAGTTCGCCTACAACAACAGTTATTAGTCTAGCATAGGCATGGCACCCTTTAAGGCACTATACGGACGACCTTGCAGATCACCGACTTTTTGGTGGGAGACTACAGATAGGCTTCTACTTGGACCTAAGATGATTAGAGAGACTTCAGAAAAGATTGATCTTATCTACAGATGCATGAAGATAGCTCAGGACATGCAGAAATCATATGCAAATAAAAGAATGACTGAGATTGAATTTAAGGTAGGAGACATGGTTTTCATCAAAGTATCGCCTTTAAGGAATGTGGTTTGCTTTGGATCTGTAGGGAAATTGGCACCAAGGTTTGTAGATTGTTTCCCATAGTAGAGAAGATAGGCTAAATGGTCTACAGACTGAGATTACCGAAGAGATTACCGGGTGTTCATGATGTTTTTCACGTTTCCCATTTGTGGAAATGTCTTCATGATACAACAGAAGGGGTTGAGCCGAGCATGCTTGAGGAAGTGGAGGTAGAAAGGGAGGCAACAGTTTGATGATTTCCTACCCATATACTTGGATCAGAGGTTAAGAAACTACACAATAGAGAGGTCAAGTTGATGGAAGTGCAATGGGGAGAAGACCGCGAAGATGCAACTTGGGAGACTAAAGACAAGATTCACGCTTCGTACCCTTTTCTTTTTAAGGTTATTTTCTTAACTTGTTTTTCCATGCTTTTATTCATACTTGCTTTTATCATTCGAGTATATTTTATCGATCGATTCTTCGACCTTTAGGTAGAAAACCAATGGGTGTAAACATGTGTTTGAGATATGTTATGTTTGATGGATGCAAGTGGTTGAAAGTGGCTGCTAGTGGTTTCCCGTGGATGCATATACATACACTTGGCACTAGATCGGCTCAAACATTCTCATGCTGCATATGGATGTAAGCGTATTTTAATTTTATGTGTGAAAATGGATGTATCATCATATGGATGTTGCATTTGGACGAATGATTTTGCACACATGTAGAGTTTACATGATATACTAGGACTATTTGCATACATTTTGGATTCATGGCACAAACATATATTGCATTAAGGTGTCAACAGAATCAGTAGACTGCCAGATTTTTGCATTAGCATAGGAACACATACACACACCATTGCATATGTTCATAGAAGCATTAGAAATTCCTATGGACAATGGATGCCTGTGGATGATGGATGAGTAGGTGATTTTAGGTGGATGTGATAAACATTCTTCTTAACTTGGAGATTCCAAGGACGAAATCTTTAAGCAGGGTAGAGTGTAACACCTCGTAATTTTATAGAAATCTAATAAACTAAAGGGATACTTAATTAAATATTGGGAATTAAGTAAAATGGATTGTACCATTGGGTTCGTCTTGGAATTCTGGTTTAGATAGACTCCGACTTTGCGTAAAACAAACATCAGATGAGGAAGATATAAAGGTTAGAAGTTTGTATACATATAAGAGGTCTATGTATAAATAAAACAAACCAGAATTTCAAAATAAATCAAATGGAGTGAATGGGAAACTGAAGTGGGAATTAGCCCCATTAGGGGACGACCCGCTCCATCCTGGGTCGACCTATGGTTCGATCCATAAGTAGCAGGGTTGACCCTGGTGTTGACCAAGGGGTAGGTGGTTCGAACCAACCTAGATCCGTCTGAATTCTTTGAGCGAACCTGGCCTGTTTTGCTGACCAGGTTTATTACTTTACTGTGCGGTTGATTTTGAAAGAAGAGATCTGACGGTTAAGGATTGTCTTGTTAAGTCTATATAAAGGCATGCAGTCTTATCAAATCAATTACACTTCTTCATATTTCTTCCTCAAACTCTTGTTCTAAAAATATAAAGATGAGGAGATGCTGCCAAAACTTGGATTGAATCAGGACAATTCTTATCTAACTTATATAAGAATCCCTTCTGCAACACCAACATATTATCCTCTATTCTTTAAATCCAATCTCTATGAGTTCATGTTACTTTTAGATATAAATATTTAATAGTAACCTTGGCATGTTAATAAACCTGGATTTGAGCCTATGCCAGTTAAGAAACTGATTCATGTCTAAATAATTCTGCTATAATTACATGTAAACCTCTTCTGTTGTTCAGTTGTTATTATATGCTTATTTCTGTTAGTATATGCCTATTTCTGTCCTTCTCCCTCTCTTATTCCGTTTTTATTTTATAAGCCTAGGTTACCTTCGAGCCTAGGCCAATCTTGTAAGAAATCTACGTATGAAAGGAATTGGGACAAATGTCTGGGAATGAAAATTTGGGGCATATCTTGTACTGTGCAATATGACTGAAAAGATGGGGTGTATGAACATGTAAATCTGCAGGTTTAATTCAAAGATTAAGTGGAACATGTTAATGAAACTGCATATATAACATATGGAACCTATTTAATCTATTGGGGTTATATGAACCTGTTTAATCTATTAGGTTTATACGAACCTGCTAACCTATCTAACATGTTGAGGTTAAGTAAACATGTTTAATCTGTTGGGGTTAAGTAAACCTGTTTATTCTGTAGGGATTAAGTATACCTATTTAATCTGTTGGGATTAAGTAAACTTGTTTAATCTGTTGGGGTTATATGAACCTATTAACTTATAAATCTATGGGGGTTATGCTGTTAGACTTAACCTGTTAAAATCCTAGTTAATTGGGGATGCAAGTTTTAGGGGCTTGGCTTGTGTCATCTGCTACGTGGGGGCCCATATCAGTCAGTAACCCATTCTGGTATTAAACGGGGACCCCACACTATGTAGGGGGTCAGGGCAAGCATACTGAAGTGATAGTAAGAGGTTCATCTGAATAGGGATGTATACGGGGGCGTTCCAATGGAGTCATGGACGTGCATGGGTCCGGTCTGCAGGGGAAAATAAGCCTCTATAGCACCGGTAAATAGGTCTGTGTCCTTCTATAGGTTGCCACTTTAGGAACTAATACACCCTACTGTGGGGCAGACAAGGGATATTTACAAGTTAGGGAGCCGATCACTTGGGGTAGCAATTAGGATGCATCTAGTCCTGCCTGTTTTTTGTTTGGGTACATGTTATTTCTGTTTAGGGTAACACCCATTATTTCTGTTGAGGTACCTTCTATTTCTATTTAGGTAGAACCCATTATGTAACTAGAAATACAAATTCTACAATTATATTTCTGTTGGGATCATTCTGTTTCTGTTATATTAGGGAACACCTAATCTTGTCACATATCTGTTATACTAGTATTGGTGTTGAGAAAAGTAACTAAGAAGCATAGTTTACTCTGTTTAATATGCTTATCATGTCTATCTTGTTTATACCTGTTGTATGTTATTACTATTTCTCATCCAGTTTATTTACCTATCATGATGCTTTTACTTTATTATATGCTAAAAGTCACTGGACTCGCCAGACTTTATGTCTGATCCTTTTTGTTTTCCTTTATCTCTTTCCTTTCCCCCCTCAAGTTCTTAGGGTGGGGAAGCTCAGGCGTGATTAGGACTTTCTCTCTCTTTTGTTTCTTCTTGGATTCGGATCTGCTTTGATGTATCGCTTCGACTACTTGTCTACTTTGTTATAGCTATTATTAGGGATTATGATTTTACATTTCTGTACTCTGATGGGTTTTAGAGCAAAACAGATGTTTTTTTTGATGTATTTGGTTTTAGTATTTTAGCTTAATGTTGTAACCAGTTTTAAGATTACGATGTTTTTCTGCTTAATAATAAAGTTTCAACTTTCGCCTGCAATTTTTATGTCTATCATGTGAGATTATGTTTCTGTTTACCTATAACACTTCACGGAACTTAATGCGTTCTGATAAAGTGTGACATTAACGAACGTGGTGTGTAACAGAAGTCCTTTGATGTTTTAAGGTACTATTTTAAGAAAATATGATCTTATATAAAGCCACTATTTATATCGATCTGAGTATAAAGTTGTAATTACTCGAAATGCAAATCTGGAATTGTATTAGAATGAACTTAGGGTAGTAACTATATATGAAAATTTACTTTGCGTGAAGCAAGAAATTCTTGGTAATGGTTCGTAAGTATATGTAGGTTGGTGAGGTAGGTATCTGGATCTATTTTTTATGTAATAAGATTATGATATGCACATACTTAGGTTAATGAGATAAGTGTATGTATATGTATACATTTTTATATATAGAAATTGCTTGTTGTGAATATCCCTAGGTTGGCAAGGTACACATGAATTTATTCCCTACGCATATAAAATATGATGCTTTTTACATATACCGTAGTCAATGAGACAAGTATATGTTTATTTGTTTTCAAGTTCTTAAATAGTGGTTTATGAATATACTTACATTGTTTAAAAAAGTATACGGGAATGTTAATGACAGATTACATATAATATGATATGGTTTGAAATCAAAGGAAGTAACCTCTACGATAGTTGGATTGTGAGTAGGATCCACGTGGTAGGTCCACTCAAAGATCCGTGAGGTGAGTCCACTTGGAAAACCATGCGGTGGTTTTAAGTGAAATAGACATATCAAAGAACGTCCAAAAAACACATGAGTGTTGCATAGAAACACCATCATCATGTAATTGCAATATATTACATTTTGGTTTTGTAGTTTGAGGGGCAGGAAGTGCCTACAGTCTACCTACAGTTTCGCTAGGATAGTGACATAACCTTATCGTAGATGCGATCTATCAAGTTTTATGGTGTAAATCGATGTATATTGACATCGATAGTTACTTATGGTTTGATCGAGATGATAACTTAATCATCATGTGATTGCGATT
This sequence comes from Allium sativum, assembly GCA_030737875.1. Lineage (NCBI taxonomy): Eukaryota > Viridiplantae > Streptophyta > Magnoliopsida > Asparagales > Amaryllidaceae > Allium > Allium sativum. The sequence goes on from JASFAX010000024.1 coordinate 25,249,931, forward strand.
CATGGTTTTATATCGGGTGGTACCTCCCATATTTGTATTGAAAAGGTTTTCAAGTACTTTCATTAGACATTGAAATAGGTCAACTAAGCACTATGAGATTTTGAATTTTACACGTGATCAATGTATGTCTATATTCTCTAATAACAATGATAAAATTATCAAAGTTATTGAGCTAGGAAAATGTATTTTGAGATGAAACTAACATAATAATAATATGTAGTTTAAAATTTACAAACCATTAAATCTATAATAAACAAGTTAAAAGTTTATATAAATTGTTTTATAAACCGATAAATTCATATATATGTATGTATGTATGTGTGTGTGTGTGTATATATAATGTTAGTTCCCACTTTGTTCCTTTTCGAGGAGGAGGGGGACAATGTAACGACCTGTAGTTCTATTGTTTTGAAGTGTGTGAATATTTGAAACATTCATTAAATGGGTTTTTATGAATTAATAGATCTTTTAAATTTATAAATAATAATTTGGAATTTAATCTTAGAATTTGATTTATATTTATAAGTTATTCATTTGAAACTGAGTATTTAACTAGGACTCGTTTCTCAGATTTTTCAACTTTTATTTAAATACAAATTTGATTTTTAATTTTTATAACTTAGTTAATAAAGAATTTGAAATAAGTAAAGGATATATAATTTAAATAATGATAAGTATTACTTTAAATGGAGTTTAGAAAATGAGATAAAAAAAATTTATTCAAATAATTCCAGAAGGACAAATGTATATTTTATGTGTATGTGCATGTATGTGAACATGTCTTGTTTTAAATCAATCTTATTATATGTTATTAATTAGGTTTAACATATGAACTTTATTAATGAAGTTTGAAAAGTCTAAACAAAAAATGAAAAGATTAAGATGTGACATAAATAAGCATTAATAAATATAAATATAAATAGAAAAATGAATATATGGGACAAAAGATATAAGGTATGACTTCATAAGGAAATTTAGTACTTGAGTAAAAAAATTGTGTACTAATTGATTAAGAGTAGTAATGAAATAGGCGTTTATTTAAAATACTAAAATATGATGGAAAACAAAAAAAGGTAATAATGCTTATGTAAATAAGGAGCCAAAGTACAACAATTTCAACAATTTTTTCCAACATAATGGTAACTTGATTTGGTTTAAAATTGATGCCATTTGAAGATTAAACCAAGGGATAAATTAAAATTTTGCGATCATTTTTCTTTTATATAAGCTATGTTTAGGTTCTTATGCACACCATTTTTTGCAATTCTATGTTTCTCCTATGAAAAAATTGTTTGCCCTTACCGTATAAAAAAACTATCAAATCTTTTTTAGTTGAGTTGTTAAAGTCAGTGATCAAAAATTGATGACAAGCATGGCTCAAAAAATCAGAATGGAATAAAGATGAGAATACTCGCTTTGATTTAATTTATTATTGCAAAAATCTAGCCAGTGGGTGTAAAAATAAATGATAAGATTTTTATGTGTGTTAGATCCAAAATTGGCTCTAACACCCAAACGAGTAATGATTCTACTGAAATGAAATCAAAAAATGGAGAAAACACACAATTTATAGTGGTTCGGCGTTAAGTAGCCTACGCCCACTTTCTACTCTTTGAATTGATGTCTTGAATGCAAGTTCCACAACGATTTTCACTCAATTCTCACTTATATAATACATTGATTCACTCAATTTCCTTCCCAATATGATTCAAAAGATGATTGTAATCTGAATCAGTTGATGAAATTCGGATAGAAAAGGAGTTTGAGTTCTGAAAATGCCAAAAGATCCTTCAAATGCCTTTTGATGGTGTATTTATATGTGAAAAATGCTCCTGGGATGGCTTCGGTTCGGATCCACGTGGCCTCCATCCTATCACTCTCGGGTTTGGATGGGATATGGGCATGACAACACATTAGTTTAGTGCCAAACATGGGTAGAACGTGGGCATAACCACTCCGGATTTCAAGGGAACATGGGGTGAAGCTGTCGTGACTCTGGGTTCGAATCGGGGGTGCTAGCAGCCAGGGGATCAGATCGGCTTTGGTGTAAGAGTGGAAGGGCAGATTGAGTATACAAAGAGGAAGGAGCGGATCGGGTCTTTCCGCTCCGAACCGGTTATGCCCCCGTGGCTTTGTCTTCTGCTTCACAATCATCTTGGCTTGACAACTGGGATTTGATCCGAACCGGATTTCTAAAAGGGTGCATTTCTTAGTCAATATTCTTCACTTAAATAATCCTTTAACTTTGTTTAGCCTAGTTCACAAAGTAGGCTAACATTTTTCCCCCTCAAAGGACGCTCCTATTGAAGATGGAGCGTGCTTTGACATTATCTGTCCATTGGTTTCTGAATTTGGACTGTTGAACAGTCGCTTCCATCCGTTTGTAGGGACGCGTTGCTTCATAAAGTCATATCTCTTGTTGCCCATATATACACCATGGAATGTGCAAATTATTTCTTTCATTTCAAATAATTCCGAGAACTCCGTTTGATGTCCAGCAACTCCTCTAGGTAAACTTCTTGTATATTTTTCTTTTAGTTCATTTCATACGTTGAGTTAACACTGGGGGTTAAGCTTTGGCTCAGGTCCGATCCGAATGGCTTTTCTTACACCCCGCCACCTCTAGATTAATGGGCTAAATATGTATGGGCCAACATTCCGGTCCGTGCGGAATGAAATGTTAGGAATACAGAGAGCCACCTTAAATCCATATAAATCCGCTGTTTCCCCTCTTCTTCCTTCTTTTTATTATCTTTGTCTCCTAGGTTTTAGAAGAAAAGAAAAAAACCCTGATTTCTGAATCTCTAAAATTCCCTTTCCATCTTTAAATCAACGACATAGGTGGGTCAAACGACTTCGATTAATCTCTTTTGACTTGATTTCAGTTCGAATTCACAAATCGTTTGAACGATTTCAGCGTGAAGTTTAGTCGACGCTGCGTATTTCTCCTCCTCGCCGCCATCGTTGATGGCCTCGTCATCATCTCGAGGCGGTTTGGAGGAGGATTGAAGCTAACATAGGTCATGCCAACACATAGGCACTTCAACTTTGATTTTGTTTTTTGGCATGAAACTGGGTTTGGTATTGATGAAGGAATAGAGGAGATAAAGAAGGAGAAGAGAGAAAGGAAAGGTATCGGTAAGAGGTGGACTGATTGGTGCCAGAGCGCTGGGGATAGGGCATGGAGCATCGGATCGGATCAGCAAACAAGGCGATGGATGGAGTAGATAAGCTTAGGATTTTTTGGGGGTTTACCGAGTCGGTTTGGTCTGGCGTTTGCCGATCCAAATAGATTTTCCATCTCAAAGCTGGCTCCATTTCCTCAAAGGTTCCGAACTGATCCGATACAGCTCAACCTAGAGCTTTGAATCGATCCACTTCCAACACTGATCCGCTCCGATCTGCCGCTGAAGTGCATGCTCCGAACCGGTCCGGTTCAACACAACATAATCGATCCGAACCATTAAACTTTGTTTTGAAACATAACCACACCATAATCAACTCAACAAATACTAAAAATGACTTCCATCTGCATGGACAATTAGGATAGAGCCCTTTTTGCTACACTTTTCAGAATGTACATATGCATACATAATGGCATTGTCCGTCTTTACGTTGCATTTCTTTACACACTTGTACACTTTAGCTCACACACGTGCACAGGGGGGATACGGGCTATTTTACTCTAACTTATGTTATTGCTCCTTCGGTAGTTTAGCGACCATGGCAGAGAGACGTTCATCTAGGTTAGCGGAATAGAGAGAAGTTGCAGAAACTTCTGAGAAACTCACTCTCGATGACATATCCTCTCCCTCAGACCCTGAATGTGATGATGAGGGCCCAGATTATGAAGTGGAAGCACACAATAGTGAAATATCTTCTGATAGTGAAGTTTCTCTTGGTGATGAAGAGGAAGTAGGGATAGGAGATGATCGTGCTTCCGATGAGTTTGAAACTGCCACTATATTGGAGTTACCCAAAGATTCTGTTGAGTCGACGATCGATGATGATAGACTCGTCCGAATATGTCTAAAGCATGGAATATTAAAAAGAGATACCCTGGTGCCATCGAAAACAGATCGCCCCCACAATCCACCGGAATGATTTATGACAATTACCCGATTGATGTGTCTGGTTGGGGTTATTCCACCGTTTCCGTCTTTTGTCATAGATTTTCTGAGATAGATGCGGATTGCCCCCTGCAATTACATCCCAACTCTTATGCTTATTTATACACCTTGTATATAGCATACAAAGAAGTTTCAGGTATAGAGCTTATCTTCGATGAAGTCCACTTTTTTTTATAATTTCAAGCATCGGACTCAAGAGACTCCCTCCTTCTCATATTTTGGATCAGTCCCGAAAAGGAAAATTATAACTGTTCCATTTAGCAGCAAGGCTAGCGATTCTAAACTTTAATGGTTTTATATCAGACAACAGCTGGGGTGCGCCAGGAGATGGACCAAATCAAGTAAAGCACCGACTTTCTAGATTTCAATTTTAAGTGCTCATGCCAACACATTAATTTGCTTTCTTTCTCATTCGCAGTTGATAACCCAAAGCAAATGTTAGATCAATTATACTTTGATTGTTTGCATCGGCTTCTCAATAGCGATCAAAAGTTCATAACCATCGATGAAGTTCTTAAGGATGAGTATCTCCATCATCACGGGTTACTATCTATTACCCGTAGTATAGGTCATGGGATGTGTACATATGTGTACATACCCCCGGTCGACATTATTCCTGAGACGGGAGAGGGCTCGAAAGGTCCAACAATACCTCTTTGGACTCCACCTTCTCCATCCTCAACTCAGGACGATGAGTTAGCTAACATAGCTGAAAAGCACAGAGAAGGGTATACCATCCCTGATGATGCTATTTCTGCTGAGAAGTCAACATCCCCTAAAGAGCTGCCAATAGACGCTTCTCAAGGAGATGCTCCCACTACCGACGATTCCACATTTAAGGGTTTAGGAAATCTTCCCCTTCCCGAAACTATTTATACTTCAGAGGACTTTGGCACGAATCCTTTAACCTTTACTTCTTCAGAGGAGACTACTCCCGTGAAGGCCAAAGAGCCCGCTCATGCTAGTCTGGGTTCAGACTTGGTTTTGTTAGGGGGGAACACCACTTAGGATGCACATAACACATTAGCACCGCACATCACAGCACTCATGCCTTATGTGAGCATTGATTCTGAACTCCACTTATAGTTGTGCAGGTACAATGTCTCGCCCTTACTATGATGTTAGGAAAATTCGACGTAGCATGTCTAGACCTCCTTCCAACACCGAGCATGATCGCCGTGAGAGCCGGGGCAGAGATGACAGAAGGCCTCATGATTCTTATCGACCACACACCTCACGCTCTCGTTCTCATATTCGGTTGGATCCAAACAGGTATAAAAGCCACCAGAGTCGTCGTGGGTAAGACACATCGCAATCCAAAGATCGAGCTTCTCCCCAAGACAAATATAATCAAGAAAAAAGTCCACCGAAACACACCAATTCACGAGACAAGCACAAAGCTTCTGAGAAGCGATATGGAAAAGGCGATGCAGCCATCGTCCCTACTAAGCGGAAACACATTGAACTATCATACTGCAAACCCCCACCACTGGATGCTGATTCCAAAAATAAATTGGCATATCTGGAGAAGCAGTTCCTAGATCACTACTTTGAGAATCTAACTTTCTTACCGCACTTGAGCCCATTTCTTCAAAGTGGGTAGATGAGGCTAAGGCAATGATTGACGCAGTTGAGAAACAATACTCGGAGATGTATAAGTATTCACGCAATCTCTCCAGAATCATTGGGACTTAATTACAGACATTGATGAAATGAAGAAGGCTGCAGATTCCGATGAGAATGTTTTTAAAAATCTGGATAAGGACTTAGAAGGTACACAGGCTCAACTTGTCATTGCTCAATGAGATGCCAACAACTTCAAACAGCAATTTGAGGAATTACAAAAGCATTATCATGACTTGCTGGAATCTCACAGTCAAGAACGTTTGGGGTTGAAGAAACAAGCGGAAGACGCTAAGTCAAACAGTGTCAAAATGCAACTGGCTTACAATACTCCTGAGCAAGAAAAGGCCGAGTTAGCGAGGAAGAATGCCGAGCTAGAGAAACGAAATGCTGACTTGGAGTCCAAGTTAATGGAAGCCGAGACTAGGGCTGCCTTAGCTGAGCGGAATGTGGATAGCGCTATTAAGTCTACTGAAGAAACACATAAACATCTATCAGAGGCTTAAGAAGAATTGCACGGCTTTGGAGAACTAATGATTGAATTCTTTGCACACATAATCTGCCTCCGAAACATCTCTTGGATCGAAGACTATCTGACTACCTTAGTTCATGCATGGAGTCAAATCATCGAATGGGAAAAAGAGGAACTTAAGGTAGACTTCGTTGATGAAGACAAACTCATGGAGAAGTATCCGAGAGATGATGAACCGGCACGTCTGGCCCAGGGGCGTCACCTTATTGCTGCTGTCATGGAGGAGGAGAAACGCCTGGCCAACCAAAAGAATATCCTTGAAGTTGGTTCTTCTTCTGCTACTGCCGAAGCAACTGGAGTCGAGGGATATGATCCCGAGAATTCGGGAATTCCTAGAGTGTCTCTTTTATCTCCTATACCTGAACCGGCGTCAGAGACAGTAGCCGCTCCAATTGAGAAATCATCTGAAGGTATTTCCACCTTTTCACCCTAATTCGTCAAGGCCGTCTCCACCTTTCATCACATCATTGGGCAATCGATCGAGGATCCTTTATTTTCTCCTGAGTTGAAAACTGTTGCTTCTCATTCTGTAGGTGCTGAACAAGCCGAGAAGACTGATGAGCCTCACGGAACCACCATTGGGGAAGAATCCATAGAAAAGGCTCAGGGAGGACAGGATGAGGCTACCATTGTCGAATCCGGAGGGCGAGCTGAACCGCCTAAGGCCGACACTTCTCATGATGATGAAATGATAGATGCTTTGTAGGACGACGATGGTAATCAGGGGCATGAAGAAGATCCTGATGTTGCTATAACTGGGGATTCGAAAAATGTTGATAACATGACTTTGGCTGAAATGAAAGCCGAACATGACAAGCGCATGCAGCTAAAAGTCGAGGAATTAAACCCCGAAAGCCTTAAGCCCCTTGCAGTGGTGTATCCTGGATCGATGTTAGTTGTTAAGCTTTCAACTAAGTCAATTACAGAAGAGCTTGCTAAAAAAAACTTCTCTTGATTCCAGTGCTCCGACTCCTGGGAAGAAATCTACCGATTCTGTTACTTCAACTACAGAGAAGAAGAGGCCAAAGCATCTCATGTCTGATGCTGAAAAAGAAGCTAGAAATGCTCTTAAGGCTGCCAAAAAATCCAAGTCTGCTCCAAAGCCCAAGTGATAATGCGCTTTGTTTTATTTTATTTTGATATTCCATTGGTCCGCAGTCCGCTATTATTGTAGTGAGTGCGGCCCTCGCATCTTTTGCTTAGCCTTCCTGTATGAACTCACATGTTTGTCAATAAAGTGATTTGTTCCCTGCAATGTCTGATATTCGTAAATTTAACATTTAGGTAAAAATGCAAATAAACAGCATGTCATACCACAGTTATATAATAAAGTCATTATTAAGGGGAACATGTGTACAAATATATGCCCCCAATCCATCTTGGATAACTAATTAAGACTTACTCAAGATTGATTAAATTCAAAATTCAGCTGCCCCCGATTCTCTGACGGGGCAATGTTCTTTTCGTCATTGATGCTTATTCTTTTTAGCATCTTTATACTCTCCTGTCTCATAACCAGGTTAGAGAATTACTGAGGCGATCTCTTGTCGGGGTGCACCTTCACATCTCAAGGGACGTCCTCTTCCCGTCCTTTATACTCTCTCTTGTTTCATGAGAGTTAGAGTTAGGAATGTCGTCTTCCCATTCTTTGCATCTTATCATGCAAACGATCGTTTTGTTTGCTCCTGCACATAAATTATCTCCAATTTTTGAAATTAATTTAATGTTTTGTGTTTCATTGTCATGACAGAATAATGATTGAAGATATAAATAATGCAAGAAAATAAATGACACACGATATTTTTGTAGTGGTTCAGTTAAGTCGTAGCCTACATCCACTTCATAATCCTTTGGTCATATAAAAAAACTTTTTAAGGCAAGTCGTGCCTTTTTACATAGCTTATAAAAACAAAAAGGAAGACATTTCATATTTAGCTCAGGTATCGTCGTAAGTGCTGAGCGTTCCAAGCTCTAGGAATCTCTTCACCATCCACGGTCGTTAGCTTGAATGCTCCTGTATCGAGCTTCTGTTGGATGGTGTATGGCCCTTCCTATTTTGGACCCAATTGGGTTGAAGGCGGGAAAACTCGTTTCAATACTAAGTCTCTTGGTTCAAAGGTTTTGAAGCGAACTTTCCGGTCATAATAACGTGGTACTTGATGTCGATGTCTTGAGGAACGCAAGTCTGCTTCGTCTCTTTTTTCCTCAACCATATCAAGAGACTCTAGGAGGAGTGCTCTATTTGTCATCGGGTCACAGTATGCGACTCGATGAGAAGGGACATCCAATTCTACTGGGATTACTGTTTCTAACCCAAAGGAAAGTGAATAGGGAGTATGGCCAGTGGCCGTCTTAAAGGTTGTCCTATAGGCCCACAAAGCTAGTGGTAACTCATCTACCCACTTGGCTTTGGCCCGCTCCAACCGCTTCTTGAGAATAGATTTAATGACCTTGTTTATTGCTTCGACCTGGCCATTTGACTGCGGGTGAGCTACAGCAGCGTACCGTTTATCAATCTTGTACTTTTGGCAAAAGTTTCTGAATTCAACGCTATCAAACTGTGTCCCATTATCAGTTACGATTGTCTTCGGTATCCCAAATCGACAGATAATGTTTCCGACCACAAAACTGATCACCTTTCTTGCCGTGATCGTTTTTAAAGGTTCAGCTTCCACCCATTTCGTGAAATAGTCTGCGGCGATGATCGCGTATTTTTCTCCCCCTCTAGCAATAGGTAACACTCCAATAATATCAATCCCCACATGGCAAATGGTCATGGGCTTACCATCGACTTAAGCTGAGTTGGAGGTGCTCTAGGAATCTTGGCAAATCTTTGACATCTGTCGCAGCGTCGTGAATAATCAGCCGCATCTTTATTCACGGTGGGCCAAAAATATCCATACTGCAATACTTTCTTTGCTAGGGTTTGGCCCCCGGTGTGGTCCCCACACTCACCTTCATGTACTTCTTGCAGTACATGTTTGATGTTGTCGTGTGCGATACACCGTAGTAGGGGCATTAAAAAACCCTGGCGATAAAGGACGACGTCCTGTAAAACGTATCTTGCAGCCTTACGTCTTACAGCTCGTCTTTCGCTCTTCTTCAACGGGAGGGTTCCATTCTTGATAAAATTCTTGACCGGTGTCATCCATGATTCTCTCTCTGGATCAACTTCCAAGGCTAGTTCCCCTTCCATCAGGTCGAAATTCGGTGATAACAAAACCTTTATCGGAAGCATTTCGGTTTCTTTGGGATTATCAGAACTTGCTAGCTTTGCCAATCGATCTGCTTTCTGATTTTCTGTTCTTGGAATATGCGTTATGTTGTAATGCTCCAAACTACCCAGCAACTCCTTTACCTTTTTGAGATAAGTAACGAGTCGAGGCCCTTTAGCAATAAATTCCTCCCGAACCTGGCATACAACTATGTTGGAATTGCAACATATTTCCAGTGTCTTCACCCCTAGTTCTTTGGCGAGTTTCAGCCCGACAATCAGGGCTTCATACTCGGGATCATTATTAGTAGCAGCAAATTCTAATCGCAATGCATAGTAAATAGATCGTCCTTCATGAGTTATTAAAACAACTCCGGCACCGGACCCTCGAACATTTTTTGCTCTGTCCGTATATAGCTTCCACGGACGAAGCTCTACCTCTTGGTCCAAAGTAACCACCTTGTCACCCACCGTTTCCTCTTTGGGAATTGTGAATTCGGCTATAAAGTCGGCCAATGCCTGCCCCCTTATTTGATTTCCATGGCTAAAAATTTAAATCGAATTGACTCAGCTCGATGTTCCATTTAAGTAACCGCCCCGATGTTTCGGGTTTTTGCAACACTTGTCTTAAAGGTTGATCGGTGTATACAACTATTGGTGAGCTTGAAAGTAATGATGAAGTTTGTGGGAAGCAATTAGGACGCTATAAGCAAGTTTTTTTATCTTCGGATAATTACGTTCTGCAGCAGCTAGCTTCTTGCTCACGTAGTATACAGGCCTCTGGACTTTATCCTCTTAACGTACCAATGATGTACTGACGGCATGAGATGATACCGCTAGATAGACAAACAAATCCTCATGTTCTACGGGTTTTGATAATATTTGAGGCTTTTCTAATAAGTCTAATAAATTTTGGAAAGCCTCCACACAGTCAGGGGTCCACTCAAAATTTCGTTTTCCTCATTTTATTAGATCGAAGAAAGGTACGCACTTATATGTGGCTTCGAAGATAAACCTGCTCAATGCAGCAACTTTTCCGACTAGGCTTTGAACATCCTTGATCTTTCGTGGTTCTTCAATATTCTTTATTGCTGCTATTTGACTAGGATTTATCTCAATTCCTCGAGAACTAACGATAAACCAAAGTAATTTTCCAGATGCGACCCCAAATGAGCATTTTAGGGGGTTTAATTTCATTCCATACCTTCGAAGAATATCAAATATTTCAGCTAAGTCCCTTGTATGGTCGAAAGATTGTTTAGACTTCACAAGCATGTCATCTACGTAAACCTCCATGGTTTTCCCGATTTGATTGTAGAACATGCGGTTGACCAAACGCTAGTACGTGGCTCCAGCATTCTTTAATCCAAATGGCATTACCACATAACAATATAACTCTAAGTCTATGATGAAACTTGTATGCTTTAGATCTGGTATGTGCATGGGAATTTGATTGTACCCCGAATGGGCATCCATAAAGGATAAAAGCTTGTGTCCAGCAGTCGAGTCTACTAGCTGATCAATTCTGGGAAGAGGAAAATTATCTTTTGGGTAAGCCTTGTTCAAGTCAGAGAAGTCGACACATGTACGCAACTTCCAGTTATATTTTTTGACTAGGACAGGATTTGATATCCAGTCGGGATATTTCGAATCCTTAATGAATCCATTATCCTTTAATTTCTCTACCTCTTCTTTCAAAGCTGCTGACCGCTCGGGGCCTAACATCCGTCTCTTCTGTTTGACTGCTGGGCGCTTTGGATTAATGCATAAAGAGTGGCTCGTAATGGCAGGCGAAATCCCACACATGTCAGCGTGAGTCCAGGCAAACAGATCCAGATTTTCCCTTAAGAAATCAGCCAACTCTTTCGCTCGAACTAGATCTAGTTGCGAGCCGATCTTTAGTAATTTTGTCGAATCTATCTCATCAATAGGTATATCTACTGTTATCTCGTTGGGAGTCGCCTTTCTATCCTCGGGTTCTCTATCCTCTCTGCGATCTATATCCTGAGCACATCTAAGGGTGACTCTCTTGGGGCTGGACCCCTTAATTGCTATGCTGAGTTTTCCTTCGAAGGGGGAGAATCGTCCTTAGTTTCTATATTCAACCCCTTCATTAGCATCTTCAACTCCATCATGCAGCAAGCTTGTCCCGTAGCTTGGTCGCCTCTCATCACCCTAATTCCTACGTCAGTCGGGAATTTAAGCAGCAAGCACCAAGGTGCAATACATGCCCTAAACTTGGCAAGGGTCGGTCGTCCTTGGAAAGCGTTGTAGGGTGACTCTACATCTAAACCTACAAATGGCAGGATCCTCACTCTCTGGCGATCTCCCTGTCCTAATGTTACTGCCAAATCTACATAGCCCATTGGAGCCATCAACGCCCCATTAAAGCCATATATCCATCCTTCGCAGGGCTTTAGATATTTTGCTTCAAGTCTCATTTGTTCAAAAGCTTTCTTGAAGAGGATATTGACCGAGCTCCTGTTGTCCACCAACACTTTATGGACTAAAGCAGGGACGATGGTCATGGTAATTACCAGTGGATCTTCAGTTGGGGATTGAACTCCGGAATCATCTCTACTACGGAATATGACGTCATCTGACATCGTCTTTTGTTGTTTTACTGGAGTAATGTCTTCGAGGTTACTGCATTCTCCTACCTCAAAGTGCTTGGCGGCATTGACGTACTAATCCATCGCTTTGAAACTACGACTTGTTAGGTGGGGTCCGCCTATAATGGCATTGATAATGATCCCCTTAACTTTATGCTGGGCTGTGGGTTTTGAAGTAGGCTGGTATTGGTTTGGGGCTTGTCCCCCTTGCCCCGGTCCCTTGAGGCAACCTTGTACTCGTCTAACTTCCCTTCCCGCAGCAATCTTTCAACTATATCTCTCAAATGATGGCATTCGTTGGTGGAATGACCGCGGGTTCCATGAAACAAACAAAACTTTCCCGTTGCGATCTCTTTTTCAGTGGAGTCTCTGGGTGGTGGTTTTTTATATTGCAATATGCTATATGTGTCCAAATTAATGTTTTCCAAGGTATCATTCAATGGCGAATAGTTTTCGAAAGTTTGGAATCGAGGTCTTTTGCCGGAATTGTTCCCTCAGTTCCTACTCCTCCTATTACCATTTCCATTCTTGTTGTTGTTACCTCCGTTCTGGTTGCCGATGTTCACTTCAACCTTCCCTGAACTGTCACCAGATTGTTTCACAGCAACGTTACTTTTGACACCTTCCTTCGAGGCCACTTCGGACTTTCTCTTCCTATTTGCATGAGCTTCTTCTCGCCTTAAATGAATTTTATCTTTTTGTAGAACAATTCCCTAGTAGGGGGCGGTTTCCCGAATAGATAATCCCCAAATTCTGTGTCCGGGTCAACTCCTTCTATTAAAGCCATCAGAATAGTGGGTTTATGAGGGTCACTAACTTCGGTGATGGCCAGGTTGAAGCGGTCCAAATATGATTTCATAGATTCACTTGGAGCTTGTTTAATCCTTGACAACTCTATGACGCTTTTGGATTTGCGGGCGTGAAGTCGAAACTGGTTCATAAAGCACTCACTAAAGTTTGACGCTGACCATGGAGGGAGTCGGGTGAACCACATTAATGCCACTTCTTCTAGGTAAATTGGAAAGGCCTTGCATTTTATAGCATCTGAAGCTGCTGCGGCATTCATGAACCATGCGCACCTCATCAGATGTTGTACCGGGTCCGTTCTCCCAGAATATCGATCCATTTTTGGCAAGTTGAATTGTCGAGGGAACTAAAAGTCCAATATATCATATGTGGATGGGGTATGACTTCGCTCAATGCCCCAGTCCTCATTAGTGTATCGTCGGCTTTCAGACATAATCTAACGCACCATCGCCCACACATCGACATTTGTTAATGTCTGTACATGTTCTCTAGGTCAGATATTCGGATTACCCCTGGGTCCTCGATTAGGTGATAACCACATGTTTCTAGCGGCGGCTGCTCTACATTGCTCCCTACGCTCCCGGTCGATCTCAGGAGGAAGGAGCTGAAGAAGTTGTTGTTGCATAGGATTAGTAATGTTAGGATCCCTGGGTAGAACGTGGGATCCACGCATGGGCAACAACATAGGCTCTTTCAAGCTCGGGTCATCAGGCCCTGACACACGAGCACAATCTTCGCGGGATCCTAAAGATCCAAAAGTTAACTGATCAAGATTATGAGGTCGCTCAAGCGGCCATCTTTCATGAGGAAGTCCCTCATCTGAAGAAGATGAATAATCTGCAGCAAGGCGGCGTGTTGGGGAAGGTGTCTTTTGCCTCCAGAGCTCCTTGATTTCCCTACTCATGGTGATCATGCTCTCTTGCATGCGAAGACTGTCACGCTTATGGGCTTCCAATGCCTCCTTTGTACTCCGGAGCATTTCAAGAAAGCGTGAAAAATCTCCTTGTGTGACGGGTGCAGATGGGTCAGGCTGATCATTGGTCATAGCGGCTGGAATTGGAGCATTGGCAGGAGCTCGAGTAGAAGTTCCATCTTCACTTTGATTCAGATCGGATCGGAGCACAGTGATACGGCCGGACCGGTTCGGATGGGGAGAGTGGGTGGCTTCAACATCGTTGGATCGGATCGGATCGGATCGGGGTCATCGGTTTGGATCGATCCTTCCTGACCGGAGCGGCCTGCTCCAAAATCTTGAGCACGTGACTTCGTCACAACCATTGTTTGCTGATCTTCGTTCACTTCATTTTCTCGATTACTTTGGATTTCCTTGCCTTCTAATTTGGCCATAATTTCCAATTCTTCAGTGATTAACCGACAGGTACTTAAAGATGTCGAAAACGGAGGATTAACTTCTTTGAACTTTGAAGGTCCAAATAGTAGAATGATAATCCCAAAAAGCGGAGAATTCAAAAATTCTCAGTGAAAGCACCAAAAATGTTAGATCCAAAATTAGCTCTAACACCCAAATGAGTAATGATTCTGCAGAAATGAAATTAAAAAATGGAGAAAACACACAATTTATAGTGGTTCGGCGTTAAATAGCCTACGTCCACTTTCTACTCTTCGAATTAATGTCTTGAATGCAAGTACAACAACAATTTTCACTCAATTCTCACTAATACAATACATTGATTCACTCAATTTCCATCACAATATGATTCAAAAGATGATTGTAATCTGAATCAGTTGATGAAATTCGGATAGCAAAGGAGTTTGAGTTCTAAAAACGTCAAAAGATCCTTCCAAATGCCTTTTGATGATGTATTTATAGGTGAAAAATGCTCCTGAGATGGCTTCGGTTCGGATCCACGTGGCCTCCATCCCATCACTCTCGGGTTCGGATGGAATATGGCCGTGACAACACATCAGTTTAGTGGCAAACATGGGTAGAACGTGAGCATAACCGCTCCGGATTTCAAGGGAACGTTAGGTGAAGTTGTCGTGACTCTGGGTTCGGATCGGGGGTGCTAGCAGCCAAGGGATCAGATCGGTTTTGGTGGAAGAATGGAAGGGCGGATTGAGTATACAAAGAGGAAGGAGCGGATCGGGTCTTTCCGCTGCGAACCGGTTATGCCCCCGTGGCTTTGTCTTCTGCTTCACAATCATTTTGGCTTGACAACTGGGATCCGATCCAAACCGGATTTCTAAAAGTGTGCATTTATTAGTCAATATTCTTCACTTAAATAATCCTTTAACTTTGTGTAGCCTAGTTCACAAAGTATGCTTACAATATGTTTTTAATTTATGCTAGAAACAGTGGTTAACAGTTTTAATCTAATAGTGTTACTATAATGATTAGCAGTTGCTTTGTGGTTTGATGTGTTTCCTTTTTCTTGCTCATCCCATGGCTTTGGTTTATGTAATGCTTGATGATGTATGTTGTGTCTTGGGTATTTGCGTCATGTCAAGCTTCATCGGAGATGGTTCACCAGTTCGTTTTTTGATGTAGGATGTCTAAAGCGATATTCTCATGACATTTTCACTGTTGAGTTTATAGTCTTGTTGTTGTGGCTAAGCTCCTGTTACTTTCATTTTGGATTGTTTCCTTGTGAACGTGAGTAGATGTGAGTTTTCTTTCTACAATTGGTTTGTGAGTGGTTATGTGATTGTTTGATTTCAATGGTGAAGGCTTTATGTATTGCGGTTGCTTTATAGCAACTTGTATGGTTTTGTTGTTGGTTTGTAATCTGATTGTAAGTTGTGCAACCCGCCAGGTGCAACGTGGTGGTCCACTTACTTTAAAAATCGCCTTAGTGGTTGGTCCACTTTAAAACCCTAATATAGTAGTTAGACAACCTCTCTAGCTACTATACTTTATTGTATTAATTATTTATTATAATAAAAAAACATTAAGGAATATTATTATAAAACCAGTTGGTATTGTTAAAAAAATGTATGCTAGAAATCTCAACTCATGCTTGAATTTGTTTTGCATTTATACTTAACCCGAACCAGGAAAATAAAATCCTTTGCACCCAAAATCACATATCCCTTGTATTCAACTAATGAGGACCCTCTAATTTTCACCTTTTTGCAACTAAGTCGTCTTTCTCTCTCCGACTTAATTACAAAAAGATGGAACTTAGAGATCCTGATTGGTTGGGTACAGGGGATAAAGTGATTTGGTAAAGAAGATTTTCTCTTAGAACCTAGAGTTAAGTAATCTATACATAGCGATATATATATATAAGCTGTAGCATCACAATCTGATATTGGAGTTGAGGATCCATCGGAGACGCGGGTATCACGCTATGAAGGCGAAAACCTAAGGCCGCCATGAATTAATGAGAAATTGGATCGCCACCGCCATTTTCCATCGTGCGATTTAGAGCTTTTGTTTAATTTTGGAAAGTTGAGTTATGTAAGTGGGTTTGTGATTATGTCGGATGATGTTAACTGAGATATGCCTGTATGTGCTATCGCATGCTTATTGCGCTGCAGCTATTTCTTTATGGGCCGCCAAAAGCCCATAATAAAAGTTTACCCACTTTCAAATATGTATGTATGTATATATATATATATATATGTGTGTGTGTGTGTGTGTGTGTGTGTGTGTGTGTGGAAGTAGCGGTTTAGATGCCTCCTCTGTTTCAAGCCCAAAGGCATGGCCTCACATTCAAAAATCAAAATTTCCAATTCTATGCAATACTAACCAAAACCATCAACTAGTAACTTGCTTAGATTCTCATTTAGTGATTTCAAGAAGTGGTTTCAACATCTATCATTTTGTATACTGCTAGTAATGATAGTATAACGATGAATAGGTTAGTTTTAGTTAAGAATTTATCATCATAGAATTTAGAACGGGTCATACCAGTGAGTTGAAGCTTGGAAAATAGTTAATTTTGATGGTAATCTATGGATTTTTAGACACATGGTGTAGGAGAAATTTGGGTTTGATCAGTTTTCGGTAGATGATTATGAAGGGAATGATCGGTTATGGGAGCAGCTGAGGCGATGATGAATATCTTGTGTAAATCTAGGAGTTTACCGTGGCCTGTGTGTGGTAAGTCAGAGTCGATATAGGGTTTACTGTCAATTTTTTAATTATACGGTTTAGGTTTCATGTTTTCATGGTTGAGTAGGAGCATCGGACTTGTCTTGGAATGGTGTAGGTTTGCACGTGGCGGTGAAGAAGGGGCTGGCAAGGGTGATATTATCGCAGTTCAGTGGCGTTGATCGCCGGGGATAAGGTCTTCGATCGTGGTATTCTTTGTAGATATCAGGTTCAAGCTAGTGGTAGGGTTGGTTTGGGTGTTTGGGGTTGACGGCGGTGGGCTAAGTGGTTGTGCAGGCAGAGGCAGCCTTGGTGGCGGTGCGGGTGAAGTCGTGTGACGACTCACGACACATGTTTATGCAAACTGGTTAATACAGGTTTAAAAAGATAACCTAGGGGGAGAAGAAGATAGTCAACGCTTGGTTGTGTGTGCTTCGGGCTTAAGGCCAATTCAAGAAGAGAGAAGTGAAGGAAAAAGAAAAGAAAAAAGGGGGGAAAGAAGCAACTTGGAGAGGTGTTCATGCCAGTTTGTTCAGTAGTAATAATAAGAATAAATGTTAGTTTTTCTTAGGCTTTAGAGTGTGGGCCTTGGCCCATTTGAAGATTGACGATGATGATGATGGTAACAATAATATATTTAAGAAACTTGGGAAAATTTATATGTTTGAAACTTGTTTGATGTGCGGTTTTCGGCATTGAATTCATTTTGACGTATAGAACGTATTTATGTAATCAATTTACCCATTAGGTGTATAATTTAATGATAAATTTAACTGACAGCATAGAATTACGTCAGTTCGTAATTAATAATTTATAAATAACATTTATTAGCAAAATA
Source organism: Allium sativum (assembly GCA_030737875.1). NCBI lineage: Eukaryota > Viridiplantae > Streptophyta > Magnoliopsida > Asparagales > Amaryllidaceae > Allium > Allium sativum. The sequence continues at coordinate 25,267,744 of JASFAX010000024.1, forward strand.
GAACTGTGTTCCATTATAACTAAGTTGAAGTGATTATATTGGACATGTACTTAGCAGAGTGAACCATCATTCTGCTATTTTGATATATTGAACAAGTATTGATTTGTAGTTGGTTATATTTATTGTTTTTTATCAACTGATAGTATAATTTATTTATCATAGTCGTTGATTATGTAAATACATGTGTTATGACTCAAATGACATTATTGAATTTAATGGTGACATTATTGAATTTAATGGTGATTATTTAAGTGTCATATGGATTACTGAGACTTTTTCCAATAATGTTATAAGCAACTTATTTTTAAAAACAATATAAATATTTTAAATTATTAATTACATTAACAATGATTTAGAAGTTAAATATTTTTATTTAATTAATAGATGTTTAGTAAGTTAATTATATATTTTTTATTTAATAAAAATAACAATCTACTCGCACCAGGCCTAAATCCCAATACAAGAAACACTCATCGGAACTTAGAGTCACTCTAAATAGTTTGTTGGTTCCTATAATAAATACATTTAACAGTGCCAAACTGTAATGAAATCAAATCTCACAACATAATGGACAAAATATAATAAAAACGTTCATTTCTATTAAGCCTTTATTTTAAGTTGCTTAAGTAGCCGAGTAATGTGTTTTGTATGTACTCACGATTGGCCTCTCATATTTTAAGTCAATGTTGCCCAAAGGCTTGTAACCTTGATCATCGACCCAATAATGCTACGCCATAGATTTCCTACTGCAACGGAAATCCATGGTGTTGCCAGCTAAAATGTTGCCACAGTTATGCTGATTTTTGTCTATTGCAGCGCACTCTTCAGTATGTTAACATAGATATCAAATTGTGTTGTAGTAGTTATAGTTATAAACTTATAAGTTTAATTTGCCACGTCATCAATTTGCATTTATAAAAAGATGCATATCTATCCATCAATTTACCTTTCAAAAACAACATCTGAAGTTGACACCTCACTAATCCATTAACATACTTCACCACCAATAGGAAATCAACTTATGTTACTCATTCGATTCCTCTTTCTCAATTTCTCAGATCTGTTCGTTCTCACCCCAAATTTCCAATTCCAATCCCTAATTTTCATTCACCTACTTCTTCCACTGCAACCCTCTCTGCGTCCTCCACTTCTTCCAGCGAGTCCTCGACTCCAAACGTACCCACTTCTCCCCTTCCCCGTCATCTAACAACGGTCAATCCAAGAAGAAAGGTGCTAGCTTTTTATCCTGTGTTTCTCATGTACGTTTCTGTTGGTTTTTTTATCATCGTTATTAATTAGTCTACCGAGAAATGGAATTTATTATCACCATGAGTATAATTTTGTTTGTTTGGTGGTGTTCTTTTCTGGTTTTGCTGTATGTTGATTTGCACAAATGTTTTTTAAGTAACTATTGGGTTGTTAATCAATTTAATAACACAAAACTTTAGTTCCTAGTGAAGTGTGGTTGTGAACAATTAGACCATCAACCTTATATGAGCTGCATGTTCTAAACAACTGCTCGAATTTCCCAGGTTGTTGTTGCCTGTGATGATTGAGATATGATACTAGTAGTTTTTTCAATAAGATATATAAAGGTTTATGAAAATGGTTTCATACACATGATTTCTTAAGAGAGTGTGTGTGTGTGTGTGTGTAAGACTGGCTAATAAATATACACATGTTTTGTTTTGGTTATGCACACAAATACTGAATTCATGAAATACATGCCTGAAAGCCTACTGGATGATTTTTAGTTTGTGATATCACTTCAATTCGACTTCAATGACCGATCAATCAATTTCTACTTCAAATTCGTCAATGGCGGTTGCGAGAAAGAACTACTACCACAAAATCCCAGTAAAGATGAGGACTGTGAAGGTAGGGTCAAATGCGGGGAAGAAGTTTTTTGGTTGCTCCATGTGGCCGCTAAGTATAAATTAGGTTTTTTTGTTGCTTTGTCGATTATCATATCTTTCAGTGATGTTTTAGTCGAGAATTTATGATATGTGCAGAATGGCGACTGCGGGTATTTTATGTGGCATGATGAAGTGTATGAAGTCAACGGCAATGCTGAATTGGATGATACTACTATTAAATTGATGGAAAAAGAAAAGATTATATCGTAATTGCTCATGGAAACAAAGACTATTGAAGAAAAGCTGCTGAAGCAAAAGCAAAAGACGGCAAAAGTCGATAAATTTGTGGCAAATATGAAGGAAGAGTTGGCCCTAATGCGCATTGAATATGGAAAACACGATAAAGGAGAAAAATTATTTGCAATAGCTTTATCAATATCCTGGATCATGTTTCGAGTTCTTTTGTGTGTTGCTATGGCAATGTAGAGCAGTGAAATAACATGAAATAGCATGCATGGGCAGTTTTTCGGGTATAATTTTTAGTTTTATCACATTGTAGATTAGTGATAACTTTTTCCACATTGCAAATTAGAGATAATTTTTGCCACATTGCCCATTAAACCTAAAGTGCTGGTTACTGATAATTTTATCCACATTGTAAATGTTTAATTGTTTACTCAGTATACACTTGTATGCACATTGTGCCACTGTTATACTATGTATACACATTGCATACACTTGTATACACATTTTTTAGATCAATATACATTTGTATCCACACTATGCCTCTGTTATGTAACTCGGTTATGTAAATGAAATGCAAATGCAAATGAAACTCGGTTATGTTTAGATCAATATACACTTGTATACATATTGTTTAGATCAGTTACGTAACTCAGTTATGTAACTCAGCTATGTTTAGATCAGTATACACTTGTATACACATTGTGCCTCTATTATATAACTCAGTTATGTAAATGAAACACAAATGCAAATGAAATTCAGTTATGTTTAGATCAGCATACACTTGTATACACATTGTATAGATTAGTTATGTAACTCAGTTTGTGCTGAAATGCAATTGAGGCATGCATATCTCTAATTTTGTGCTGGAATACAACTGATGTATGCAGGTGAAGGAGGCAGTGATGAGGTTATTCAAGAACTTGTTACTGAAAGCACTAGAGGTACTCGATGCAGTAGAGGCACTGAACGTTATGAAGGCTTGCGCTATATTTTGAAACTATTTTAGTGGCTATGTTTCGTTATTTTGTAAAATTGAATTTAGCGGCTATGTTTTGTTATTTTGTTGTTGACTAAGTTGTTTGCTGATTAATTTGAAATAAAAAGTTCTTTGTTAATTTCAGTGTGATTTTATGTTATGTTATGTAATGTTGCCATATATATGATATAATGTTGCAGTATGTGATGTTAAATGTTGCCATAGCTATGATATAGTGTTGCCATTGGGTGGTAAAATTGTTGCCATATATTTATGCATATGGGCCCCACAGTGGCGATTCTGTGAACTTGGGCTACAGATTTTAGTGGGTCCCACATTTTTGTAAATTTAATACTTGTGGCAACACCAGTACATATGTTGCCTTAGGGTCGCTAAGATGTTGCCTTTGGCTATAAGGCAATGCGGCAAAATGCATCACTAAGAAAGTGTTGTCACATATCATTCTTTGTCTATAGCAACACTTTTTGGCACTTTCTGCATCACTTCTTCAGTGTTGCAGTATGCAATCTATGGCGTAGTGTAATTTCCTCTTAAGGCATCCTTTCAATTGTATATTAATTTTCGTTAAAATATAATTAGAAGCTACAGAATTCAGCTGTCATACTGATCTTTCAAATGAATATACTCTTGCCTTATTTATCGGATTGGCGGAGTTGAGACATCTACAACTGAGTCTTGTCCTTATGGGATAATATCCTATCATCGAGTTCTAAGGTTAGAGATAATGAATAGATGGTTAATTCACATCCATTCATAGTTTATACTCCTCATAACATATCAAAGATAGGAGTGGAAAAAGAACGGTCATGTTGCATTCATTCTTGGTTTACTTTACTATCTAAACTCTAACAACTATAGCAAGTCGATGAAAAATGGTAACAACCCTAGTTGAGATTATCTTCTTTAAATCTAAAGTATCATTTAAATTATCCTAATTAATTTCAAGATGGATTTGGAGAGTTTTAGTCACTAATTTCCAAAATAAAACGGATTTCTGGGGATTAAATAAATAGGAAATTCAATAAGTATCATTTCATATGATTCTTATATCTAATAGTATATGAATAATTTTGGAGAAGATAGAAGTTTGATAAAATATATGGAAATAATTTTTAAATTTAATGTTAAAAAAATGTTATATTCTCTCGTTTATTGAATAATAATTTATATTAAATATTTCTCTTTTGTATTTTGCAATAAAAGATTAGTAAAAATGTTAATTTGATATTTAGTGTTAAAAATGAGCATTTACGAAGCTAGTAATATGTTGTATTAAATTAATAAGGATAACTTTAGTTTTCAAAAGTTATATCGGACATCTTTAGAAACTTCTTGATATTGATAGGAAAGTGGTTATGTCATTTTGGTAGTTATAAATGAAAAATGTTGAGATTAAATGATAATTTAGTGAAATAGTATTCATCTTTATATGATGGTTTATAAGTGTAAATATGAAGTAGATAAAAGGAAATAATATCACCTTTTCTTATTGGTTTACAGGGTAAGCGTTTGGGCAAAGAAGTAAGATTGATAGATGAAGGAAAAAAGTTTAATATGTTGTTTTCTCATTCTCTATTATAAAATCTAAAACCAAAAATATACCTCTTATGCAAACATAAGCACTAAATTAGTCCCCAAAATCAAGTGCAAATCAAGTGCTTTTGTTAAGCAGTTAAAGATTTAACGCTAAGGTTAGTCCTCTCCATCATATCACACCTTTAATTGAGTTCTAATCTCACCTCATTGTCAAAAATTGTAATCATTCTTTTCCAAAATACGAAATTAACTAAGGAGATTGTTAAGAGGTGTTTTCCTAGGGGAATTTGGGTATTTTTTTTTATCAACTCCATTCAATGTAAATGAGTTTATTTAAGGTTTATAACATATGATGAATACATGTTGCTATTTATACTGGAAGAATCTTGGTGTTGTTTTGATCTAAATCTTGGTTGTTGTTCTCACATTTTGTAATGCAACTTTCAATCTATTAAAATCCTCCTTTTATCATCTTATTTAACATGCAATTGTAGTTGATTTGGAGTTTTTATGTTAGCTAAATTGATAACTTGTAACTCAAAGCAAACCTTGACGAAGAAATGTGCGACTTGGACAATCAAAGAGCCAACAAAGTCACCTAGAGCTTGCTTCGGTTGTCACCAATGGTTGATTGGTCCAACTAGACTGATGGACTAGTCCTACTAACTGTTGGATCATGGTGATTTAGGTAGAGCTCTGTCGAGCAGTTTAATTTTCTTGTTGCACCCGATTCCCCCTTGTCCGTCTTTGCAATTACTTGAATCTATTTTTGGTATTGTTTTCATGACAGATTCGACATAGTTTTTGGGTTTAATTCCGTGAATTTGAGAAGCCATTTTTCTGCATCTAAATCATGGAAATGCTCCATGGTTTTGTGATTCAACATAAACAAGTCTAATTTGAGGTTTCCACTTGAATTCCAAAAAGGTTGATTCTAGAGAGGAAATATTTCAAAACCCTTTGTGGCATAAATTGTTTTCAATCATAAGGATATCCAATTTTTTTTTTTATATATTTATTTATTATTTAAGTAATAATGATGATTTTAAATTAACTTGAAGCAATGGTTTTGAGTCGCTTGTACATACATACATACATACATACATACATACATATATATATATATATATATATATATATATAAGAAAAGCGATTTCAGAAAGGCTTTTCTATATAAATAAACATTGGTTTATTTACTAAATTTTTTAAAATGAGAACAAGACAAATCAAGTTCTATATATTAATACAGCTAAAGCGTATGCTAAAAAGCCTTGATTTAGCGGATGTAGCGGCGAATAGCGGGATAAAAGTGGATATATTGTTCATCGTTGATAAATTGAAATAGCATAGCGGTAGGAGAGCATAATAGGCTATAGCGAGGATATTTTGGGGATTTAGCGGGGCTTTAACTACATAGTCCTTCTTACCTCTGTCCTGACCGCTACCACCGGTCTGAGTCGCCTCAAGCGTAGGAACATGTGCTTTGGATGAACCTGCTCCTTGTCCCTGCTTCTGAGGGAACTGTCTGCTATAATGCCCCACTTGTCCACACTGAAAGCAAACACCCTTCTTAGCTGTCTTCTTGCAATCTCTAATGAAGTTCCCTATCATAACACATCCATGACATTTCACTTCCTTCTTAATTTGTGTTTTATCCGATTTCTCCCCCTTTTTCTTTCCACCTTTCTTGGACCACCGCTTTTTCTTCCCAAAACCTGTCATGGCCACCTCAGTCTTAGACTCATGAGTAATCTCCTTTCCATCACCGTGCGTATGAGACATCTCCATTAAAGCCTCAAAAGTCGCACCCATCGGAATGTGTGTCAATTCTAGCCTTTAGAGGGGTTGGTTCAACCCCCTCGCAAATCTCAATGCTTTCTTGTGTGTAGTATTAATCAGATCCAAGCCAAATCTCTCCAACTCATTGAAGTTATTCACATACTCCTTAACTGACATATCACCTTTGTCTCAGACTCAAGAATCTCTCCAATTACATCCCTTCTTCAACTTGTGATAAAAACTTCTTCTCGAACTTATCGTTGAACTCATCTCATATCCTTATGGTATGCTTTTCTTCGACCACTTCCCACCAATTTGAAGCCTCTCCTTTTAGTTGCTAGGTGGCCAACTTAATCCTCCTCCTGTCGTCATGCTCTAATAATACAAATACATGATCGGTCTCTCGAAGCCAATTATGAATATCAACAAAACTCTCTAATCCAAGAAATGTCTTGCCGCCCATAGCAAAAAATTCCTTACATAGCTTAGAGAAATTAGCCGTTGGAATCGGTGGAATTACTGTGGCTACAGCTAGAGGTGAGGCATTTCCTTTCCCTTCGGCAGGCGTCTTAACTTTAACAAATCTATGGAACCATGCCGGAATGGGAACACCCTTTGGAAAGTTGGGAGCCCAAGACATGCCGAAAAGAAAGAGACAAGGATTCAAAAAGGAATCAAAGGAATATTATAACTGACTGGAGGGGATATTTTCCAAAAACAAGTTTTACTTGAAAATATTTTAATTTTGAAGACAATATTTCAAAAAAATTCCATTCATCTTGAAAACTTAGGCTCTGATACCAATGAAACACCCCACACCCCTTAACATCACCAATATGAGGATGCTTTAAGGATTATGAAGCGCTTATGTATAAAGTAACAATACCAAGACTAAAATTCACAAGACAAAAATATAAAACACAACAGAAACTTTAAATTATCATTTAATAAAGCAAGTCAAATCATAGTACTTATTAGATTTCATAATACTAAATAGTCATCAACATAAAACCAAATAAAGTGTCTCATGGAAAACCATTATATTAGAGTACATAAGTAAAACCATCCCTCTCAAATATCTATACAATAGCCAGAAAATGAGAAATGAACCAATACATAAGTCTGAATCCAAGCTGAACATCAAAGTCAAAAAAATCACTGTTGAGACCCTTCACCCTGTAAACCTAGGGGGAAAGGAAGAGAGAAGGAGAAAACAAACTAGGTCAGACATACGTTCAATGAGTTCTAATAATTTTTAGCATGCGCATATGTTAAGGAAGCATTAGACAGATGAATAGTTTTAAGAACATAAGACATAAAAGGTATAAAAGAAGTAAGAAAAGTTAAGCATGAAGTAAAGATTGGCTTCTGATTCATGTCCAAGATTCCAGCACCAACTTACCAAGATGTCATAATTAGGCTTTACCTAATTTCTACCCGTCGGTCTGCTCCTATAACCACAATGTAAAAACCTATGCCGGCTATGGAATTCGGGGTTATTAACCCCAAACCCATCAACTAAAAAGACATAGCCATTATTACATATGTTACAACGGCTTATCTTCCCCAATCGACATGATGCACACTCATCTTCCCGCCAGAACGCGCTCGTACCCACCTCATTTGTACCTCTTACTATCCAGCACAGTAAAATGTGTCCTCGCCTCTACCTAGTATGAGGCCTCCATAGATGATAAAAGAGATACAACCTAACAAAAGACCCAAAAAATATATGCAATTGATACAAGTCACCCTTAGACTTGGTCTCCATTTATTTTTCTATTAGGCCACTTAGTTTCCTCAATCACCTACACGCTGCTACCGGAACAGACCTAAACTATGAGCCACTCATTTTTCCCGATCAGCCTCACGCTACCGGAACGAACTCCTATTACAATTTTATTATTTTATTAGACCTTTTATTTTCCCTGGTCAGACCCATGTTGCAGGAACGGACCTACGAGCCACTTATTTTTCCCAATCAGCCCATTGCTGCCAGAACGGACTCCCACTATCTTAACTTATTAATTTCATCTTCAATTTAACTTAACACAATTTAAATTTATTAATAAGCGCAACATAACCTCACGTTATATTCCTAGGTTGTATTAAACGTTTCTAATCCATGTTTATCTTTTTATACAATCCAATCGCACGTTAATTAGTGTCCAACTAAGTTAATCCTATTTCGGTTTACATGTTTGCATGTTCTCTCGTTACCTATTAAGTTTTATCCCCAATTTACAGTCCAATTACGATTATAGTATTTAATCAGTTCCAACATACCCAAAAATCCCTTCTTATTCAATTTTAACATTATTCCAATTTTAACGCAAAAATAACGATAAAGGCCCAGGCTCTCTTCTAAGCCTTGACTCAAGCTAAAAGAAAAAGGGAAATGGTCTAGGCTACTCGCAAGACCTAGACTCATAAATAAATAAAAAAGTATAATAAGGCATAAGCATGACTGTAAATATAACTACAACAGAGAAGGGGACATAAGAAGGAGAACTACTTGTAAATAGTAAATGACTGAAAAGGAATAATCATTGACCATAAACAAAATACAGTAACTTGTAGAAAAACCAAACGTATAAATAATGTAAATAACTATAAACATTAAACTTACAAACTTAAAACTATTTAACTGTCTATCATTCCCTACGCAATTTCACTAATCCAAAAATTACATAAAAACTCGCATATCCGATGAAGAGAGCTTCTTCCGCGGCCTTTCTATAATCTAGCAAAACCTCCGCCTCCAGAAGCATTCATAAAAATAAATATTTTAGAGTATAGAAATTCTTTATCCCCGTAAAAAGTTTAGTTATTGTAACAGCCGCAAGATTTTCGAGCCCGAAAATCAACATCAAACACCATGTTAACTATTTAAGTATCGAAAACACCGGGTCATTAATAGAAAGAAATTAGAGGATGAGAAAGATAAGATAGAACTAATAGAATAGAAGAATAAGAAAAACATCCAAGTCAGAGTAAACACGAATCTCACAGCGGAAGGAATAAAATATATGTAACATAAATTTGAAATACAAAATTGTATTGTATATACATACCATATCAGAGTATAACACTTATACATCACAGCGGAAATAATCTCTAAATAACTAGTAGTGAAACCTCTTGCTTCGAGATCCTCCATGCGTATCTATAAAATCCTGAAACACTTGACTGCCCGTACAAATTTGCGCACCCAAGAGTTTAGGGAAAACAAACAAAATAAACTTTGGGTCAGTCAAGGGACTGTTGTGAGTAAACTCCAACCATATTGTTTAACTTTGAAAATCCTTTTGAAAGAAAGGGTAATAGTAAGACCAATCCATAAACAAACATGTGCAGTTTTTACCTTACTATAACCAAAACATTTTTTATATCAAAATCCAGTAATATTATAATAATGTCTAATCAAATAAATAACCAAACAGTAGAACGCTTGCATCTCATGCTCTACATACATAGTACAAAATTGAAAACCACAGGGGGCTTATTGGAGATTGGATTTTAACTATGACAAGGTATGGGACCACCTCCCGATCAGTGTACTCTAGAGGGGATACACTAGGGTTCTTAACATCTTGCAACCCGACCCATACATGACCGACCACTCATTTAGCTTGATTGTATCGAATATATTGTCACCCATGTTTGCCGGCCGTCCAACCGTAATCCGTAAGATACAAAATCGAAAGAAGAATGAATATTGAATTTTCTTTAGATCAGTGACAAATATACTCTGCTTGGGAATGACCCACCTAGCCATGTTGCCTGCCTAATTTTTGTCATTTCCCGGTTATGAGGCTTGAAGCTACGTTTATCTTTCAGAACATCCGGCCACCATGCACTTTGAATGTCACATCGTCAAACCCGTCAAATCACTAGTTAATCTTCAAAAATATTATGGGTATAAAAGCTAAGAGAAAAAAATTCTCCGCCACCAGACGTAATATCTTGAAAAGATCATCTTATGTGATTTGTTAGGAATACTCTGTCAGGCATCCATCCATACAAGTTGTCCTGGGACTGGACAAACAGAAAGCACCATTCTGAAACCGAATGACCCTTGCATTTCGGTTCGTCTTCAATTATCTTCAGCATAATCTAATACGCAGTGCTTATGCCGATACAGAGTGGTTTTCGGATAATAAATCCAACCGGTCTATCCGTGTTGACAACGATGGTCAAAACACTTCGATAGTCAGTTATTTAACTATCGAAGTAAAAACAAACATCCATTCAAATGTACAACAAAACATCAAGCAATAACTGGCCCATTTTATTAACACTAATTTTCCAATCTTCACATGTCTTTTATAACCTCTTCTTTATTTCCCTTTTCTCAGAAGTATTACATCATATTTCAAGAACTCCTTTAGCTTTCCTTTACTTCGGAAATAGCGGTATATATATATATATATAATCTATTCAATGTTCGATTATCATTTCTTATATGACCTAAAACGAATGTCGAACAACATATTTTATCATTAGTGTTTTTATTAGTTTCCAAACTTGAAGATTTCCATTTAATACGGAAATATATTAAATCTCAATTATTCGTCTTTGTTCCCAACCCAACATAACACTACTATATTTCTTTGGACAAACATCATTACTTATTACTTTAGAATAAGTGGATTTCAAACCAAACTGTTTTTATTCCCTAGGGAATAGTGCTATATAAAAAATCATGCTTAAGCTTGGTCAACAACGTTAATTTATCGTTACAGTTCAAAAACTTGCAATACGCTGAAATATCCCCTTTATAACAAATCTTGACATCTCTTTTAGTTACAAACAGATATCATTCCTCGATAATAGTGAAGCCGTTCAAGTTGAGGTATTTTATTTACCTCTCAGACCTTGATCGACGATGTTCTTATCTTAGAATAGATATAAGTCCGTAATGCTAAACCCCATACTACTGCTAATGCCGATTAAACTGTATTTCTTATTTCGTTTTAAATATGGTTTTATAACCCCATATACTTACTTTGGAAACTCGGTTATTTATAACTATTTAAATTCAATATTGACTCTTCGTTTCAACCTCACTATATGATTCCATTTATAACTTCTTCACCAACAACCATTAACACTCTTCGTCTTTTGACGTTTCACTTTCTATTTGAGTTATTATACTCCGTTCAAGTAACACCTTATTATGACTCAATAATTGTCTTAAATAATTTCCATTCCAGAAGTAATTACTTAAATTAAAATAGTTAAAAAATGATTAACTTCATCATTGCTAAAGTAAAACAGTTTACTTCTTTATTAATTTAAAATAGACTGGTTGCATACTTTAATGAACAATAACTATTTTATTCGTTTAATAATTCTTTAATCTTCATTAAAAAGGTAATTAACAATTAAGAAATCTAATTAATTTAAGCAATTAACTTCTAAGTTATTATCATTGAAAACTAATTAACCAAATAATAATTCTCAACAAAACAGTGGATTAAATCAACCTCAATCATCAGTTATTTTATTAACCGATCTTAACTTCTTATTATCATTAGATTTATATGATTAATCTAATAATATTACTTAATCGTTTGGCTTAAAATAATTATCCAAATATTTACGCGCACGATAATTACAGCTTTATAAATTTAAATGTCAACAATCGTTTGTATTTACTTTATAAAACAAACTATAAAATACTAACTTTATAAAACATCATTCACGTTGAAATGCGAATATTCTTCCTTATAGAAATCTGATTTCATTAAATATAATATCATTGGTTAAAGTTTCAATTATAACCCTTATTGATTTATTTCCATACTATTTGCATTTCGAACATCGAAATAATTTCATCATTTTCCTTAAAGTGATTCTACCCACTCACCCATCGTTCTTAGCTTTATTTCTAAGCTACTGTAGATCCCGCCTCATAATAAGATTATATAAATATTTAATTTTGTATACCTTCTCTCTAATAAAAATTTAGGTTAGGTCCATCTCAAAACAAGAGAATCCAAAGGGGAAAAGATTATGTTGTGAGGAATTGGTAGGCCCAGGGATCTATTTATAGGTTAGGCTAGGGATCTCAGACCGTTGGATTCCTAGATTAAATCTAGGTCAGCCACGTCATTCAGCCAATATAAACTTGCTACGTTAGCTAAAAATTCAGATCTAGCGAGTATAAACAAGCCACTTAAGCACTAATTAATAAAACAACATCATGACTTCGTACTTAGACAAATTAACGTCCAAGTTCATGGGTGTGTCGTCAAAGGCATGGTGGGAGTCGGCACACCTAGTATAGTTATTGCCAAAGTCTTAGTAGTGCAGTGGTATAGTGTATCTTTCCTAAACATGCAGTCGTGGGTTCGAGCACAAGTAGTCATATATTTTTTCTTCTTATTTATTCTTTTTGGAGTACCTACTTCGTTTTAACTCGATCTTCTGCAAACTAAAAGTCAAAAAGGATCAGAAAATCCCCATCATGGTGATATTTCCATGAACAATCACTACTAATTTTACAAATTTTATTTTATTATTTAATTATTGAAAATGCAGGATGTTACACAATTCCCTATACAAGTCCCTAATTGATCTCAATAATTTATTCCCGGTTCGACTTAGGTTTTCTTAAATGGAAGTAAGTGAAGACTTAGAGGATGAAATTTCCAACCCTGATATCAATGCCACTCTACCCCTATTTATAGGTGGAGGTTAAGCGTTGCTTCATAAAGGAAATCCTAGGTTTGCTTTGATGCCCTGAACTTCTTCAAACTGCTTCAAAGCTCTTTGCTTTGATTCACCATGCTTCGAAGTTTTTAGCTTTGAAGACTTGACTAAAATGGCTTCGGCTTCGTTACATCATTTTCGAAGCAGTTTAAACATTTCTTCAAAGGACTAGGGGTTGCTTCGAATTTTAAAAGATCAAAGAAGAGAGATCCTATTGTCCAAGTGATTAGAACCAACAATAGGGTAATGATCATTGCTTGCTCCCAAACTTTGAACGATCATAGAGGACACTGCAATGTAAAGCCCTTCCTGGTGCGAAGCCATTTCCTAAAGTGAACATTGTGGTGCATCCTTAAAACCAAGTTAATATAATATGTGTCCCCGTTCAAAATCTTTTGAAAGCGAGTCCTTAAAATCATATTAGTAGCAATGATTATTTTCTTTTATTTTTTTGTTCCAGTGCTTGAATAAATCATAGCATTTTAAATGTTGAAAATAAGATAATTGAAAAAAAAGTAAGTGCAGAAATGCCAGCACTTATTGAGAAATAGTGCAGACTTATCTGCAAACATTGGGTTAATATTCGCAGAAATATCTACATATTCACTAAATTGCCAATTTTGCAGCAAATCGAAAACTGCATACATATTTGCAATTATTTAATGAATTGTATACTTTTTTACAGTTTCCTGAAAGTGAGTTGTTTTTGGTTCGCATTCGCTTTACATAAACTTTTCATGATTTTTATACAATAAATATGATGTTGAATATAATTTAAAATTTTGAAACATTTATCAAAAATTGCATATAATTGTGCAAATTTTTTTCATAGCCGACAGGTTTTTATAGTGTTATGTAACACTCTTTTATTATGACTAATAATAAAATTACAATATAGTACAAGTGACTATAGTTAGAAGTCAGCTAATTCGATATTTAAGGTGGACCATCCACCGCCAATGACATTTATAATGGGTCGTCCACTGTATCTAAACTAAATTAAAGTCCAGGAGCTAGTTTAAGTTACTAGACTACTATATTGATCCAGGCAGGGAGTCACATTTTGTTACATAGCATTCTAAAGAGTAGATAACATTTCATTTACATACTAACAATTAATAACCAAATATTAAAACCAAGTACATAGGGTACACAGCATAGTACCAAGCAACATGAATAGTGTAGCAGTAATATCCAGAAGTGGGCTACAACAATTGTACCCAAAACAACGAACTAACATAAAGCAAGGCAGAGACCATACTGCAGCAAGTGTTGTCTAGATCTCCACACCGATGGGCATGTAGCTACGGATATACCATTTTAGCGTTACATTGAATAGTAGTGAGGCGAAGTGCCTGACCGTCACATCAGATGGCCAGAAGAGGGAGTATCATAAGAGTGGGAGTAAAAAAAGTTCACCAAAGAGAGGACAACAACTTTTTTGAGAAATTGGATGCATTTCTACTATTGTTCCTGAAGCATTTTGTTTTCATCTTTTTTTGTTTTGAATGCACTTTTTTATTTTCTTACATAAATACAAAAATGTATAAAAATTGAAATAAGTTTTGAACTTTTACATTTTTTTGATGATTTTTGAATGCGTGAACATAATTTACATATGTATCGACAAGAATGTCTTGTGTATTTTGAAACTTAATAAGGACCTTAGCCCAACCATCCATTTCCCTAATATGTAGATTAGGTGATGCAAAGTTACTTTTTGAGCCTTTCGAGCCTTTCTTTCTTGATGAGATGTTCCATTGTTGTCCTATTCTAGTCGAGTGATATGAGAAGTGACTCCTTACTTTGAGATAACCAAAGCTAAATGACTTACTTTGCTTGAAGCCTCCTTATAGTTCGAAGCGAAGCATTCGATTTGAATTATGAACTCCTTGCTTCGAAGAAATGCAACACCGTGGTTGTTTCGTGCACATGTTGTATGCGAAATAAACGTGATGCAAAAGTATTTCTTATATGTGTGGTGTTTTGAGACTTGATGCAAAGTGCTTCAAGGGGAATGCAATGTCTCTGAAACGAAGCTACATCCATGCTTTTACCTAGGTTAATTAATGAAGTTTCTTCAACATTATATTGAGTTGCTGGAAGCGAAGTAGATTCTTGATTGAAGCAAAGTAACCGATCCAGATTGTGAACATCTCTCTTTATAGAAGCAGTGCACTTTGCTGATGATGCAACTTTTGTAAAGCAAAGTGGATTTGGTGTAATAGTTCTCAAATAAAAATAAAAAAAACAGTAAGCATTATGTGCTAGAAATATCTTTGATGAAATTGGTTGATATTTAATCATATGTAATAACAATATTTTTGAATTTTATTGAGACTTGGGACACTTATGTTTGGAAACACATTGTTTAGTTTGGTCAATGTTTGGGGTTGTTGGCCTTTCATTCATCTAAGGAATCATTTCATGTTATTTTACATAAAGGTTTATTGAAGTAGAAGTGGTAAAACTTAACTGGATGATACATGGAGATTTAGTCATTTCTTATATCATTTTCTTTTATTCCACTACAATTAACGATTGATCCAAGAAACATCAACATGGCAAATCCTTTTTTTGATCCCTTAAAAGTATTAATTTTAGGAGTTTAGAAAATTTGACATGATTGATTACTAAGAAAATTTATAGTTAATGTATTGATGAACATTAATATCATTTATGCTAAACTAATGTAAGTGGCGATGTATCATGTACGATATATGTTACAACCATTGTACAAGATTTCTTATTTATGTAATATCAAATATTGGAGTATCATTTATGATAAATTAATGTAAACACTGAATACATGTGTCATGTGTGATTTTTATGATAAATTAACATGGCATAAATGTACTTACCAGCACAATCATGTTGGAATATTTCGACAATTGGATCACATATGTAAAATAAAATGTGTTGTGCTATTTTGGTGTAAAGCAATTTTAGATTAGAATTAAAGGGCTTAAAACTTAACTTATCATGGGACTAAAGTGTAGATACTCGGCATTTTTTAATTTGTTGAAGGGCCAAATTATAAAATGCCAACTTTATAAATAAAGGGTTATGGTCCCTGAATTACACAAGCCTTAGCAACTCTCTAACTTTTTCTACGAAGAGCTAATTTCGGATCTAGGATTTGTGATAATTTGGAAGACCGAACCAAATTCTTCTTCTTCTACATCAGATAAACTATGGATTCAGGTATTACAATAGCTAGCTACAGATTCAGTATGCTTCCGCTGCTTATTATTTATATTTGTTCTCAATTAAATCAATATGGATTACTTATTTGTATCTAAGGTTTCATGATTGATCATCGTTAATGTATATCGATATCCTAACAAGTGGTATCAAAGCCACCCACTATTGATTTTATTGGGAAAAAACTATTTTTTATGGTTTCATCTGATCATGTACATATATATGATGAGTTGTTTGTTTGATGTATACATGTTGTCTTGCCATCTTAGAAACCGTTTCAATTCGTAAGGTACCTATTTACATAGAGGGTTAAAGTTTCAGTTTTGTATATTAAAAAAAAGGAGAAATGGTAGTCTTCCATTTCATCTAGTATTCAAATGAAAATGGCTAAGCACGTGAGCCATTTTACTCTATATATAATTTTTGGGCTTTGACTTTTCAAATCACCATGTTAAGCATTTTTTTTATGCACACCTTGATGCGTATGCTACATAATTCAATAGAACATAAATTTCATTCCATAATGATTGCACGGAAACATCCAGGTTAATCTTGCGTATGCATGCGGTCTTTCTTTGTCATGTATGTTGGTTTATTATTTGTACAACAAACATATTTTGTTCCTTTGTTTGTGCGAGTTGGATTCCGCCTCCAGCTAATCTAATAAATAAATAATGTTATGCTTATTCATGTTTATTTGGTTTCCACTTTCCACCAAAAGTTACCGCAGACCTAGTTTACAGGCTTTGATATCTAGTCCTATTTTACAGTATTTAAGATCTAAAAAAAATCATTTTTTTTTTGAAACAGTAAGTGATACGCCACCTCTTATTGTTGAATCTCTGGGAATGCAAAATATATGTTATGTGCATTATATTTCACTGTTGCATGTTACGCAAAATAAAGTCTTAACAACTTTATCGTACCTTAGATTTACGGTGAATTAAATTCACATTATTCATTGCAAGTTGTATATATATTCATGAACAATCCAGAATTTTGTTAAACTGTCATCATTACTTTTAGAATACTTTAATGATTGACTTGAACATTTTGGTTTACATAAGTCTATTTGGTACTTCATGTTACACGACAGTGAAGTAATATTATGATCTTCGGACATACTGACAATGCATGTGTAAATCAAATACAAGTAAAGTGACATGGTAGCATTTTATGTAGTTGCATTACGGTTTAGACATGCATATAGTAGATACTTCGTTTCAAGGATGGTTATTGAAACATAACATAATTATTACTTTTTGTGTGATTTCAAACAATAATATAATTTATGATAAATCAATGTAAATTTTTAACTCATGTACTATCTTAATGATAAACTAACATAGGATAAATGTACTTATTAGTACAACAATTGTACATGATCGCTTATTTATGCTATTTCAAACACTAAGATTATTAACAATAAATCAGTGTAAATGTGAATTGATCGCTTATTTTTGTAATTTCAAACATTAATATCATTTATGATAAATTAATGCAAGTGGTAAATTCATGTATCACCTTAATGGTGAATATATGAAATCATGTATAATCACTTATCTATGTAATTGCAAGAATTAATATCATTTATAATAAATTAATGTAAATGGTGAATTCATGTATCACCTTAATGATAAACTAATGTAGAACTAGTATAACCGCATAACGGTGGGAAAACTGACTTTGTAATACATCTTGATTACTTTCCGTATAATGAAAAAATACATTTCCATGTTGCTGTTTTTTATATATAGACATATTGAAAATTTCACCCACGTACCCTACCATTTGTTCAATCATAATTACTATTTATGACTAATTTGGGCATGTAATTCAAAAGCGATAAGAGAAAATAAACATCATGATTTTGGCTTTAAGGGCAAGGCTATAAGGCTGCAATTAATGTGGAACAACTTCTTGTATGACATATATGGATATAAATAAGGTAAACAATTACCATGCCCCATTAGGGAAAATGTTGAAATTTATAAAATTAACTAGATAGTTACTCCTGAGTTCCACCTATTATCTTTGAAGTAATAACAAATTATGTAATCAAAATATTTTTTTCCTATTACAGATAGATATCATATCATTCATGATAAAAACCTTAAAAACACAATTATCCATAATTAGAAATTCATTATACCAAATTGAATAAAATTTAACAAAACAGGCTTTACTTCTTGCAATAATTTTTTAATTTTTTCAAAAATTTCTCAATTTTAATAGGATTGCTTAAATTTTAGAAGAAAAATATCAATATATTTAAATTACAACGATTATTTTTAATGTTACCTTAATTGAAATTTCAAGTTTCATGATAAAATAATTCATTAACCTTTGAACAAATATATATAATTCGTATAAAATTTTATTACTTTAAAGTTTATTTTATTTACTAATATTTTTTTATTTCCAAAAAATATATTTTCTTTTAAAATAAATTAATAACTTAAATAAGAAGTAATAAATAAATAATGATTAATAGTCCTTAATAATTAAGATTGAATAATCAATATTCGATTATAATTACTATTTAATAATTGATGAATAAGAAATAATAATCAATAATTATTATTTTTAATGATTCATAATTAATATGAAATAACTAATATATATATGGTAAAAAAGACAACAAAAACTGGATTATATAGTTATTGTTGCAGGTTTTTCAATGAGCATTAATGAATCAAATTGTATAAGTCTTGTATATATCAGTTGATTGTATAAAGTGCATTTAATTAACATTAACGTTAAAATTGGTCATAAATGCACATAAAGAAAGAAAATATAAGAAACTGATATATAAGGCTTGTAATGATTATTCAATAGACATTGTAATTAATGCATCATTCAAAGGAGGACAAAATGTGTATTATGAAAAAGCTTCAGACGGACACAAGTTTTCGAATGCTCGGTACAATTAAGAAAAACCGACAAAGTCGGTTTGATAAACATACTAACTTGTACAACCATTGTACATGATTGCTTATTTATCTAATTTTGAACAATAATATCATTTATGATAAATTAGTGTAAACGCGAAATTCTTGTATCACAGTAACAATAAATTAATCTAAGGTAAATGTACCACTATATAGGATGTTTGTTTGTGTAATATCAAACATTGATATCATTTATGACAAACATTGACATCATTTATGACAAAATTAACGAAAATGATGTATTCATGCATGATTGCGTATTTGTGTAATTTCAAACATTAACACCATTTATCAAACTGACTTTGTCGGTTTTTCTTAATTCTACTGAGCCTTTGAAAACTTATGTCCGTTTGAAGCTTTTTTACAATACTCATTTTGTCCTCATTTGAATGATGCATTAATTACAATGTCCATTGAATAATCATTACAAGCCTTATATATCAGTTCCTTGTAATTTTTTTCTTTATGTGCATTTATGACCAGTTTTGACGTTAATGTTAATTAAATGCACTTTATACAATCAACTGATATATAAGACTTATACAATTTGATTCATTAATGCTCATTGAAAAAACCTGCAACAATAACTATATAATCCAGTTTTTGACGTCTTTTTTACCATATATATATTAGTTATTTCATATTAATTATGAATCATTAAAAATAATAATTATTGATTATTATTTCCTATTCATCAATTGTTAATTAATAACTACTACTTAATTATAATCAAATAATAATTATTCAATCTTAATTATTAAGGACTATCAATCATTATTTATTTATTACTTCTTATTTAAGTTATTAATTTATTTTAAATTTTTTTTTTTTGAAATAACAAAATATTAGTAAATAAAATAAACTTTAAAGTAATAAAATTTGATACGAATTATATATATTTGTTCAAAGGTTAATCAATTATTTTATCATGAAACTTTAAATTTCAATTAAGGTAACATTAAAAATAATCATTGTAATTTAAATATATTGATATTTTTCTTCTAAAATTTAAGCAATTCTATCAAAATTGAGAAATTTTTGAAATTTTTTAAAAATTACTGCAAGAAGTAAAGTCTGTTTTGTTAAATTTTATTCAATTGGTATAACGAATTTCTAATTATGGATAATTGTGTTCTTAAGGTAATTGTTTACTTACTTATATCCATATATGTCATGCAAGAAGTTGTCCAAGAACATTCATTTCATATGTAAAGTTATTTCACATTAATTGCAGCCTTATAGCCTTGCCTTTAAAGCCAAAATCATGATGCTTATTTTTTCTTATCACTTTTGAACTCCATGCGTAAATTAGTCATAAATATTAATTATGAATGAACAAATGGTAGGGTACTTGGGTGAAATTTTCAATATGTCCATATATAAAAAACAACAACGTGGAATTTTTTTTTTATTATATGGAAAGTAAATCAAGATGTATTAGAAAGTCGGTTTTTCCCACCGTTATGTGGTTATACTATTAATAAATTAATATAAATGGTGAATTCACGTATCACCTTAATGAAAAACTAATGTAGGGTAAACATACTAACTAGTACAAAAATTGTAATAATATCATTTATGATAAATTAGTGTAAATGGTGAACTCATGTACCACCCGAATGATAAATTAATGTATAATAAATGTAATTTCTAGTATGACCATTGTATAGGATGTTTATTTGTATAATCTCAATCATTAATATCATTTATGATAAATTAATGAAAATACCGAATTCATGCATGATCACTTATTTACATAATTTCAAAAATTAATTTCATTTATGAATTAATGTAAATGATGAATTCATGTACCATCTCAATGATAAATTAAAGTAGGATAAAACGCATTTACTAATACAACCAATTTATTTGTTTAATTTCAAACATTAATACCATTTATGATAAATTAGTGTAAATAATGAATTCATATATCACCTTAGTGATCGGTTAATGTAGGATAATTTACTTACTGGTACAACCACTATACAGGATGCTTATTTGTGTAATCCCAAATAATAGTATCACTTATGATAAATTAACGAAAAGGGTGAATTAATGAATGATTGGTGATTTGTGTAATTTCAAACATTAATATCATTTATAATAAATTAATGTTAACTGTGAATTCATATACCATCTTAATGAAAAATAATTTCAAACATTAACATCATTCATGATAAATTAATGTAAATGGTGAATTCATATACCACCTTAATGATAAATTAATGTAGGACAAATGTACTTACTAGTACAACGAGTATATGATCGCCTATTTGTTTAATTTCAAATACTAATATCATTTATGACAAAACAATGAAAATGAAAGTGTTGAATTCATGTATGATGCTTATTTGTGTAATCTCAAAACATTAGTATCATTTATGATAAATGAATGTGAATGGTGAATTCATCTTTTACCATAATGATAAGTTAATATAGGATAAATGTACTTACTAGTACAACCATTGTATATTATCGCTTATTTGTGCATTTTTAAACAATTAGTGTAACTAGTGAATTTATTTATCACTTTAATGACAAATTAATGTAGGATAAATGTATTTACTAGTAAGACCACAGTATAAGATGCTTATTTGTGCAATTTCAAACATTAATGTCATCTATGATAAATTAATGAAAATGGTGAATTCACGCATGATCTCCTATTTTTGTAATTTCAAAACGTCAATACCATTTGAGATAAATTAATGTAAATGGTAAATTCATGTATCGCCTTAATGATAAATTAATGTAGGATAAATGTACTTACTAGTACAGCCATTGTACATGAATTTTGTGATTTCAAACATTAATATCGTTTAAGATAAACTAATGTAAACGATGAATTCATGTATCAATATCACCTTAATGATAAATTAATGTAGGATAAACGTACTTACTAATACGAACATTGCATGGGATTGCTTATCTATCTGATTTCAATGGAAAAAAATTTAGTAGGATACAAATACCATTGTATATAGTTTCAAAAACACTCTTGTTATTACACTATAGCATGTTAGCACTTAAAGTTGAACCAGAAAATTAATTTTATTAGATTTTCTCAATATTAAGTCTTCTTAGTTACTTAAAACCAAATCTGCGTAATTATGGAAAAAATAAAGTTTTCTCAGTTTTCCAAAACATAGCATATATCTTTGTTCTCAGTTGTACTTTTTTGTGAAAAAGTTACCAGAGAACAAAAGTGTTTCAATGGATTCTCAAATTCATTTTCTACAGTTTACGTTACTGCTACAATATTTAGATCAGCTTCATTCATCATAATTTTTTCTAGAAACTAACTTAACAACCAAACGTTGCACTAACTCAATATTGTCTTCTTCACCACTTTGCACAAAAATATTTCTTTTTGCTGATACTCTATATAAAATTGTCAAAAGACAATATAATGATTATCGAATCATAAAATAAATTCATTCTATCTTTAAACAAAAAAAGGCCATGGATGGAATAAGCAGATTAAGTACATTTTTCTGGCTTTTCAATATTATTCATATATTATTCTTCCACTCATGAACCAATATTTACCTATTAAAACCATGTTAAAAACTGTATTATGCATACATTAGTATATAAAAAGGCTAACAAACTAAACTAAAAATATATCAATCATACTTTAGGTGCATAAAATGAGGTCATAACAACTTAAGATAAAGTAAACTGATGAACTATAAAATAAGAAATTAACATGTTAGGAGCGAAAATATACTTTATGAAGAAACAAGCTATTGTTTGCTAAGTAACCCAGTGTACATAAATACACAAAATTATTTTTGGAGTCCTAAGTCCAAGTTTCTTATATAAACAAATGACTTGTGTTTTACAAAGAAAATAGATGTAGTAATGCAAATGATTAATTTATGTCTAATTCTAGGCATCTATTTATGAAGACAATAGTGCAACACAAATAGTTTATGTATATTATCTATTTTATGTGCACGCGTGTGTGTGTGTATATATATACACTGTAACAAGCCGCATTCTGCGCATCGGAGGATCGTAGAATATTTATTTCTTTCCCGTATGAAGTCGTATGGTCATGTAACTTTGGGAAACACCTATTAGAGTCATTTCCCATGCTTATGATTTTTGTCGATTTTTAAATAACCGTTTTGCCCCTAGTTGGTACTGTTTTGGCCATAACTTTTTATTGGAAAGGAATTTTGACCTGAAACCACTTCCATTAGATTCGTTTGATGGCTTACCTTTCCGTAGAGTGGTCATAATAGCCAAACGGACTTACCGTTTGGGAAATATGGCTGAAATAAGGTTTGGAGGGTGAAAAACTGCTTAACCGGGCCAAATAGGGTGATTAGTGAGTAGGCCCATAACCCATTTCAGGATTAGGGTTATGGAGAGGCTGAAATGAAGTAGAGAATCATTTCATTTCAGTTTTCTAGCCTCCACTTATCACCAAGGAACCCTAAAAATGGCCTCCAACCTCTAAATCACATCCAAATCATCTTTTGATCAAGGATTAAGCTTAGCAACATCTAATCAAGGGAGATCTACACCAAATCAACATTGGAGCTGCTGTTTAGCATTGGGATTTGCATCAAATCAGAGATTTATTTCAGATCTTAGTTTATTTGTGGCTAAGGTGAGTGATTTGCATAGTTTTGCACTAATTATGGCTAATTAAGGGTAATTAGTGTTAATTAGCGAATTTAAACAAGATAAAATTCGGGGAAAATGTTCATGAAACCTTAAATGATGTTTTAGACCTCTGATATGAATTTGGCTTAATTTGGTTAAGTTTTGTTAATCCCATCATTAGTTTCACTTAAACATGCTTGAGGGGAAATATGGGGTTTTGGGTATGTTTGATCCATTTTAACCTATCATGTTGATGTTTTGATGTTGGTGGTTGATTATGCATGTTGCTATGACTGTATGATATGCTTTGTGATTGATTTCAATAGTTAGAATGGTCGAAAACGTCGTCGAATGGCGTAAACACTTGCTGGAAAAGCTTCAGGAAACAGTGCGGGTTTCGGATCGGATATGGGGGCTCAGATCGGATATGTTGAAATGGGCAAGGGATTCGATCGGATCGGAATCTGACACTTGAGAAAATTGGCAGAAAGGAAGGCCACGCTAACTGAACTGGGATCGGATCGGATAAAGGAGAAGCGGTCGGATCGGAGCACGTGAAGAATGAGGGAGCGGATCGGAGCGGAAGCACGAACTGGAGGGGAGATGGCACCCGACCCGACTCGAGGTGGGACACCTAACCCGACCTGAAGAAAGATGCCCGACCCGAACCGACGCGATGGAGTGGACCCGACCCGAACCGCTACAGAGGAAGATCCGAACTGACGCAACGCAGACACTCGACCCGAACCGATGGTTTGAAGAGAACCCGACCCGACCCAGTATTGACCAATAACCCGAGATGCAAAGGTAGTCCAATATGGGAAGTTAGAGCTTAGGATCTAGTTGGGAACCGATGAGTTCACTTCAGGTTGGGCTTTGCTGCGGGACGTGTGCTAAGGAGTTGTCAACGTTCATAACTTCGATTCACCACTAAAAATGGATGATGGGCTACTTATCAGTGCAGTAGAGTCATTATGGCTCGAGGGGCAAGGTGATGGTAGCAAGACTACGTTATCAGTGCAGTAGAGTCATTACGACTCGAGGGGCAAGGTGATGCGTAGTAAGACTATGAGCCAGCGCAGATGGGGTGAATAACTCCATGGGGCAAGTGGACATAGTAAAGGATTGGTAAGACTATGAGCCAGCGCAGATGGGGTGAATAACTTCATGGGGCAAGTGGACATAGTAAGGATTGGTAAGGCTATGAGCCAGCGCAGATGGGGTGAATAACTCCATGGGGCAAGTGGACATAGCAAAGGACTAGTGGCTACGTTATCAGTTCAGTGGAGCCATTTATGACTTCATGGGGCAAAGTGATCGTAGCAAGGATGGGTGATCGAAGTGGTGAATATCGTATGCTTTACGCACTGAGTGAGAGATGTGAGGATGGATGCTATGTTTGATTGTTTGCCACCACTATGACATGCACACCTCCCCCACCTCCGTATCTTTACACTGTTTGATATGGCACCTTAGAGTGTTGTACAGTATGTAGTGCTAACACTTTGGTTGCAGGTCCAGGTTCAGGTATGTTTTAGTCTACCTGTTATTGTTCACTTTAGATGCTTATCGCTCATACCAGGCTTTATGTCTGACCCAGAGTTTTATGTCTCCTCTTATTACTCTGGGTGCTCACACGAGCAGACTAGAGACAGGTTAGCTGGTGATGCGCGAGTAGCTGATTTGGAGGCGGGTAGGAGGCTTCCACGTATGATATATATATATACACATTCTCCCTGTGTCGTTGGTGGTCGCTACTTGGGCATTAGTAGTGTACCTCCTTTATCTTACTTTTGCTTTGAGACAGTTTGAAAGTTGTAATAAGCTGTATTTTGGATTTCCGCTGCTAGGATGCTTAGTTTTGGTTTTCAGCTTATGCACTATCTCTCCTGTTTTATGTCAAGTATGTCGTTATTATATTTTATTCTATGTGCTGTGAGACATTCTACAGGTTCTTTGTATGTTCATTTTCTTCTTCCCTTTTTCCTTCTGATGACCCGTTCCGTGCTAACTGGACATGTGTACAGCGCACTTTTGGAGTAAATGTCGGTTGGTGCAGGGCGGAATGTCACACTTGGTATCAGAGCTCTAGGTTGCGTAGTTAACCTAGGGGAAGACACTAGGGAGAGATAGTACGTATATGAGAGCGCGTATTTGTGATTACTTTGGTTTTCAAAAGCTATATGTATATACTATTAGTAGTATAAGAATGAAGTCGCACTGCACTAGCACCACTATGGGGTCGTTAATCGTTTCCCTTTTTCAGATTGACGATGAGTCTGGACACGAGGGGTGCTGGTAGAGGGACCAACCATGGGAATGCCGCTGACATGAGGGCGATGTTTACTAACCTCATGAGAGACATGCTTAGAGAAGTGCAAGGGGCAGTTCCCAATCCCGGGGTTGGTGTTGGCCCAGTAGTGCAGGCGCCTAGGGTCGATTTCGCCAAGTTGTGCAAGGATTAACTAATCTTGGTGGGAAGCCGTTCAACGGGACGGAGTCGACCACAGATGTTCAAGATTGGATGGATAGCTGTGATCGTATCTTCGATGACTTGGGTCTTGAGGATGCGATGAAGAGAAGGCTAGCGTCTCGTCAGCTGCAAGGGCGAGCGATGAATTGGTGGAATGCCATTAGAACAGCTACTCCAGAAGATCAGGTTACTTGGGTTCAGTTCAAGGCTCGCTTTAGCGAGAAGTTTATTCCAGCGGCCCAGAAGTCAGTGTTGTTCAAGAAGTTCTTGGAACTCAAGCAGAACGGAAGGGCAGTTTCTGACTATATTGCTGAGTTCGACACCTTGTCGAAGTATGGACTATCTCTTATCGACACTCCTGAAAAGAAGAATGAGAAGTTCATTACTGGTTTGGATGGATACTTGGGGGAAAGGCTTATCAACCACATCGATGAGACTTTTGAATCGATTGTGGGGAAAGCTTTGAGATCAGAGAGTCTTTACCCTAAGCCAAAGACTGAGGCTGCATCTGCAGAAGGGCCAAAGCCGCAAGCAGGCGGTGGAGGCAAGAATAACTCTCAGAATAAGAGGAAGCAGGACCAATCTAAGGGTGGCCAGAAAAAGAACAAGAAGGATGTTGAGTGCTTCAGCTGTGGTATGAAGGGCCATTATGCAAAAGATTGTCGGGCCAAGCCAGCGGATAAGAAGTGCTTCAACTGTGGTCAAGTGGGACATTTCAAGGATAAGTGTCCGCAACCTCTTAAGGAGAAGCAGATTGTGAAAGCATATGCTATTGATGTTGTTCCTTCTTCGTCAAATGCCCCAACTGCGGCGGAGAAAGGAAAGAATGTTGTTATTCAAGGTATGCTTTCTATTTATGATGTACCAGTTCGAGTTTTGTTTGATACCGGGGCTTCCCGTTCCTTCATATCTAGTGACCTGGTAGATAGGTTCGGACTGGAACCCGAGATAGTCGATAGACCATTGGTTGTGACGAACCCGATTGATGGTTCGACTAGTCTTAGTATGATTTGCAGGAATTTGGTCTTATCGAGTCATGGATGTATGTTTTTTTGTGATTGCCTTGTTTTGGGCTTTACTGGGTATGGCATTATATTGGGAGTCGATTGGCTCCAAAGATACGGGGTGGTGGTAGACTGTGAGGGCTTTTTGGTGACAGTGAGGGCGGATGATGGGTGGAGGGTAGTGTTTGGTAGTCTACCTAGTGATGGGGTTATGGCTAGTTTTGTAAATTCCCTCGACATCCCGCAGGATGAGTTGTCAGATGTGCCCGTGGTTGGCCAGTATCCGGACGTCTTCGAGGAGGTGACCGGGCTTCCACCACACCGAGAGATTGAGTTCCGTATTGATTTAGTGAAAGATGCCAGACCTATAGTGATGCCACTTCGTCGTATGGCACCAAGGGAGCAGCGAGAGCTCGGGGTGTAAGTCAGCAATCTTTTGAAGAAGGGACTTATTAGAAGGAGTGTCTCCGAGTGGGGAGCACCAGTTGTGTTTGCCACTAAGGCAGATGGTTCCCTTCGTTTGTGTGTGGACTATCGCGAGTTGAATAAGGTAACGAGGAAGAATAAGTATCCTCTACCGCGGATAGATGATTTGTTTGATCAACTGGAAGGAGCAAGAGTGTTCTCCCAGTTGGACCTCGCGACAGGATTTCATCAGCTACGAGTAGCAGATGAGAGTGTTCCGAAAACGGCATTTAGGACGCCGTCTGGATTTTATGAGTGGTTGGTCATGCCATTTTGGTTGACCAATGCACCAGCCTATTTTGTGGATCTTATGAATCGAGTATTCAGAGATCTGTTGAATAAGTTTGTTCTTGTGTTCGTGGATGATATCCTTGTTTATTCAAGGACAGAGGAGGAACACAAGGGACACTTGAGGATAGTGATGGAGGTGTTGAGGAAACACCAATTGAAAGCGAAATTCTCTAAGTGTCATTTTTGGAGAAGGGAAGTGAGATTCTTGGATCATGTTGTTTCAGAGAGTGGTATTGCCGTGGACCCTGCGAAGGTGGCTACGGTACAGGATTGGCCTACACCCAAGAATGCAACAGATGTAAGAAGTTTCTTGGGATTAGCTGGGTATTATCGTAAGTTTATCCAGGACTTCTCCAAGATAGCAGCACCGTTGACTCATTTGACTAAGAAGAATCAGTCCTTCGTCTGGGACGGAGTGTGTGATAATGCATTCAAGAGTCTAAAAGATAAGTTGACGCGTGCGCCAGTGTTAGTCATTCCTAAGGGGAATGAAGAGATGACGGTATACACGGATGCTTGTGGTACTGGATTGGGTGCTGTATTGATGCAAGGAGGTAGGGTTGTAGCTTATGCTAGTCGACAGCTAAAGCCGCATGAGAAGAATTATCCTACCCATGATTTGGAATTAGCAGCGATCGTGTTTGCGCTGAAGATGTAGAGACACTATCTCTTGGGAGAAAGATTTGAGTTGTTCACCGATCATAAATCGTTAAAGTATCTCTTCTCTCAGAAAGATCTGAATCTCCGTCAGCAAAGATAGTTAGAGTTCTTGGCTTCGTATGATTTTGAGATCGCATATACACCTGGGAAAGGTAATGCGGTAGCCGATGCCTTGAGTAGGAGACATGCCAGTTTAGGGGCAATGTTTCTTTGAATGGAAGCAACTGGAGTATATCGCGGGGTTTGATTTCAGACCATAGTGCGAATTGGATCCAGTTATGCTAGCTAGTTTGACGATCAGACCCACTTTGATAGAGCGGATTGGTTCCAGCCAGAGGGACGATCCTAATCTATTGGAAATCATCTCCAAGTTAGAGATGGACATCGACGGTGAGGAGATGAATGTGTATGGGCTTGATCGAGATGGATGGCTTCGGAAGAATGGAAGAGTAGTTGTACCCAACGTAAATGGGTTGAGAGATGAAGTGCTTAGAGAATGTCATCACTCAAAACTGACTATACATCCCGGTGGTAATAAGATGTATCGAGACATGAAACAGACTTACTACTGGGAAGGGATGAAAAGAGACATTGGGAAGTTTATATCCAAATGCATGAATTGCCAGCTAGTTAAAGCCGAGCAAAAGAAGCC
This sequence comes from Allium sativum, assembly GCA_030737875.1. Lineage (NCBI taxonomy): Eukaryota > Viridiplantae > Streptophyta > Magnoliopsida > Asparagales > Amaryllidaceae > Allium > Allium sativum. The sequence goes on from JASFAX010000024.1 coordinate 25,297,192, forward strand.
TAGTGGGCTATTGCAACCATTAGAAATTCCCGATTGGAAATGGGAGCAAGTCTCGATGGATTTCATCGATGGTTTACCAAGGACTAGATCGGGATATGATAGCATTTGGGTAATTGTGGATCGATTGACTAAGAGCGCAAGATTTATACCAGTCAAATCGACCAGAACGGCAGCCAAGTTGGCAGAATTGTATATGAAGTGGGTAGTGAGATTTCATGGAGTACCCAAAAGCATTGTGAGTGACCGAGACCCGTTATTCACTAGTGGGTTTTGGAAGAGCTTACAAGAGGCTCTAGGGTCAGGATTACATCTCAGTACCGCATATCATCCTCAGACCAACGGTCAGACGGAGAGGGTGAATCGTATATTGGAAGACCTCTTGAGAGCTTGTATATTTGATTTTGGTGGATCATGGGATGACCATTTGCATCTAGTAGAGTTTGCATATAATAATAGCTACCAATTCAGTATCGATATGGCTCCATATGAAGCTTTGTACGGAAGACCGTGCAACTGACCATCATGTTGGATAGAGACTGGCGAGAAGTTTATGCTTGGACCAGATGTGGTGAGAGAAACTTCCGTTAAGATCAAGATCATTCAACGACGAATGAAAGCTGCCCAAGATATGCAGAAGAGTTATGCTGATAAGAGGAGAAGAGACTTGAAATTCTCCGTTGGTGACTTGGTGTTTGTCAAGATCTCTCCGTTAAAGAGCGTGATTCGATTTGGCAGGAGAGGCAAGTTGGCACCAAGATTTGTTGGCCCATTCCCTGTTCTTGAACTAGTCGGGAATTTGGCATATAGAGTTGGCTTACCAGAGAAGATGGAGGGAGTTCACAATGTATTTCATGTTTACCAACTAAGGAAGTTCGTTCACGACTCAGATATGACTATTTCACCTGATCAGTTAGAGGACTTCGAAGTAGAACCCGTAGCGGTTGGGAACCGCAAGCCGATTCGTATTGTGGGGCACGATACGAAGCAACTTCGAAGGAAGGCGGTGAAGCTAGTCGAGGTTCAGTGGGGCGAGAACGAGAATGATTGCACTTGGGAGACAGAGGAGAGCATTAGGAAGGCATATCCAGAACTCTTTGCCTGGTAAGATTTACTTTGCGATTTAGTTATTCCGCATGCTAGGATAGACTTATTTTACTTGTTTTGCATGTTTGATGGTTGTTTTATGGTTGATAGGCATGCGGGACCCTTTTGTGTGTTTTGGTTAGGGAATTTCGGGAGCGAAATTTCTTAAGGGGGGGAGAATGTAACAACCCACATTCTACGCATCGGGGGATCGTAAAATATTTATTTCTTTCCCGTATGAAGTCGTATGGTCATGTAACTTTGGGAAACACCTATTAGAGTCATTTCCCATGCTTATGATTTTTGTCGATTTTTAAATGACCATCTTGCCCCTAGTTGGTACTGTTTTGGCCATAACTTTTTATTGGAAAGGAATTTTGACCTGAAACCACTTCCATTAGATTCATTTGATGGTTTACCTTTCCGTAGAGTGGTCATAATAGCCAAACGGACTTATCATTTGGGAGATATGGCTGAAATAAGGTTTGGAGGGTGAAAAACTACTTAACCGGGCCAAATAGGGTGATTAGTGAGTAGGCCCATAACCCATTTCGGGATTAGGGTTATGGGGAGGCTGAAATGAAGTAGAGAATCATTCCATTTCAGTTTTCTAGCCTCCACTTATCACCAAGGAACCCTAAAAATGGCCTCCAACCTCTAAATCACCTCCAAATCATCTTTTGATCAAGGATTAAGCTTAGCAACATCTAATCAAGGGAGATCTATACCAAATCAACATTGGAGCTGCTGTTTAGCATTGGGATTTGCATCAAATCAGAGATTTATTTCAGATCTTAGTTTATTTGTGGCTAAGGTGAGTGATTTGCATAGTTTTGCACTAATGATGGCTAATTAAGGGTAATTAGTGTTAATTAGCGAATTTAAACATAATAAAATTCGGGAAAAATGTTCATAAAACCTTAAATGATGTTTTAGACCTCTGATATGAATTTGGGTTAATTTGGTTAAGTTTTGCTAATCCCATCATTAGTTTCACCTAAACATGCTTAAGGGGAAATATGGGGTTTTGGATATGTTTGATCCATTTTAACCTATCATGTTGATGTTTTGATGTTGGTGGTTGATTATGCATGTTGCTATGACTGTATGATATGCTTTGTGATTGATTTCAATAGTTAGAATGGTCGAAAACGTCGTCGAATGGCGGAAACACTTGCTGGAAAAGCTTCAGGAAACAGTGCGGGTTTCGGATCGGATCGGATATAGGGGCTCGGATCGGATATGTTGAACTGGGAAAGGGATTCGATCGGATCGGAACCTGACACTTGAGAAAATTGGCAGAAAGGAAGGCCACGCTAACTGAACTGGGATCGGATCGGATAAAGGAGAAGCGGTCGGATCGGAGCACGTGAAGAATGAGGGAGCGGATCGGAAGCACGAACTGGAGGGGAGATGCCACCCGACCCGACCCGAGGTGGGACACCCGACCCGACCTGAAGAAAGATGCCCGACCCGAACCGACGCGATGGAGTGGACCCGACCCGAACTGCTACAGAGGAAGATCAGAACTAACGCAACGCAGACACTCGACCCGAACCGATGGTTTGAAGAGAACCCGACCCGACCCAGTATTGACCAATAACCCGAGATGCAAAGGTAGTCCAATATGGGAAGTTAGAGCTCAGGATCCAGTTGGGAACCGATGAGTTCACTTCAGGGTTGGGCTTTGCTGCGTGACGTGTGCTGAGGAGTTTTCGACGTTCATAACTTCGATTCACCACTAAAAATGGATGATGGGCTACTTATCAGTGCAGTAGAGTCATTATGACTCGAGGGGCAAGGTGATGGTAGCAAGACTACGTCATCAGTGCAGTAGAGTCATTACGACTCGATGGGCAAGGTGATGCGTAGTAAGACTATGAACCAGCGCAGATGGGGTGAATAACTCCATGGGGCAAGTGGACATAGTAAAGGATTAGTAAGACTATGAGCCAGCGCAGATGGGGTGAATAACTCCATGGGGCAAGTGGACATAGTAAGGATTGGTATGGCTATGAGCCAGCGCAGATGGGGTGAATAACTCCATGGGGCAAGTGGACATAGCAAAGGACTAGTGGCTACGTTATCAGTGCAGTGGAGCCATTTATGACTTCATGGGGCAAAGTGATCGTAGCAAGGATGGGTGATCGAAGTGGTGAATATCGTATGCTTTACGCACTGAGTGAGAGATGTGAGGATGGATGCTATGTTTGATTGTTTGCCACCACTATGACATGCACACCTCCCCCACCTCTGTATCTTTACACTGTTTGATATGGCACCTTAGAGTGTTGTACAGTATGTAGTGCTAACTCTTTGGTTGCAGGTCCAGGTTCAGGTATGTTTTAGTCTACCTGTTATTGTTCACTTTAGATGCTTATCGCTCATACCAGGCTTTATGTCTGACCCAGAGTTTTATGTCTCCTCTTATTACTCTGGGTGCTCACACGAGCAGACTAGAGACATGTTAGCTGGTGATGCGCGAGTAGCTGATTCGGAGGCGGGCAGGAGGCTTCCACGTATGATATATATATATACACATTCTCCCTGTGTCGTTGGTGGTCGCTACTTGGGCATTATTAGTGTACATCCTTTATCTTACTTTTGCTTTGAGACAATTTGAAAGTTGTAATAAGCTGTATTTTGGATTTCCTCTGCTAGGATGCTTAGTTTTGGTTTTCAGCTTATGCACTGTCTCTCCTGTTTTATGTCAAGTATGTCGTTATTATATTTTATTCTATGCGCTGTGAGACATTCTACAGGTTCTTTGTATGTTCATTTCCTTCTTCCCTTTTTCCTTCTGACGACCCGTTCCGTGCTAACTGGACATGTGTACAACGCACTTTTTGAGTAAAAGTCGGTTGGTGCGGGGCGGGCCGTCACATACACACACACACACACATACACATACACACAAAAAAAAACATACGTGTATGTGTGTGTACACACACATACATGAAACAACAAGAAAGATTGAAGATCATTACCATATGTTATACGAAAAGATGGTGAACAACCATCTAATTTAATTAAGACTATGTTTGGATTGTTTATGTGATATTACAACAAGATATTTCTTTGCTGGTGACTTGTAAAATTGGACTGGTTAGGTATCGCTAGGCAAACAAATCTTGTAATGCATTGTTTTTCAAAAAATAAAATAAGAATAAACAAAGAAACATCAAAAATAATAGAAGCCTTATTGCACAAGCATAAAATGCAAACATTATTGCACTATATTTATTGTTAGACCAAAAAATGGCTCTAACACCCAATAGACAAGATCTTGAAGAGAACAATGAAGAAAAATAAACTAGAAACAAAGAAAAATAAGCCGACACACAAGATTTATAGTGGTTCAGCGTTAACAAGCCTACGTCCACTTTATAACTCTTCAATGCAGTAGGGAATTATGATTACAATGTTTTGTATCACTCAAGCACTCGAATACGATCAATTTTCTCTTTTATTCAATGAAATTGCACCCGAGATGGATAATATAAGAGGAGGGTTAAATAAAAATGGTGGCAGCGATCTTGAGTGTTCACGAATTCAAGTGGCCCAATGTCCTTTTCTTCACATTTAGATCGGGTATATATATAAGGTTTGGATAAGGATTTTAGGCGGGAACGGTTGCTTGTATACATGGCATGGCCTCCGGCCTTGTAGCTATGTGGTGGATCAAGTCTGTGGAGTTAGTGGGTAGTAGGTTGAGGCCACGTGTCACATATCCCAATTATGTAGGAGATGGTAGAAGAAGTAGCAATGGCTCCAAGCAATAAAGGAGTTGGCATCGGGACGGGTCTCCCCATTTGACCTGAGCTCACTATTCGATTCGAACTCACCATTCGACCCGATGCCCTATGATCTATTCGATCTAAGGTTTTTGTTTTCCAACTAGCTTGACTCTTACCCTCTTTGAATGTGATTGATCATCGGTAGCCTTATCTAAAGGCAGGCTAACATTTTGCCAGCTAAAGAACGACTTATCGTAGATGAGGCGTGCTTTGAACTTAGTAATCCGTCCAACCTTGAATAGACAGTAGTCAACTGTTCTATCCATGCATTGAGTCGTATTTTTTGACTTCTATACACCATGTATAAATAGGAGGTCATGCCCAAAATCATTTCTGATGCATCTGGTAATTCAGGATCTTTAACCGGACCACAAGTAACTCCTTCAACTTTTGTCGGATCAAAAAGTCAAAATTATGAGTTTGGATCGTATCGCTTTATTGGATATCACAAAAGATTACACATACCAGTCGTCCAAATTAATTCTTCTTGACTGTTAGAATTCGATTATTGCATATATCTATGATATATTGTCATGATCACGCAGTAGTTGGTGAGATTGTTCTCCTCTTTCTTTTAAATTTTCTACACTTATTGCTTACACTTCTTCGGGTCGGAAAATATTGGTTGGCTTCGGGTCAAAAATACCCGAAACGATGTTCTTCCGAACCGAACAGTCCCAACTTTCCCATCCATCTTCGATGGGTCAAATCATCCATCCTTTTTAGGGGACACAAGCCGTTGGTTTGTGTGGCATATACATTGGAGTGCTCGATCCTTTTCTTTTTTATTTTACTTCTTTATCATTGAATTAAACTGTACCCGCAAACCTCAATCATCAAACTTCTTAAACATGTTTCGATTCTCGAATTCGGCCTACAGGTGGGTTGCGAACCAATTTAATTCATGTTCTAATCCAATATTTTCAAATAAATTCATTCTGAAAAAACTATATTAATTCTTTTTGACTCTGTTATTATGTTGATGGCTCTGACTTTGAGTTCACAGCCATCACCAGCATCGTCGGAATGCTGCTGGTGATAGGCGTGGTGTCTTTGCTCTCCCGACAAAGTCGGAGGGGTCGGCTCAATGGTTTGTTCTTTGCCTTAGTGAATCAAGAAGAAAGGAGGAAGCAACAAGGTTACTTAGCTATGAAGGAAGGAGAAAAGGACGAATACTAGATTCGGATCGAATGGATGGCTTGTAGTGAGAAAGGGTTCATTGGGTTATCGGTTTTACGGATGAAGTGGGATCGGGTCGAGCTGTTTCGACCCGGAGCTGTTTTGACCCGGAGCATGCAAGCATGGAGTTGTGTCATCTAATCCATTCGGTCCGAACGAATTCGACCCGGCCCAAACGATTTCGAGCCGATATACTCGATTCGAATCCATGCTACGCATGCAACTTCCATGGACTTGTGCTCATACCCAATTCAATGAACAAGATAATCAAGAAAGCGATAACTTAGAATGTATATATAATCCGAGACGTGTCAGCATATCACATATCCTTTCGAACAACTAAGATAGAGCCTTTATAAGCTTGGACTTTAAAACTGCACTACACACTTAATTGGTGATCCTGGAGTTAAACGTACAAATTCTTCAATGTTGTGACGCATATCAAATATTTGCATGTCTTTGCTGATCCTTCTATGTTTTATCACATCTGCACTATACACATTAGCACACACACTGGGGAACACAAGTTACTTCCATCCAATATGTAATGTTTTTTGCATAGAATAGCAAACATATCTAGAAGATACCCGACAAGATATTCGGAATCTGAAAAAGCAAAAGCTTCAGAGTCGTCTACTAATCCTGACATTCTTCCGTCGGATTCTAACTCAAATAGTACTGATTCTGAATTCGAAGTTAATCTTCACAAAGATGTAGGATCATTCAAGGGAGAGACTTCTACTGACGAAGAAAATGGAGGAGTGGGAGAAAATCAGCTCCTGATGAATTTAACAATGCAGTTATTCTACAATAACTTCCTGACTTCTGGGTTTCTACAACGGATGAACCCCGACTCAGACGACTATGTCTGAAGCATGGAATATCTTGGGAAGAAGTCTTGGTGGCCATGAATATTCTCAACAGACCTCAAGATCCCCCCCGGGGGGGGGGGTACATGGCAATCAGCAGGCTAATGTGCTCAGTCGGAGCCATTACTCCATTCCCTCCTTTTGTCATCGATTTTTTAAGAAGATTGGGGATAGCTCCAATGCAACTCCAACCGACAGCTTACTCCTATTTGTACACACTGTACATAGCATACATGGAGGTTCTAAGTGTGGATCCCACCTTCGAAGATGTAACTTTTTCTATCACTTCAAGCATCGTCAAAAAGAGACTCATTCCTTTCTCTATTTTGAATCTGTTCCCAAAAGAAAGATCATTGGTGACAGATTTGACAATGCATGAGACATATGGCCCAAGTGGTTTTATATTCGACACCAGCCCAGGAGTGCTAGGAAGTGGCTACAATCTAGTGAGTTTCAAATCTTAGCTTCCTCGCTTTAACTATACTTTCATATGTGTTGACCTTTCTTTTTCATTTCAACTCCAAATCCAAAAAAAAACATAGGTCAAAGTATATTAAGATCGTCCGAATACTTTATTGAATGCCAACTCGGATTTCTTATATTAGAAAGTGCTTAACGGACGAGTTCCTTCATCGTCATCATCTTCTTGACATGCGGCACAGTATAGGTGCTCGGGGTTATGCTTATATATACGTGCCCCCGGTTCAAGTTCTTCCTGTACCTGAGGGGGATGGAAACGTGCCCTTAGCCGAGGGATAAACAAGAACTGCAACTGAGGTTGGAAAGGGCTTGAAGAGTAAGGATCCAACAGGTATTTTCAAGAACCACAACAAGGAGAGAAGGAGACAACTCCTGAGAGAGAGCCTATTGGGATTCCCAAGAGTCCCTCCCCAACAAATGTTCATAACTTCTGGAAAGACCGATCGGGCAGGAACCTCTTGATACTTCCATAAAAGACACCTCTATTCTTTAGAGGCAGCCTTCTCATAAGGCTCCGTCTCCCACCAAGTCACCTGTTCACAATCCCCATCAAGAGGAGTCCATATTTAAAGGCTTGGGTGATCTCGCCTTGCCAAACCAGATATATTCTTCCCAAGATCTTGGCTCCAGCTCTTTCTTTCCACCTTCTGAAGTGGAAGTCATGCTAACTAAAACCAGAAGGACCACACCTACAAGCCTAACTCCAGGCTTCGGTCCTTCAAGGGGATCACTTAGGACACGTACCACAACGACACTGCATGTCACAACACCTGTGTGTTACACTACTTCTTGGTTTTAATACTAGTCTATGTTAACTTGAAGGAACAATGTCTTACCGCGGTTATAATCCAAGGAGTCTCTGCAAGAGTCTTCCTTGGTACAAATTCGAGGTCACAAGCGATCATAGAGATAGTCGTGGGAGGTATGATAGGAGGCATTACCAATAACAACATCACTAGTCCTCTCGCTCCCGTTCTCCAGCTCGTTCGGATTCCGGCAAGTACATAAGTCATTAAAGCCATTACAATGGGGATAAACAAACTTCCAAAGTTCCACCCACTCGAAATGTGCCATATCCTCATAACAAGCCATCTAAAAAGCATCCTAATCCTAAGGATAAGTCCCAAGATAAAGACAAGGACAAAGCCAGCACAATTCTTGTTACTTCTAAAAGCAGGTCCATCGATATTTCTACATCAAAACCTGTTGTGCTAGACGCTTCCATAGAGCAAGGAATAAAAGTCTTAAAAGATCAATTTCCCGACTACTACTTCGGACATATGCATTTCATGCCCAACCTCGAATTGGTCACTACCAATTAGTCTGACAGAGTTAAATCTCAAATAGACTTCATGGATCGACAATATAAAGAGACTTGCAAATACGCTCAAAAGCTGTCTAAAATAATCAGGGAACTCGAGATGGACCTCAATAATCAGAGACACATATGGGAATGCGACATGTCACATATTAAAAGTGTTGAGAAGGAATGTGAAGATGCTCAAGCCTAGCTCGCCTTTGTACAACGCGATGCTAAAAACTACAAGAAGCTGCATAACGAGCTACAACAGCGCTTCCATGATGAGCTCGACTACAATAGCAAGGAACGCACAACTCTTAAAAAGCAGATAGAGAGTTCCACGACCAAGAGTACCGAATTGAATCTGTCTTATACTTGTCTTAAGCAAGAGAATACGGATCTTAATAAGGAGATTGCCAATCTGAAGGCCAAGCTGAAGGAGGCTGAGGAGAGAGCCGTATTAGCTGAGGGTCACGCCAACATCACACTTGAATCCGCTTCTTCTTCTAAGGTACAACTCGTCGAGGATCAAGGAGAGTTGGAGGATTTTGAACATCTTTTAATATCCTTCTTCGCCCAAGTAGATTGAACTCGCGACGTATCATGGATACGGGATTATCCCACTACACTAGCCGATGCATGGGACGGGCTTGTCGATGAAGAGATATGAAGATTAAAGGTCGATATTGTCGACGAGGAGGATTTTTTGAGGACATTCTTGAAGGACAAGGAGCCGGAGCGCTTAGCGGAAGGGAGAAGATTACTGAAGGAGTGAATAGATACTGCCAAACGCCAAGCTAAGGGCAAAGGTGCTACCGAGGGTGGCTCCAATTCTTCCTCCGCGATGCCCAAAACTGTAGAGATGGAGAAATATGACCTCAAACGTCCGAGGATTACCCAAAGCACATTTCTATCTCCTATCATCGACGCTGCAACTCCTGCTACTCCTAGATACAAGTCAGCTAAATGTATCTCCACCTTTTCTCTGCAATTTGTCAAAGCTATTCTATCATGTCGTTGTATTATGAAGCATCCAATTGAATGGCCCATTTTTTCTCCAAAGCTAATAACTATTGCTCTTCCTTTAACTACGAAGCCTGCCGATGAAATAGAAGAAAAACAAAAGGAGTTGACTGACAAGTCTATAATGCCCTCCAGTACTGAAGCCCCCAAGAAGGGACAGATGGTTGACGCTTTAAAGGATCTCGATGGCAAGGAAGGTGAAGTGGATGCAGATGTTGTAGTCACTGGAGCCTTCGATGAGACTGATAATCTAACCCTTGCATAAATGAAAGCAAGAAATAAGCAACTCTTGAAGGCTATAATTGAAAATCTAGAAGTGCCTAACTCGGTCGAGCCTATCCAAATGGTTCCCCCTCCTGGCACCAAGGAGTCCATCAAGCTTTCGAGATCAATCACCATAGACATGTATTCCCAATTCGTTGTTGGTTCGTAAGATCACTTAACCGAGAAATTCAAGAGGAAGAAGTGCATCCTTATCGATGCTGAGAAAGAGAAGCAGCAGAAGATCAAAGAGTCCAAGAAATCCAAGGCTACCCCTAAACCAAAGTGAAGCCTTTTCTAGATTTCTTTTTTGTTTTCCACTGGCCTGCTTTGGTTGTTGCAAGAGCAGCCCTCGCATTTTTGTATTGCATAAATCTACACTTTGTAAATAAAACAGTGTTCCTGCAATGTCACATGTATGCAAGTTTATTATTACCTTCAATACGACATTTTCATAGTCAAAATATTACTAAGCTAAGTAATAAACAATAAAACACATCACAATTAGCTAAACTTTTTGATTCAAAATCCTTGCAATTAAAGCATTACTAAACTAAATAATAAACATAAGGTCACAATGCAACTATTTAAAGGGTGTGAAGTGTCTGTATATGCCCCCAATCAATTTCGAACAGAGTTTCTGGACAAGGCATGTTTAGGATTTGTTAGTAACGGCACACAACTGTCCCCTGCATTGGCGGGGATTTCGCTCTCCGCTCGCACTAGTGCCCCCAGTCCTTCTATGGTGTAAGAGCCCAGTTCCTCGAGCACTTAGTCTGAGTGCTTTTATACTCTCCTTTCGTAAGTCCTTATTAGAGTTAGGATTAAAGTGGCCTCTATTCATGGTGCACCATTTCATGCTTACCCTTTTATACTCACTCTCAAATCAAGAGAGTTTGATTTAGTCATGCGAACGATCACGTCATTTGCTTCGGCATTTCATCTACACTCTAATTCTTAGAGTGGGAATTTACCGATTCGAGTGTCGATATCAAACTCGAATTTAGTTCGAACTCTGTTCCAAACTCTGGGATACGGAGTTGGCTTAGCAACTGGCCAAGTCACATTAACCCAAGCCTTGCCCTCCTTTGCCCTCATGCCAAGGACAAAGGTTGCTTATGAGGATAACCGAATTGCATCCCTATCGCCTATACTCACTCCATTGATTCATGAGGAAGAGTCTCAAACACATATGATATTCTAAAAAACAAAAGTCATCTAGAAATAAATGCAGTAAATAACAAGGGATACATGATATTTTTATAGTGGTTCGAATAAATCTTAGCCTACATTCACTTTATAACCTCTTGTTTATATTGACCAAATAGTCTTGGGCAAGTCATGCCCCATTACATAGCCTGATAAACAAAAGGAAAAATTACAATTTCTAGTTAGTAGTGACGTATATGCTCAAAGTTCCATGCTGTCGGAAGCTGATCGTCATCAACGGTTGTTAGTCTGAAAGCTCCATTATCAAGCCTCTGTTGATTGACGTATGCTCCTTCCTACTTTGGTTCCATGATAGTAGGGGTCGGGAAGACACGTTCAGTAACAGGTTGCCAGATCCAAAAATTTTAGGTCGAACCTTCTGGTTGTAGTATCGGTCAACATGACGTCTACGCTCTGAGGCACGCAAGTCTGCCTCGTCCCTCTTCTTGTCAATTATGTCCATGGATTAAAGAGAAGTGCTTTGTTTGTCATGGGATCGTAGTATGTTGCCCGATGAGAGGGGACTTTAAGCTCTACCAGGATGAAAACATATGAGCGATATGATAGTGAAAACGGAGTGTTGCTTGTTATTGTCTTGTAGGTTGTTCGATATGCCCATAGAGCCAGAGGTAATTCATCAACCCATATGGAATTTACCTGTTCCAATCGCTTTTTCAGAATGGACTTGATGTTCTTATTCACAGCTTCAACCTTTCCATTCGATTGCGAATGCACCACAACAGTGTATCTTTTCTCAATGCGGTACCGTTGGTAAAATTCTATGAATTTTGCGCAGTTGAATTGGGTCCCATTATCGGTTAAGATAGTTTTGCGGATTCCAAATCTGCATATAATATTTTTGACAATGAAGTTGATCGCTCGCTTCGTTGTGATCGTGGTTAGTTGTTCGGCCTCTGCCTACTTTGTAATGTAATCCACAACCACGATCGCATACTTTGCTCCGCCATTAGCAATTGGGAGGCTCCCAATGATGTCAATTCCCCATGCAGCAAATGGTCATGGACTCACCATCGAGGTAAGTTGTCTAGGAAAAGCTTTAGGAATCCTTGCAATTTTTTGGCACTTATCACAGCATCGTGAATAATCAGCTGCGTCCTTATTTATGGTAGGCCAGAAGCAGTCATACCTCATTATCTTCTTTGCCAATGTCTATCCTCTGGTGTTATCGCCACAATCGCCTTCATATATTTCCTTCAATACGCATTTGACGCCATCATGAGCTACACACCAGAGCAATGGACCAGAGAACCCCCTCCCCTCTGTAGAGCATGTCCCACTGCATAACATATCTTGATGCTTTAGGAACAATAGAACGCCTTTGGTACTTCCTTTCTGGAAGGATTTCATGCTGCAAGAAATTTTTTATGGGGGTCATCCCGGACTCTCTTTCGAGTCAGCTTCAGAAGCTTGGTCAACTTCCATCTGATCAATGCTTGGGATATCTAATGTCTTGATCGGGACCGTTTCCACGTCTCCTGGGTTATCAGAACTGGCTAATTTGGCAAGTCTGTCAACCTTCTGATTTTTTGCCTGTCGAATATGAGAAATGTTATAAAGTTCCAATCCACCTAACAACTGGTCGACCCGCTCAAGGTCTGCATGTCGTGGCCCCTTTGTCTGTAACTCCTTCCGAATCGGGTACACAACAATCTGGGAGTCACAGAAAATATCTAGTGCAGCTACTCCCAATAAGGCATAATAGATTGACCGTCCTTCATGAGTTAACAATACAACTCCGGCACAAGACCGTCGATCATTTCGAGCACCATTTGTATATAGCTCCAGGTGCTTGATTCTGATTTGATTTTCGAAGGGCCAGCCTCCTCATCCAATATGTCTTCTTTAGGGGTGGGGAATTCAACTATGAAATCTGCTAACGCTTTCCCCTGAGTGGACTTCCTTGGGAGGAAAGTGAGGTCGGATTGGCTCAGTTCAATGTTCCATTTAAGTAATCTCCTAGACGCCTTGGGTCATTGAAAGACCTATCGTAGCGGCTGATCAGTATATATCACGATTGGATGAGCTTGGACGTAATGATGCAACTTCTTTGAAGCGATCAATAGGCTGTAAGCGAGCTACTCAATCTTCGAGTACCACAGCCAACTTCTTACTCACATAATATACTGGTCTTTGAACCCTATCCTCCTCACGAATGAGAGCTGAACTGATTTCGTGTGACGATACAACTAAGTAAATGAATAGGCCTTCGTGATATACTAGCTTGGAAAGTGTTGGTGGTCTCTCCAGATTACGATTTCCTTGGTTTATTAAGTCGAAGAAAGGAATGCATTTGTCCGTGGCCCTGGATATAAATCTACTCAATGCTGCAACCTTCCCCGCTAAAATCTGCACATCTATTATTCTTCTTGGTTCGCGAATATTCCTGATCGCTACAATCTGGTCTGGATTGATCTCGATTCCGCGAGAGCTGACAATTAAACCCAAAAACTTTCCTGATGCGACGCCAAAGGAGCATTTCAAAGGGTTGAGTTTCATCCCATAGTGTCAAAGGATATTGAACATTTCTACCAAATCTGAGACATGATCGACTGACTGCTTGGACTTCACGAGCATGTCATCCACGTATACATCCATGGACTTCCCAATTAGACTATGAAAGTAACAAACCAAAAAATCGGAACCAATTTAAAATTTTTATTTTGGCAATTTTAATGAATTTTGAATATTTAAAATAATTTATTTTAAATAATAACGACTAGAATATTTTTTGTGAATAGAATTAGAACGTATAAATTTATTTAAATCGAAGTTAGAATATAAATATTATTTTAATTATAAAAGGAATTGGAAATGGCGTGGTAGTTTGAAAATTCGATTTCAAATTACAAATGAATGTACAGGATTCAAAATAAATCGGATTTCAGTAAAACCAGAAATATTTGAATCTGTTTGAAAATATCTTTCCAAAGAATGTGAAAAATCCAGATTTCATAACGAGAATAAAAAGTTATGTCCAGTTGAAAATTCAGAAAGGTCGCTATGGAATTTTATATAATATATGGCCCTTAAAAATAGCTGTTTTGTGAACGACCTCCATTTTCGACGAGACCAGTTTTATTGGATCCGGAATGTAAAATTATTGCTAGATTCCAATTTTCATAATTTTGTAATCAATATGTGAGCGTGGCGGATTTAAATGTATTTGGCAATTTTAATTTCAATTTAATCGACTGGAAAATGATCGTTTTTCAAATGGTCTCCAAATTCAACGAAATTAGTTTTGTTACGACCATATCGTCAAAACAAAGCTAGATTTATTTTTCGGGAATTTTTGGAGTTAGTATGTGGCCCCAGTAAATTAAAATGTGCGTTCAAATTCAACATATATTGATTTATATTTTAATTTTGATAAAAACCTATCGAAACAGTTGAATTGGATTACGAAACATATTATATTGTGTTTGGAATAGGGGTATTTGGTTAGGGGCAACAGTCATTAGGTTTAGTTTGGAGTTCGAGAGAAAGACTTCACTTTAAAACAATTTATCAAATAAAATATTAATATATTTATATATATAACTATGTAAAAAACCGAAACCCTAATTCATTAGAGGAAGCCACCGAAACCCTTAGTTATACGGCTGAAATCACTCCGATTTAATTCCCTAATCAATCCCCAAAATATCACCAATTACATCATGAATTCAAAACAAAAGCTGTGGAGTTTTGTGAGATCGTTCATTTGATACGGGTTTGATCATCATCCATGATTTATGCTGCTCAAATTTTGAGCTAGAAGTGGGATGTTCGGCATGGATTTTGAGGCAATGGAAGGGTTCGAACCTTGAGATGATCATGGCGGTGGAGGTTTAAACAGAGGCACATCTCGTGGCACACATGGATCGATGACCTGCTTCCTGGAATTGCGTGCATGGTAGGATTCTTCAAATCGAAGAATGGGTTTCCTGTTACAGAACGATGAAAGAGGTGGTTAACGACTAATCCAAGGAGATTAATTAAATTAATTATTGTTAATTAATTAAATTGTGTATTTATATTTAAACGTCCATAACTTTTGCAAACAGACATAGTATCAGACAAAACGAAGTGCGTTGGAACCGTAAAATCGAGGGTAGCGCGATAGAACTGACCATAATCAAAAAGGAGTAAATCAGAATTAGAGGCAAATTCAAATTCAAACAGAACAGAAATTCAAAAATAAAAGAACGGAGGAGTGGAATCGAACATGAGAACTTCTCTCACTATAAATTTTTGTACGGTTATTTATTTTCTGTTAGATCACCTCCCTGTCGTCCACAGACCATGGACGATTTATTTGATTGTGTTGTGGTTTTGATGTACAAATATATATATATACACGATGTGAAAATGATGTATATACGATGTGAAAATGATGTATATACGATGCGAAAATTATATTTATATACAATATTAAATATATATATACGATGTGAAAATTATATATATATTTGCGATGTGAATTATATATATTTGCGATGTGAATTATATATATTGCATTGATAAATAAATAATATATATATGAAATGAAAATAATATATATATATATGAAATGAAAATAATATATATATGAAATGGAAAATAATATATATGCAATGAAAATAATATATATATACGATGAAAATTATTATATATGCATTGTGAAAATAATATATATATATATATGAAATGAAATAAATATATATATGGAATGAATAAATAAATAAATAAATATGGAATGGAAAATAAATATATATGAAATGGAAAAAATATATTCATGGAATGAAAATAATATATATATATATATATATGAAATGGAAATACTATATATATTAAATGGAAATAAAATATATTAATGAAATGTGAATAATATATATATATATATATGAAGTGTGAATGAAATAAATATTGATTGGTTAAAAATATTATTTTTAACATATATATGAGATGTATAAAATTGTCATGTAATGAAATATTGAATTTCGATTTAAAATTGAATATGAAGTTGAAATTGTTTTTAAAATGAATTTAAAATGATTTATAAAATATGTTTTAAATAGAAATCGACAAAATATATATATATATATATATATAATATATATTATATATTTAATGGCCTGAATAGAATGCGCCGCGCCGCGTCAGTTCTCGAATTTCGACCATTGACTTCGAATTGAAATTATGGGAGATCCGACCGTCGGATTCTCCTAAACCCAGAACCGTTGGGTTCGTATCGAAAAGAGCTTTCATCCAATATAAGAGATTTGAAATCTAACGGGTGGATTTGGAATTATGTCCAAATCAAATTTGGAAAAGGTCGTTGTAAATGCAGTTCGATGACCGTTTATGGAAATCAACTGAAAGGGCCTTGAAAAAATTATTAAAAATATTAATAATTTGTGTAAAATCATAATAAATGATTTGGAAAGAATTGGGATGAAAAAATCACATTTGTGAAGATAAAAATATATTTTTATCAAATTGAACTAGTTATTAACTAGATTAATAATCCAATAATTTTTAAATAAATAAATTGGAGTTGGAAAGAGTTTTAATATAACCGGAAATTTCCAACATATAAATTGGAATGGATTTGAATGGAAATCATTTTCGGAATATTTCGATATTGGATTCCGTGATTATACGAATATTGTTGTGGGAATTTGGAAGATATTGATATCATTATTCCAATACATGTCTATTGGTTTCAGTATTTGATATTGAATATAAGCCGATATAATTTCTATTCTGAGCCTTATATTTAATATCGAATGGGATCTTGGGTTTGTCGTGAACTGTGTTTAAATTACATTGGTTCTTTAACCTAGTCAAAGCACGATTAATTTCCAGAAAGTTGAACAATCAATAAGAAATGATTTTAGAGATTGAAACCAATTGGAGTTTGAATAAATCTTTAATTAGATTGTGAATGTATAGATGGTAATTAAATTACCAAATCATGAAATGTGATTGAACCAAATCCACCGGTTGCTGATATTGATTGTGATTGACTGACTGTTTGGATTGTGCTCAACCAGTTTATGAGCAAAATATGCTTTTATACTTAGCATTGGGTTGGGTAAAAATATCTATGTGCAAATGCCTTGTGAAACACTTCACGATTTGACTATAAGGTGTTGAGCAATGTTGATTTCATTTCAAATTTAATGAATGATTTTGAAATGATATTTTCTTAAATGAAAAGAAATGTATTCCCGATTTTGGATAGGGAATGTTTTACAAAAATGTTTCATAAAACAAACAGGATTTTGAGGGCTAAAACCCGATGATTTCGAAATGATTCGGAAGTGTGTTATGGTTTTACACTGTGGTTCATCGCGTATTTGATCAGTTGCTATTGATAACGTATCTGCTTATGGCGGAGAATTTATTCTCTTGCTTAACACCCTTCTTTGAGACGTACAAGCTCAAAGGTTATGTGATTAATAGTGACTGACCATATGTGTGAACTGCTGATGTAAAGTACTATAGTTTGAAAGTACTTGTGATTATTGTGTTGTGAAATGATTTTCCCTACTTCGGGATATAAAATGGTTTAGTGTGTGGCTAAAGATTCGGATGACCCAAGATCGACTAAAAGTACGGGCTGGATCCAGTGCCTTAGGGTGAGTGGTCAGCAGTGTAGCTTGCTCCATGCGTGGGAGGTGCACACACACACACACACACACACACACACACATATATATATATATATATCGAGTTGGAGGGGCGCGTACAGCCTTGTCAGAGGGAAGATTCCCGATATTTGGTTGCATAATTGTTTGTATACATTGTTATGTTTTCGAATTCATATTTACAAACGATTTGATTTGAGATCCCGAAGTGAAATCTACTTTGATATAAAAGTTAGATATGTATTTCAAATGATTTGAAATAGAAATTGGGAAATAAAGTCCAAAGGAATAATTTCTTTAAATTGAATTAGATTTGGAAAATCTAAGTGTGGTGATTAATCTAAATTGGCTAGATTGGGATATTGCATGCTGATTGATGCATAGTAGATCCATATCTCTATTACTTATTGTTGTTTAGACACTGGCATTCATGGGGGTAAACCCGTTCTGTGTTATACGGAGTCATACTGTGATTTGCCTTATCATTTATATAAGTTAATTTTAACCGTAGAGTTTCTCACGCCAATCCCATGACTGATCTGTAGTTTGTTTTTCCCTTCCAAACTCGGGTGCCCTATTTTCCACATGGGCAGTCAAGTACGTAGTTTATTTTGCAGATATATAAGTAGGATTATGGATTGAAGCGAAAAGCCATGTCCAGAGTATTGATAGTCTTCCGCTGTATTATTTTATTTGTTCCGCTGCATTGTATCACATTTATTGTAAATTTATCTTCCGCTGTATTGTATTTCGATTTACTTTGATATATTCTATACTCTGATGTAACATTATTACGATGTTTATGAAAGTCTTCTATTATTTGTTCTGATGTGTTGTATGCCTAGAGTTAGCTTATCCGGGTTTTGAATGGTCTTGGTCGGTTTAGCGATCGATTGATTCCAAGCGAAATCCATATCATTACAGCTGGTATCAGAGCTTTGGTTAACGCAAATCTTTGGGGTGCAACTTGTTAGAGCAGAATAAAACTCATCAGAGGTAGGATAAGTAATATCCTATAGAAGAATCCTCATTAGAGATAGAATCAATAGCATTCTAGAATGAGTGACTCATTAGAGATGGGGTTAGAAATGCCCTAGAATGAGTTGAGAGTGATAAGTTTATAATTAACGTATTTGTGATTATATATATAATCCAATCTTAGAAAATATGATTTTTGAATATATAAAAACTATATATATTTGAAAAGTTAATCAACAAATTGATTGATGCTTGTGATGTGCGATGATTGATGTGACTAAATAAAAATATTGGACTAATAAAACCAATAAGAAAATGTAAGGCAAATTTATCCAAATTGAATCAAAATATTGAACTGAATTGAAAATTGATTGCAATTGCATACATGTGCATATATATGTGTGAATAGGTCATAGCATGGAAGCTAAGAAAAGTAATAAAATTGTATGCTCGATAAATAGGTACATATTTACTGTTTTGATTGGGTTTGGATGATTTTATGAGCCGATTGGCTTTTTCTTTTTCTTTTTGGACGATGAGGGCCCTTCGTGGCTAGTTCAGTTTTAAATGTCTCCCCGTACAAAGGAGGTTATGGCAAAAAATTTCAAAAATTTAGGGTGTTAGCCAAATTTTTGAAGAATTTGAAATTCTTAGAAATTGAAAAGTTAAAGAATGAAAGCCAAACTGAAAGTTGAGTTGGTTAATTAAACAACTTTCAGCTCCGTTCCTTTTCGAGGAAGAAATGATTATAAGTGGGGGAGATTGTAACAACCCGAAAAATTGGAACCAATTTAAAATTTTTATTTTAGCAATTTTAATGAATTTTGAATATTAAAAATGATTTATTTTAAATAGAAACGACTAGAAATTTATTTTGAGTAGAATTAAAATGTATAAATTTATTTAAATCGAAGTGAGAATATAAATATTTATTTTAATTATAAAAGGAACTGGAAATAGTGCAGTAGTTTGAATTCGATTTCAAATTTCAAATGAATGTACAGGATTAAAAAAAATTGGATTTCAGTAAACCCAGAAATATTTGAATCTGTTTCAAAATATATGTCCAACTAATGTGAAAAATCTAGATTTCATAACGAAAATAAAAAGTTATGTCCAGTTGAAAATTCAGGATATTCGCTATGTAATTTTATATAATATATGGCCCTTAAAAATAGAGATTTTGCAAACGACCTCTGTTAATTATATATATTTGCGATGTGAATTATATATATTTGCGATGTGAATTATATATATATGCATTGAAAATATATAAATATATATGAGATAAAAATTATATATATATATATGAAATGAAAATAATATATATGAAATGAAAATAATATATATATATATATGAAATGGAAAATAATATATATATATATATATATATATATGATGAAAATTATATATATATGCGTTGTGAAAATAATATACATATATGAAATGAAATAAATATATATATATATATATGGAATGGAAAAATAAATTAATATATATATATAGAATGGAAAATAAATATACATGAAATGGAAAATATATATATGGAATGGAAAATAATATATATGAAATGGAAATAATATATATATGAAATGGAAATAAAATATATTTATGAAATGTGAATAATATGTATATATGAAATGTGAATGAAATAAATATTGATTGGTTAAAAATATTATTTTTAACATATATATGAGATGTATAAAATTGTCATGTAATGAAATATTCAATTTTGATTTAAAATTGAATATGAAGTTGAAATCGTTTTTAAAACGAATTTAAAACAATTTATAAAATACGTTTTATACAGAAATCGATGAAATATATATAATATATATATTATATATATTTAATGGTCTGAATAGAATGCGCCGCGCCGTGGCAGTTCGCGAATTTCGACCATTGACTTCAAATTAAAATTACGGGAAATCCGACCATCGGAGTCTCCTAAACCGGAACCGTTGGGTTCATATCGAAAAGAGCTTTCCAACGAATACAAGAGACTTGAAATCTAATAATTGGATTTGGAATTATGTCCAAATCAAATTTGGAAAAGGTCGCTGTAAATGCAGTTCGATGACCGTTTATTGAAATCGACTGAAAGGGCCTTGATAAAATTATTAAAAATATTAATAATTTGTATAAAATCATAATAAATGATTTGGAAATAACTGGGATGAAAAGTTCCACATTTGTGACGATAAAAATATATTTTTATCAAATTGAACTAGTTATTAACTAGATTAATAATCCAATAATTTTTAAATAAATAAATTGGAGTTCGAAAGAGTTTCAATATAACCAGAAATTTCCAGTATATAAATTGGAATGGATTTGAATGGAAATCATCTTTGAAATATTTTTATATTGGATTCCGTGATTATACGGATATTGTTGTGGGAATGTGGAAGATATTGATATCGTTATTCCAATACGATATCCGTTGGTTTCAGAATTTGATATTGAATACAAGCCAATATAATTTCTATTCTGAGCCTTATATTTAATATCGAATTGGATTTTGGGTTTGTCGTGAACTGTGTTTAAATGACATTGGTTCTTTAAACCATTTAAAGCAGGATTAATTTCCAGAAAGTTGAACAATCAATAAGAAATGATTTTAGGGATTGAAACCAATTGGAGTTTGAATAAATCTTTAATTAGATTGTGAATGTATAGAAGGTAATTAAATTACCAAAACATGAAATGTGATTGAACCAAATACACTTGGTTGCTGATATTGATTGTGATTGATGACTATTTGGATTGTGCTCGACCAGTTTATGAGCAAAATATGCTTTTATATTTAGCATTGGGTTGCGTAAAAATATTTTTGTGCTAACGCCTTGTGAAACACTTCACAATTTGACTATAAGGTGTTGAGCGATGTTGAGTTCATTTCAAATTTAATGAATGATTTTGAAATGATATTTTGTTAAATGAAAAGAAATTTATTCTCGATTTCGGACAGGGAATGTTTTAATAAACAGAAAGGATTTCGAGGGCTAAATCCCGATGATTTTGAAATGATTTGGAAGTGCATTATGGTTTTACATTATGGTTCATCGCGTATCCGATTAGTTATTGTTAATAACGTATATGTTTGGTGGCGAAGAATTTATTCTCTTGCTTAACACCCTTCTTTGAGACGTATGAGCTTAAAGGATATGTGATTAATAGTGACTGATCATATGTATGAATTGCTGATGTGAAGAGTTTGAAAGTACTTGTGATTATTGTGTTAAGAAATGATTTTCCCTACTTCGGGCTATAAAATGGTTTAGTGTGTGGCTAAAGATTCGGGCGACCCAAGAGCGACTAAAAGTATAGGCTAGATCAAGTGCCTTAGGGTGAGTGGTCAGCAGTGTAGCCTGCTCCATGCGTGGGAGGTGCACATATATACATATATCGAGTTGGTGGGACGCATACAACCTTGTCTGAGGGAAGATTCCCGATATTTGGTTGCATACTTGTTATTATGCATTGTTATGTTTTGGAATTCATATTTCCAAAGGATTTGATTTGAGATCCCGAAGTGAAATCTACTTTGATATAAAAGTTAGATATGTATTTCAAATGATTTGAAATAGAAATTGGGAAATAAAGTACAAAGGAATAGTTTCTGTAAATTGAATTGGATTTGGAAAATCTAAGTGTGGTGATTAATCTAAATGAGTAGATTGGGATATTGCATGTTGATTAATGCATAGTAGATCCATATCTATATTACTGATTGTTGTTTATACACTGGCGTTTAGGGGGTAAACCCGTTCCGTGTTATACGGCATGGTCCTGTGATATGCCTTATCATTTATATAATTTAATTTTAACTGGTTTCTCACACCAGTCCCATGACCAACCTGTAATTTGTTTTTCCCTTGCAAACTCGGGTGCCTCTATTTTCCAAACGGGCAGTCGAGTAGTTTATTTTGCAGATATGTAAGCATGATTCTGGATTGAAGTGAAAAGTTGTGTCCAGTGTATTGATAGTCTTCCGCTGTGTTATTTTATCTGTTCCGCTGCATTGTATTACATTTATTTTAAATTAATCTTCCGCTGTATTATATTTCGATTTACTCTGATATATTCTGTACTCTGATGTAACATTATTATGATGTTTATAAAAGTCTTCTATTATTTGTTATGATGTGTTGTATGCCCAGAGTTAGCGTATCCGGGTTTTGAACGGACTTAGTCGGTTTAGCGATTGATTGATTCCGAGCGAAAACTGTATTGTTACAATGAAACATGTGATTCACGAGTCGCTAGTACGTTGCCCCAGCATTCTTGAATCTGAAAGGCATCATTATATAACAATACAACCCAAGATCTGTGATAAAACTGGTATGCTCTTGGTCCAGCACATGCATTAGAATTTGGATGTATCCCGAATATGCGTCTATAAATGAAAGAAGCTCATGTACCCCTTTCGAATCTACTAACTAGTTGATCTTGGAAGTGGGAAGCTACCTTTCAAGCAAGCCTTATTCAGATTAGAAAAATCAATGCACTTACGCCATTATCCGTTGGCCCTCTTGACAAGAACTAGATTCGATATCCAGTCAGGGTATATTGAATCTTGAATAAAGCCGTTGCTTTCTAGATTTTCAGCTTCCTCTTTTAAAATAGCAGACCTCTCAGGGCTAAGCATACGCCTTTTCTGTTTGACTGGGACACTCTTTGGGTTGATGTTTAATGTGTGGCTTATGACTGATGGAGATATCCTACACATGTCAGCACGAGTCCATGCAAATATCTCCAGGTTTGATCGTAGAAAATCTGTCAACTCCCTTATCCTTAGGGGGTCTAAATTTGTAACACCCCACCTCCGCCAGTGCCGCTCTTGCAAGCACACTAGCTTCGGAGGGGCGTTAAACAAGGTAAACATGCATGCAGATATCACAAGACAGAACATATAAGTAAAACAGAGTAAATAAAGCAGCGGATTAAACTAGCATTTCCAAAACCATAGTCATATTACAACAAAGTACTTGATCATTATTTTCCAACAAACAAAGTCTAGAGAAAAGCATAACTGAAAAACTGAAATACATAAAGTACTATCCCCAAAGTGAAGTGATAAACCATAGCTAGCTCAATGTCCAAAACCGTACATGAGCAAATCCAGTAAGCAAGCTGTAAAGATCCAAGCTAAGCTCCAATGTTCCCACCCTGAGGACCTGATCCAAACAGGTTAAATGTGGTTAACCCGATCCAAACGTGGATTAAATCGGTTAAGCGTACCCAAGGTTCCTGACTTAACCCCGATTAACCCATCAAGCCCAAATTGGTTAAGTATTAAGTGGACCATGACTTAACCCTAATCAGGAGGCATTAATTAACTTAATGCGCTTTAACCTCTCACATTAGACTTTGTTGTGGTTACTAGTTAAGCCGGGCGGGTCCGGGTAGCTTTACACCACAACTAGGTCTAACCTCGGGTTCGAGCACAACATGACCAACTTCTCACATTAGGTCCTATTGTTTGTAGCCACTAGTTAAGCCGGGCGGGTCCGGGTAGATTTATGCTACAAACTCAACCCAACCTCGAGTTGGCCACACTCATATTTTCTAAGTGTCATGTCCATTATTTTCCAAAACATAATTACAAGTTAACATATCATGTTATGTTATAAAAACCATGTTTATGTCATAATGTTACCCAACCCCAACGTAATCCCATCGTTTACATAATCGCAACAACGCATAAAGGATAAAATAGGGCACTTGGCATAATCATGACAAAAGATGTTGAAGCCACAAGTTTAACATGGTGGCATATGAAATGTACATATGTTCATATACTTGCATATTGCATTATTAGGCTTCAAAAGCATGCATAAACCCAAACTTAGCATATGAGTGATACATGGTGATAAATGACATGTAGAAGTTGCTAGAAGTTCGCATTTAGCCTCACATGCAAGTTATCATAAGGGATATGATAACTTTCATGTTGCCAAAATGCAACCTTTAACATAAAGCTTGAAGCTTTAAGGTCATAAACTCAAGTTTAACTTGCATAACATGATAACATGTGTATAATGATCAACCCAAACTTGCATAACATAGCAACATGTGTCATACATAATGATTAAACCAACTTGCATAACATAATGATCAACCAAACTTGCATATCATAGTGATCAACCAAACTTGCATATCATAGTGATCAACCAAACTTGCATATCATAATGATCAACCCCAAACTTGCATCATTCATTTAACTTTAGAGTTCAATAAAAAGAAAGTAGAAAAGGGCTTACAATGCTATGAAGACACAAATAAATAGTTATTATAAAGATTGAGACGAAGCCCTTATGCAATCATCTAAATATGCAAGCTCCAAATGAAAAACCCTTGAGCCAAATCAATAAAAACTCTTGCTTTGTAATAGAAATGTTGCAACTTGACTTGAATGCAAACTAAGAACATTCATACAAGCTTGAAAATACTTGTATGCATTCAAAATCTCTCATATAAATTAACTTAGAAATTTTAGCATGAGAGTGGAGGCCATGAGAGGAACAAATTTGACATAGTTTAGTTATAGGATTGAATAATGATGATTTAGACTAGGCTTAGGGCTCTTTTTATAGAAGATTAGGATAGTATTAGCCATAGGATTAACCCTAGATTCAATCAGAGCCATCAAATCCCGTCACTAGCCAACAAAACAGGTCAAAACAGCCAAAATGGTGCACCAGGTTGCCTGGGTCCGACCAGGCAGGTCGACACCCAGGTCGACCCTGGGGTCGACTCCCCAGTCGACCTGGGGGGGGGGGGAGGTCGACTCCCCAGTTGACCCCCAGGTCGACCCCCCTGGGTCTGGCGGGAATTTTCCCGCCACTTCTGATTTTCTGAAATTTGAATCTGTTTTGAATTTGAATTTTTCGTGAAACTTCGCGAGGCCATATCTTGGTCATACGGACTCTGATTTTCGAAAACTCAGACTCTATTTCGCGTATTTTTCCGAGACGAACGCAATGGCATAGCCAGTTTCCCTTGATTCAGATTTTACAGTTTAATTTTTCCTTGATTTGTGTTATAACATGTTATTCAAAAATACGGGTTGTTACAAAATTGGATTCGATTTTCAAGACCTTATTCGGGTCATCGTTATCAATCAGGATATCGACAATCGTTTCGTTTGGGGTCCCCTTTTACTTCTCTGTTCCTCATCCTCTCTGTGATCAATATACTTGGACAGATAATCGAGCCACTTCATCCAGGATGCTTCCTTTATTTTCTATGTGGATGTGTCTTTAGAAGGAGGGGAGGCATTTTTAGGTTCCACATCGACTCCATTACGAACCAACTTCCATTCTGCTAGATAACAAGCTCTTCCAGTTACCTGGTCTCCTTGGACCATTCCTACTCCAGCTTCGATTGGGAATTTTAGTAACAAATACCAAGGTGTGATGCAGGCCCTAAACTCTACTAGAACCGCTCGACCCAACAAGGCGTTGTATAGAGAATCTATATTCATGACAAGAAAAGGGAGGATTCGTACTCTTATGCAGTCTCCCTTGACAAGTTCTACTGTAAGTCAACTACACCCACCGGCATTGTAGTTGAATCTTTAAAGCCACATATCCATCCAGTGCATGATTTTAGATCTTTAGTTTTTGATTTCATTTTGTCAAAAGCCTTTTTGAATAAAATGTTGATGGAACTTCCATAGTCAACTAAAACCTTTTGTAGCGTCGTCAGTCCGATTGTAGCTGATATTACCAAGGGATTTATGCTTGGAGTTTCTACTCTTATGCTCTCGCGATCGCAGAAAACAATGTCATCCACCATTGTTTTCTGTTGTTTAATTGGTATAGCATCGTCGAGAACACTACACTACTCTACGTCAAGATGTTTTGCTATGTTAACATATTATTCCATGGTTTTGGTACCGGATCCTACTGGATGAATCCCCCCCCGACTACAGTGTCGATGACTATTCCTTTTCCTTTCTATTGGAAGGTAGCTCTAGGAGCTACTTTCCCTTGATTCACAGAACCTCCTTGTCCCTGTCTCTTGGGGTGACTTTATACTCATTAACTTTTCCTTCTCGTAGTAGCCTTTCTACCACATCTCTCAGGTGTCGGCATTCATTAATTGAATGGCCGTAAGTCTTGTGAAACAAGCAAAACTTTTTGGTTTCATGTTCTTTTTCTATCGAATCCCTTGGTGAAGGTTTTTTGTATTCCATCATGTTGTAATTATCCAGATAAATGTTTTGCAGGGTATCGTTCAACGGCGTGTAACTTTCGAAGGATTGGAACCGGGGTCGTCTCTTGGCATCACTCCTCCTATTCCTATTCCTTTTGTTTCCATTCTTACCCTGTGGATCATTTCCATCGTTCTGATTGCTGACATTAACTTTCACTTTACCTGAGCTGTCTCCAGACTGTTTTATGGCGACATTAATTTGGATTTCGTTCTTTACAACTTCACTGAACCTTCTCTTCCAGTTTAAGTACACCTCTTCCTATCATACGCGTATATTTGCCTTCTCATGGAACAACTCGATGGTGGTATGAGTTTTCGTACTAGATATCTTCAAAATTCGACGTCCTTATCTACCCCTTCTATCATCTCCATCAAAATGGTCTAGGGATTTGGATTGCTCACTTCCGTGACTACCGTATTGAAATGGTCCAAATATCCCCTTAAGTTTTCTCCTGGAGCCTGTTTAATCACCGAGAGCTCTATGCCATGTTTGGATCTCTTGGCATGCAGTCGAAATTGGTTCATAAATTTTCACTCAGATCCTTGAAGTTCGAGATCGATCGAGGTAGAAGTCTGGTAAACCACATCATAGCGACATCCTCAAGGTATATTGGAAAAGCCTTACATAATATAGCATTAGGAGCTACTGCAGGAGCAACTATAGCATTCATATACCATGAGTATCGCATCAGTGTTGCCGTGGATTAGTTCTACCTGAATAGCGGTTCATGGTGGGTACACTACTACAAAAGTGCTCAGAAATTGTACTTCCAAGATATCATCCGTGAAAGGTGTATAGCTACGATTTATTCCCTAGTCTCCATTGGTATAGCCCTTACTTTCTTTCAATATCTGATGTACCATCGCTGCTACTTCGGCATTAGTCAACATATGTTCTGGTTCAACGCTTTTGGCTTTTTGACATCCTCCTGATCTCATCTCAGGCAGCGTCATTTGATTTGTCGCCTGAGCAGAGTTTCCTTGCCCTCTGTGATACCGATCAGTCATAAGATGGGTGGGTTGAAGGAGTTGAGCTTGAGTGGGTTAGGAAATGCCTTGGTCCCTAGGACGAATGTGATATCCACGCATCAGCAGTAGCATAGGTTCTGCTAGGCTAGGATCATTACCACCAAAATGGATTTCCGCATCTTCTCGAGAACTGAGTGAGACAAATTGGACTTGTTCGAGATTCTCAGGCCTTTCAAGAGTTCTCCTATGGCATGGATGGCGTTCATTTTACTCAGAAGAAGATGAATTTCCTGCTTCTTGGCGATGAGTAGGTGACAGTGCTCTTTATCTTCAGAGTTCATCCATCTGTTTAGCCATTGCATTCATATAATTACGAAATAGCAATGCTATCCTGCCTCTAAGCTTCTACGGCTGCATTGGTATCTTCCAACCTAGAGAATAAACACACGAACTCGTTAGATGAAACAGGCATTAAAGTAGAAGCTTGATTATTTGTCACT
This sequence comes from Allium sativum, assembly GCA_030737875.1. NCBI lineage: Eukaryota > Viridiplantae > Streptophyta > Magnoliopsida > Asparagales > Amaryllidaceae > Allium > Allium sativum. The sequence goes on from JASFAX010000024.1 coordinate 25,325,698, forward strand.
GCAGCTGGCTTAGAAGTCCCTACATCGGCTCTGGTCGAATTCGACCCCGGTACATTCGACTTGGGTTGATTTGACCCGGGGGCCTGCACAGCTGCTTCAATCTGAAGTGTGCCTTGATGATCATTACTAACTTCAGTTCTCTGAGAAGTTTGATGATTCTAGTCTTTCCTCGGAGCCATGGTATTCAAACTTGTTGAGACCGTCGAAAACGTCAAAAATGATGAGAATAACGATTATTTCTTTGGACTTGGAGATCCAAACAATAGACTAATAATCCAAAAAGCCGAGAATTGTTCGTTCTCTGCAAAAGAATCAAAATGTTAGACAAAAATATGGCACTAACAACCAATAGACAAGATCTTGAAGAGATCAATGAAGAAAAACAAACTAGAAACAAAGAAAAACAAGTAGACACGCAAGATTTATAGTGTTTCTGTGTTAACGAGCCCATGTCCACTTTATAATTCTTCAATATAGTAGAGAATTACAATTACATTGTTTTGCGTCACTCATGCGCTCGAATACAATCAATTTTCTCTTTTATTCAATGAAGTGGCACTCGAGATGGATAATATATGAGGCGGGTCGAATAGAAATGGTGGTAGCAATCTTGAGTGTTCATGAATTCAAGTGGCCCAAAGTCCTTTTCTTCACATTTGGATCGGGTATATATAGGGTCAGATAGGGATTTTGGGCAAGAACGGTTGCTTATATACGTGGCACGGCCTCCGTCCTTATAGCTACGTAGTGGATCGGGTCTATGGATTAGTGGGTAGCAGGTCATAGTCACGTATCACATATCCCAATTATGTAGGAGATGGTAGAAGAAGTCAAAATGGCTCAAAGAAATACAGAAGTTGGCATCAGGTTAGGTCTCCTCATTTGAACCGAGTTCACCATTCGACACTATGCCCTATGACCTATTCGATCCGATGTTTTTGTTATCCAACTAGCTTGACTCTTACCCTCCTTAAATGTGATTGATCATTTGATGTGAAGTATGAATCCCTTTGAAATGTAAAAGAACTAACCGGTGTGAAAAATGTAAATGTTTGGTTGTTAAAGAGACTGGGATCAGATATTGTCATATTCTCTGCCAATACTGAAAACCACTTTGACAACTGTGTATGCGGTGGAGTTCCAAAATAAAGTAGCTTGGTTTGGAAAATGCTACTGGAATGAAGTAAGAGAACGATGATGGATGTCCTCGACCTTCAAGTCATAGTTAAAATGACTAAAACAGGGCTATACCGGACCAAGTGGGGTTAGCTACCTCCATCGGCAACACTTCTTCCTTTATAACTATAGTCCCTCAGTTTGATTTGATGCACACCTGTGATTTGGGAGTGTTGTTTAAGGTGGGCAGTAGCCACGACTATGCGTTACCACCAGTCCGGGCGTGCAACTAGTATATTCTTAATCTGGGCATTCCTCGTGTGCCTTATCATATTATCCTAATCGAGCCCCCTACGTTTTTGATTTAACGTTGTTGTATCACGATACATCTCTATCCACCGACGTACTGGTGTGTTATATTCAAACTGTATGACAACGTTATAAACGGTGTAAGGGTAATAATGGTAATCCCGCTTACGCTATTTTATTATTTTATATTTAACCATAGACACTATTATAATAGTGTATTATATAATACAGTATCTAGTTTAACGGATCCTTTTGAGATGGAAATTCCCGTAACATCTCTTAAGTTATCTCATATTATCACATGAATTTGATTAAACTAACATGAGAATATTTTAGTTCTGATCCGAGTGTTTTTTTGTCTTTACATTTGTGCTCGGGCTAGCCTGAGTTTTTCAGTTATTGAAGATACCATTACGAAGATGAAGATGGAGCTCAACATTTATTATTATTATTCCATTGCAAATATTGGTATGTTTATGATAGTTAACTCCGATAATCATTGTAAAATATTAACCAAATGTATGTTTTAACATCTTTGTGAACTGTTATTTATTTATTTATTATATTTTGTTCTTCCGCTGTGAGATTCTATGATTATTTTTCTTCTTTCTTATTTTTGTTATATTAATCCCAATAGCTATCTGAATTTTAGATTTGTTCAAGTCGACATGTGAGGATCATTGTTGATTTAAACAGTCAAAAATCCAGGTCATTACACATACACACACAAGCGCTCTCGCGCGCACACACACGCACACATACACACACACACACACATATATATATATATATATATATATATATATATATGTGTGTGTGTGTGTGTATGTGGTTTCCTAAGTTCGTTGCTGAGGACGTACAACATGATTTTTGAATTTATAACTCAATGTGTAAAAAGCAGCTTAATTGCGAACGCATTAAACAAAAAAGTTACTGAATAACTTACTAAATTAGCTACGCAAAACTGTGTGTAACTAAACTTTAATATGTAATTATGGAAACTTAACATGTCATGGGTTAAATCTATCAAAATAATTCACCTAAAGTGTTGCCTAATTCAACTTCGAATATTTTTAATCTATGGCATCTTTTCTTTTTGTCCCCATATAAATCAATAAATTAAATAATTAATATAGGCATTTTAATTCTTTAAAGATTTAAATAACCCGCAACAAGCTTATTGTGGTCTGTATTGATGGTAAAGATGTAAAGATTATGAATGCAAAACAATGTTAGAAGAGACACATACATGGTTAAGGCATCGAGCTTTCCACTTTGTACTAAAAACTATGAATCTAATGAAAATTAACAATGAATTTGCATCAACTCAATTGAAAATCATGGTTTGAATTATACTATAACCAAAACATAAGTTGTTGAAAAACGATACCAACTTCAAGAAAAAAAATATAATATGATAAACCGGATTCATATTCAAATGGAAATCAATTTAAGCTGAATTTCTAATATATGTCTTAATTTGAAAATAATACCTAAATTTTTAGTATGTAAATGAATTCGAACTTATAATAACTAAATCTTGGATTATATTACAAATACTAGTACCAAATATTGATTTCAAATATGGCTATAATTTATGTTTTATCACTTCTATGTTCAGAGCATATTTGATGGCTGCTTATATGTTACTTCTACAGTTGAACTTCTTTAACTATAATATCAAATTTTATTTAAAGATAGCAAATCGTTTGATATTTTATAAGGAAAATTTGTTTCGTACATTTTTATTTACAATAAAATTTCATTAAAATCTCAAGTTTATATATCCATACACTTCAAGTTCATCTAGCCAATCAAAACTAACGTTTTCTTTATTTGTTTACGGAAGATCTACGATATTATAAATTTTTTATGTACAGGTTAATATAAGAGTTGTAAAGCAGTAACAAAAATTATATTGTTCAATCTTCGATTGATTATATTTCCTTATATATCGCAACTTGTACAAATAGGGATGGTAATAAGGAAAATATAAGGTCCAAACCCAGTTGACCTACAAGTTTTGGCTCGTTTAGACCTACCCTATCAGGTATTCATGGGGGGGAGTATACTCGCGGATCGCTTTTGTGAGACTGGCGTCTAGGGTTGGAGCATAGCTGACCCTCCCCAACTCGACTCGCATTATTGAAACATCATGAAATCGCTTTATTACTATAATGACTACTTGCTAATTTTTTTAGGTATAAGCAGTTATGGCATGAATATTATATGCTTTCAATAAATAAGCTATTAAAAGATTATATTATTAAGTTGTATTAATGATAATTATGAAATAACAAATGCATATCTTTTGAATTATTGTCATAAAACTCATTTTATTATATTCTATTATTATTTTAAGCATATTGATATTCATACTAATTTATCATTTAGCTACAAAAAGTATAAATAAATAAATTTGCATATATTAGTACACAATTTCACTGGGTCTTTAGGCTGGTCGGGTCTTCCCTAACTCATATAGATCTGGATTCAGGGCGAAATCCCAGACCCACATCGGGTTTATAGGGCGGGTCTGGTGCATAAAAAAATCTATCCTAACCTACCCCGTTAATTCTTAGTACGAAACAAATACAAGTCATTTAGGTCAATACACGGCTTATGCACTTGCAGTTTACTTTGCTTTCTGATACCCGATTTACATCTAAAATGAGATAAGTATTCTTGTGTATCTTCTAAGTTCATTTCTAATTCCCTCCTCAAACTAATATTAAGTTTATGATTTATTCATTCTCAAATCACTTCGTTCCTTTAAATCTTCAAATTGTCCTAAAAAAATTCTTTAAACTTCAAGTCTTTTCTAATCTAGTTACATATCTAGCTTATTAGCTTCAGAATGATTTGTGGTTTATATGTAACAAATTGTTTTATAAAAAAATTAATTTATTAATAATATTTTTAAAGGAGAATAATATTTGTAAAGTAGATTTACAAATGGTACTTATTTAAGTGTTTGCATTTAAGGATTTTATGTAGGAATTTTATAAAAAGATTCATGAAAATGACATTTAAAATATCAGGAAAAAAGTGTCAAGGACAAAGTTACTGGATTTTCCAACCGAAAGGACAGCCAGTTAGAATTTTATTTTGTGAAAATTAGGCACACATCCCTAAAACGAAACTTAATTAGGCTCACATCCGGTCTAACTTTTCATGTAAATTAGGTCCCTCTTTATCAAAAGCATATAAAAAATATAAAAAAATCATGAAAATTCATTATTAAATAAAACATGTTCACGCCAAAAAATCAGGTGGAAAAATAATCGATAAACAAGTCAAAATAAAAAAATACATAAAATAACGGAATATGCAGTAAAATGCATAAAAACATGCACATATTTCAAATATTTGCATACATGTATGCACATATTGTCATGCCCTCTGCCTTTCAACGCATTACTGCATACAAGTAAGCGGCTATTCTAAATAACAGCGTATTTATATACAAATATTCAACAGGTTTGCGGTTTTTTTTTGCATGTGTATTTAAATAGTTGCATACATGTATGCAACTTTTTTTTTTGATTTGCGTGGACTGAGGGGAATATTTCCATATTTTAGAAATTTTTTTAATGCAAAAGCGCATTTTTTTGTGAAAAAATGGAAGAGGCGAAGTGGAAGGCGGAAGGGACAAAAATTATTAGGCGGCAGCTCAAAAAGAGGGGGCGGAACGAATGGGAAACTTTGTCCCTTTTTTTTATTCCTCCTTTTCTTTATATTTAAAAAAAAAGCGCTACAATGTAAAAAAAAAAATTTAAATCTAGAAATATTAGCAGAAGTTCACGGAAATTAAAAAAAAACTTGCATACATGTATGCAACTATTTGAAATACTTGCACATATGTATGCAAGTATTACATGTAAAAATATGAAGCGAAAATTCTGCCTGAAGATTGTTGCACACTTGTATGCAAGAATCTTTTTACCTTGCATACATGTATGCGGAAAAAAAAAAACGCAAATTCAACATTTGAAATACTTGCACAGATGAATGCAAGTATTGCAAATATGTGCATGATTTGATGCAAATTACTGCATTTTTCGCTGTTTTATTGTATTTTTTGATTTTGATGCATTTTTTTATTTTTTTACAAGCTGTTTTTTGGGTGAGTACATTTTTGATTTAAATACGAATTTTCAAGATTTTTTTATATTTTTTTTCAGCGTATTTTTGAAAAATAGGGACTAAATTTACATGAAAAGTTGGACCGGATGTGAGCCTAATTTTGAAACTTAATAGGGACCTGTGCCAAACGGACTCTTTTATTCTAAAGGACAAAACATTAAATTTTAAGTATCAGTTATACAATGCGCATCGTATCAGAATTTGCTTACCAGTTTTTAATTATCGGTTTTACAATATGTATGGTATTAGAATTTAGCTATAAGTTTTACATGTGTATGGTATCAGTCTTATAGTGTGTTTTGTCCTTGGAAATATATTTTTGATGTGTTGTCCTTGGACTTGAAAAAGTTATAAAGTTTGTTCTTCACAATAAAATCCCCTTTAAAATATGGGATGCATTTTAAAAGAAAATAAGATCTGACTTAAAAAATAATTCTTCTTAACTATAGTGGCGTGGAGTTTTCTTTCCAAACATAACATTGAGGGATGTGTGGTTTGGGTTTAGGAAAAAAATGTTTTGAATGTAAATTGTTTTAATCTCTTTAATATGATTCAAAAATAAGAGAGCTTTCTTTAAAGTTTTGTGATCATCCTACCAGCAAAATAAGTATATGGATATTTTCCATGCTTTGGAAAGAGTAAAAATGATTTGAAAATATAACCTTTGTAAAGGTACACAAAAGAGAAGTGCTAATAAAGTGATTTTAATTAATTAAAGATAAATTAAAAGAGGTTTGGTGATATCATGGAAAATTAAATCTATGTTGATTTACTATTAATCTATAATTAAATAATTGACTAACAAATCTTGATGAATAACATAATTATGGCAATATCTAGGGGAAACACAGAAGTAATGGCACAACCATCTTCGATGTTGTTGTACTGTGCATATATATCTTACATTGTTCTACTAGGTAATCAATAAGGAAATATGTTATCCAAAGTTAAATCTCTTGGGTAACCTTGCTTAATTTGTGAATCTCAGCTAACCTGAGTTCTTCGATATCCTCCTTTCTTGCATTCACTAAGATGGATTATGCATCGCTGTTCAGTTCTCTTCCACGTAATGTATGCGTTTTCAAGCCACAACATTTCGATATTTTGAGGGATGGCAAATAAAAAAAACCCGGATATGGTAAGGGAAGAAGGCATGAAGTATTGGAGCAATCATCTTGTCGGTTTCTTCTTAGATGGTACACTATCTTATACCACTGTTATTAGTTTTTGAACATTTATTGGAAATTAGATAGTGAGGTAGATATCAAATCGGATGGTACACATTTTTATTTCAATTTTTCTAATGAAATAGATAGAGAGAAAATCCATAAGTCTGATCATATTTTTATTAGAGGCCGTATGTTTATTATTACACGATGGGATCCTACCATTGGCAATTCACAAGCACAGATTAAAAAAGTGCCTGTGTGGGTTCATTTCTATAGAACTCCTAGTATTATTTGGACCCTGGTAGGGATTAACTAGCTTGCTTGTCACGTTGGGAAGCTACTTTGTTTTGATAACAGCACTGAAAAATTGCAAAGATTTCGATATGCTAAAGCTTTGATTGAAGTATCATATGAATTCGAATTAACAGAGAAAATAGACGTTGATGGGCTAGGAGAAAAATGTCCATTTGTTAAGTTAACATATGATTGGGGACATCGGATTTGTACTTCGTGCAAAGTTTTTTGCCATGACACTAATAAATGTGACTTCAATGATAAGGCTAGGATGGAAAATGAGGTACAGGAGCAAGGTGACGTGAGAAATCTAGCTTCTACAGATCAGAATTATAAGAAGGTCGACTACTGCCAATCAAAGTAATTGGGTAAAAGTGAACTCAAAAACAAAGAAATATTAGGGAAAAAAAAGGAGTGAGTATTGAGGGTGTTAAAACTAAGGAGGGAAAGGCAAATGTGAATCCATTTGGGGCTCTTGACCCTGATAACACTGAAAATAGTGATGGGGTGAAGCAGTTTTAACTGAACAGGCAACTCAGGTTAACTTGGAAACTCAGAATAATATTGGAACTAATAATGAGGAGGATGATGGATTAACAACTCGGGATATTTTAGTTAATAATGGAAAAGAGATTGATCTGAACAATGCTTGTACTGATGCATGTGATGATTCTATTATGGGAAATCTATATAGTGAAATTGAACGGGATTTTATTAATAATGATTTGGGTATCACTTCTTCAATGCCATCTTCATCAACTAGCTACATGGGCTCAACTTTCAGTTAATCTTTCACTTCATTTCTCTCAGCTCATGCTTCTTTATCAACTCATTCAACTGCAAGTGATATATGTACTGCAATGTCATCAGCCTCGCCCTATTCACATTTGGCTCCTCCATCTCATTTCATTCTTCCTCCACCGCCCAATGCAAGTTAAACTGCTTCACCACATAAGACAACATCCACGAGTAGTAAGCAAAAAGGTAAAAAGCAACAAATTTATGAAGATTTGAATGATGGGTTTGATTGTAATCATGAGGATGTTATGCCATTAACTAATTGTAGGAAGTCTGGAAGACATACGAGAAACTATCTCATATATAAGCTTGGATCTCTTCAATTTAAACGAGTTCACTGCCTTTGGAGTTTCTAGCATTATGTGGTTTTGTTAGATGACTATAGTGGAATTTTGATTGCTCTTGCTTTTGTCAGAACATGCTGTTAGACATTCCTTGTCTGGTGAGTCTTTATGATTGCAGTTTTGATTAAATGAATTGAAAATAGGTGCTCTAGAGTAATGGTTCTCAGATGTGGTCATTGCGTCTAACAGTAATGCCACTCAGCAAACTACATTGGTTATTATGCAACGGTTGCGGTGCTTTTATATGTACACTCAATATGTGGACATTATGGTTGCACTGTTAAACATTAGTAAGCAGTTTTGTTAATTCTTAGGCTAGGAATTATCAAGAGAATGTACTAGCTTTATTTGCATTATTTGGTTGTAACTCTTAATGTTGTAAATAAAAAAATTCACTTGCCTTTCAAAAAAAAATAATATTATCTAAACGGTTAGGAAGTGAACATCACTCTTAGGACTGTTTGTTTATTTTTAAAAGAACCAAAATTGAATTTAGCATAAATTAACGAGTCATTGTTTACAGAGATCAAGATCGAATATTTTATCTGGAAACACTTTGAACCTGTTTAATCATAGAGACGGAGGCATCTTAAAATTATCGAATAAAAGATGGAGATGTTTAATGTCTAAGGGCTACTTTCTAGTAATCATATGGGCGAATCTAAAATGGATGTAATAGAAGTAGTGCCTTTGGTTTGTTTACATCCTAAGCAACTTGTATGAATGAATGCTAAGCATTGCATTGATGCATGGAGGGCAATATTAGAATTCCAAGTGGGTTTTCCAAGAGAGGAAAAAGGTGATCATAGCCTCACAAGCCTCATAACCCAGTAATGACTGAAACAAGGCATATGCTTTAGAGCTATATGATTTTCAATCATTAAGAGCTCCCATTTCTCAATCCAGAATCGATATATGTATACATATATATTTACACACACACACACACACACACACACATATATATATATATATATATATATGAGATCAATATGCATGCACGAAGAATGGAGCCTACTGAAGGACATTGTATTATTGGGCATGGTACCCAAGGAATGAACTAGTTCAGTTTGTAATTTTTGAGGTGCATGCCAGTTATGATTTGAAGGGAGTCCACGCATGGCTCTCGGTATATTTTTAGAGGTGTACTGCAGAATAGAATGGACTATGGTAGAAATCCAATCACTAATATGAGACTTTACGATTTAGTTGTGTACATATTAGGTGCAATTTAATTAATGCAACAATTTTGGCTATGTCCTATATCTACTTGAAGACCCTATGCGCTATTAAATTATGACTAAATAATCGTTTGTGTTTATATATGGCATTGTCTTATGAGATACCATTCTTTCCAATGGTTTTTATAAATATAATAATCCATATAATGTGTGTTTCTCGCCCTAGTATACTCAGATGAACCATACGCTATTTTTCTCATAGTGCTTGCGTCAGACTCTATCAAATTTCAAACTGGGTCCAAATAGAAGTCGGATTTATCCTAAAACACTCTGCACCTCTTAGTATTCCGTGGAAGGGTCATATTAAGTAATGTATAGCATTTAGATACAATGAGACTAATCACTAAGACTAGATTAACAATACATAATATTAAAATTGCAAAAACAATTATTTTTCAACAAACTTGTTATTTTGAAACAATGCTTACAAAACAAGTTTAATACAAAATACAAAACATATGTCTTACATAATCTCGGTTCAAATCAGGGTATGAAATAAAACACTTTCCCTTCTCAAGTACAAATTCGTACTATGGAAAATAATATGTCACAAAAAGGAAAAAACTAGGATCTCTGGCCTTAATCCTCCAATGCTGCTAATTTCAGTCAATGACTACCCTGCAAACCTACTTGAGGAAAGGAAAAAGGAAGAAAAAGGAGTAGGCTAGACACAAAGTCAGGTGAGCAGTATAATTACTAGTATGATTGATAAATAAATGGAAATATATAAGATAATAGTGTCATATAGGGCAAGTTTTCATGCACAACCACAAAGGTGAACATTTTTTTTACAAGAAGTAAGAATATATAACCAAAAAGGAGAAAATAGCCATTCTCCGGTGGCTCACAAAAACAAACCAGTCGTACTGCATACTAAACTAAAGTTGTTGATGAGGACATACAAACATAGACAAACACAAAACTACCACAACATACAAATCAACAACTCCACACAAAAATGAAAAAAAAGACCATAATGGCCCAAACTTCCCGAATACAATGGCAAGCCTACTGACTGAACTAGCCCAACAGCTCTACCGTCGAGGATAGATGCCATCTACAAATAGAGCCTATGGCTTCTGACCCAAATCCAACAAGAAGCTTCTAATCCATAATTTGATCCATATCCCGAGCTCCAGCGGAGAAGACAGAAGTTAGCACCCAGCCTAGATATCCAGCAGAGAAGATAGAAGCAATCACCCAACTCTTAGCAGCATCTTTGAAAAAAAAAACTCAACCCTTACCCAACTCCCACTCGAGCAAGAGAACCCGGAGTGACATCGAAAGCACCCGCCAATGCTTAGGAGCGGGGGTGTAGAATACCCAAGAAAGGACGAGAATGAAAAGCAAAAAACACATCACCCTTCACCCTGCGGATAATGGAAGACACCACCATCGGTGACTCATTGAAGATAACCTTATTTCGAGGGTACCAAATTTGCCAGTATATAAGGCAGGAGAAAAGCAAAAGAGAGGATGGATCGAAGATCCTAGCCATACCTTCCCTCCTACCCTAACCTAATCAAATAAAGAAAAGATTTTAATTTTTTTTCAAATTTCGGTAAATTCAATTAAAAGGTGCCAATATATGAGGCAGGGGATACATCAACTTGAACTCAAATTTTCAAATTCAATATTCGAAGTAAATTCAATTTCGATAAATTCAATTAAATTTTCCGAATCTTAATTTCTAAGATTCTAAACTAATAAAATTCAAGGACCATAAATCAATTTCCCAGATAATTTTGTATTATAAATTTAAAGCATCTCATTAAAGAGCTCAATTTATAGCTTTGGAAAATATTTTATTTGACCGTGTCCATATTTAATTTTCTACTCTATGGTCAAGTGATTTTAATATACACACACACACACACACACACACATATATATATATATATATATATACATACATACACACATATATATAGGGAGCGACTATATGAACACAAAAGTTTGACGCAAAATCTCAACCACATGATTAATTTTGTCTTTATGTAAGGGGTGCAAATCATGGGGTAATCCTATAGTTCAGCTTTTGTCTCCTTCAATTTGTGTCAAATCTTTGTGTCTAAATAGTCTTTTCCATATATATATATACAGTTTTTTTTTTTAAAAATATATATATAGACAGTGTTCCGCTACAGCTCTTATATTGCACGTGAACTCTCCCCTTGAATCTCAGTCATTCATTCCCCCACCCATTCTCCCTATTTCCACTAAGAGAGAGAATGAGTGGAGGAATGAATGACTGAGATTTAGGGGGGCTCACATGCAATATAAGATGTGTATGAAACTCTCCTATATATATACATACACACACACGCACACACATATATACACACACACACACATCAACCCATATACCAACGACGATTTTATCCATAGTTTATGATGTTGAGAACTTGTAGTGTCATGACTTGGATGATGTCAAAATAAATGAACAATTCTAAATAAACAAACAAAACAACCATCGTTACAATCGCAATTTAAATTCTCACATGAATCATCGTCATTTCATAAGAATAACAATAATTATTTCACGTAAATTATCAACTATCAATTCATGTGAACAACCACTGGTGGATACAAGTAAGGACTATTTGGGGCAGTGGCCCCCACTGAGATTTAAAATATTACTAGAAAAATATAACTGATGTTCATTAAGTAATACCAATGTATTACACCCAACCCCCACTAGACTTTCCAATACATTACAATACTTACAGCCGCCCTTTTATTTTTGCTCCACAGTTAAATAACACAGCAGATCTCAAGTAACACAGCAGGTCCTAAGCACTTTCTAGTTGGTATGATCTTTATTTTTATCGATGGTTTCTTTTTTGCTTTGCTCTGGGTTTAGCTGAGATGACACTACGAAGTTTTCTTCAGTTTTATCAATGTATAGTATGTTTGTGACAATGTTGTACCTATGTAGCGTAACTTTATTTTTTTATGCGATAAAATAAATAAAATGCATATTATTGGCTCCACTAAATTTACTTTCTGTATCCGCCAACGATAACTAACATCATGTGATTATCGTCTAACAATTCATGAAAGATTAACCAACTTATATGATTATTGACTAACTTGCATATAAATATTAGTTGTGACCGAAACATTCATCTTTCATGGAAAAGATGGTGACAAGCGACGATTTCAAAATAACGCAGATACACAGATCGACTCGGACACAGTTGGGCACAACTCATAACTCAAGTAACATGCAGCTCTGACAAGCAAATAGGAGAGAGTTTTATTTATATAAGTAGGGATGTCAATGGGGCAGGCCTAGGGTCCAAACCCACTTAACCCGCCCCTGTTTTGACCCAATTAGACCCGCCCTATAGGGTCTTCAGTGCAGGTAGACCCGCGACCCACTTTTGGAGGTCCGGGTCTAGGGTCGGGTTTGGGGCATGGTTAACCCGCCCCAACCTGACCCGTATGATTGAAACATCATTAAAACACTTTATAACTATAATGATTGCTTATTAATTTTCTTTGGTATACATGGTTATAACTTGAATATTATATTCTTTCAATCAACATATTATAAATTTATCATAGTATTAAATTGCATCAATGATAATCATACAATTACAAAAACATACATTTTAAACTATTATCTTACAACTCATTTTATTATATTATTTTATCATTGTGAACACATTATAATATGTATATAATTTATAATTTAGTGATAAAAAATATAAGTATATAATTTTTTGTACATTAAAACACAATATCACCAGGTCGTGGGGTGGGTCTACCCTGACCCGTACGGGTTTTGGGTACGGGGTGAAATTCTAGACCCGCAACGGGTCTACAGGGCGGGTCTGGGGCGAGATTTAAAAAGTCTGGGCTGGGTCTAGGGCACAAGAAACCCGCCCCATTGCCATTCCTAAGAGGGCATATAGAGGAAGAGGAGCGGCTGGTTGGATTTTGTCGTGTAGGAGCAGCGGGTTAGCGGGTGCGGAAGAAATAGTGGAGGAGCCGTGGAAGGTTTAGTTATGGTGGTCAAGGCCCGGGAAGAGGGTTTGCTGAGGCGCGGTTTTAGGGATGGAGGCAGTGGGTATCTTGCTATGGTGGGGCACGCGAAATCTCGGTGGAGGTGCACGGAAGGGTGGAGCTGGGCTGAGGAGAGAGGAAGATTAGTTTTCTAATGGTCAGAGGGCTTGGATTTGGGTGGCTGATGGCGGAAGAGAGAGAAGCCTGAAGGTTTGAGGACTTACGGGGGATGGAGTTTTTGGGAGTGGTTCACGGAGGTTGAGAAGGCTGGGCTTGCAGTGGCTGCTTAGGTGACTGGAACGGATAGAAGTGTAAGGCGAGTATGGTGCAGGCTTTGCGGGAGATGGCCGAGGAAGGCTCGATGACGTGGGTCGTGACGCGGGCGGTGGAGGAGGAGGGAGGAGTGCTTGGGTTTTGGGGATAGAGTTTACTTTTTTTATTTTGAGATTTGAACAAACGAGGAAAGATACGGAGGAGGGGAGGAGATGAGGGAAGAAAGGAAAACAAGTGAAAATTTTCTTTTTGAAACACAAATAACGAATAGACAGCAACCCACTTTGAATAGAGTGCGGATCCTCTAGACCGATTTGTCCCGTGGACCAAAACAATTTGGGCCCTTGATTTCGGTGGGACCAACGTAAAATCAGGGGGCCAGATTGCTTTGGTCCATGGAACCACGAAAAATTGGGTTTAGGTGATCCTTTCTGTTAGGAATATGGGAAGTTTATTCCTCTTCCCAAGGAACGGAAAACTATATTTTCAGAAATAGCTAATTCATGTATAGTTAGGGAAAGAAACTAGAGAGGATAGGTGTAGATATACACGGATATGTTATTGAAGAGAACGGAATGGAAACAACTTTATTTTCCATAGTTTTACGGATGGAATCGGATAAATGAATCTATCGATGTCTGAATTTCATGAAACGAATTACGTCATTTACATCATAAAATGTTCTAATATTTGAAAATATATATATTTAAATTTTGAAAACATTTTATTTTCAATGAATTTTCTAATATTTACTAAAACGGGTGGAAATTGCATATCTTTCTACGTAAATTTTCCTTTCTATATTTATTAAACATAATCCAATATCTGAATTTCGCTATTTAATTAAATTTCAGTTAACCACGTTAATTTAAATCATTGAAATTTCTGAGTCGTTACATCAAAAAGTCTTCCTTGAAATTAAGAAGGCTTTTAACTTTATTTTCTTTTATTTTATTTTATGTACCTTGTTATACATAATATAAATAATGAATTAATTACATAAACATATATATAGGAAAATTCTTAAAGAAGTGTTTTACCATTGTGTTTACGAATATGATCAAAACTATGAGTACTAGATCTATGTGTCGAAGTATGTGTGCATATATAAAATCAAGGTAGAGAAAGAAAAGAATATAAATAATTTTTTTGAGAGTATCATACATAATGATCTTTACGATGAATAGTAAATTATTCCTGATCGCTTGAGACACCAAAAGGCTAAATACTTATGGTTGTTTTGAATCAGCATAGAACGACTCAAGGGAAGTCTTATACATATAGTATATCTAAGTCAAAATAGAAGATCTCATGACAAGGACACACGGTAGTCTTATGACTTAAGGGTACCATTGGTCTCCTGTATTTAGTCCTTACTTAGGCATGGTTAATCGCTTTAAATAGAAAACCCATTACGACAAATGTTAGATATGCAGTGAAGTACTTGAAATGAAACACTACGAGAGAGAGGATTACCTCTTTTTGTAGAAAGTACTGTCATTGTAATTGGTACTCAACTTAGAATTAAAAAAAATCCAGCCAGAGTAAATTGATTAATCCATAAATATTACCGAACTGAGCCTAAAAATTTAAAGTAGTCTACATAATTAGCTATGGATGTTTATAGAGTTTTTGACCTTGGATTAAACTTTAGACATTAAGCGATACAGTGATGACATAAAGATATGTGTGCAAAATGTCATTATTATGTGAGTTTACTATAGATTAAAAATTAACTATCATCAAAATGATCTTCGATGTTGATGCTGATTATTATTTTTGGCAAAGCCAACCATTTTTATAGTAATCGTGAAACTTTTATTATAACAATAATAAATACATAAATTATAGGTGATAGGCGGATTGCTTAATAATTACAAACGGTTTTTTGAGTAGACCGTCCACTACAGCTATCTAGCTTATAACACAGGAGCTAGACTAGACATCCAGACTACTAATTGTTACATACTCCACGCAGGGAGAACCATTACAACAATATACCCACACGAGTGAGAATAACAAACACTACAAGAAAAAGGCCTTTTTATAGCGTTTAAAAAACGCTATTAAAGGATACAGTGGCGTTTTTTTAGATGTTGTATATTAACATGCTGTAATATGTCAGGGGTCTATAATGGCAACCTAAAAATCGCTATAAAAAACATGCTATAAATGATGTTACTCATGGCGTTTCAAAATTGCTATTAAATGGATGATTTGTAATGTACAAAATCGTATCTATAGCGTGTTTTGCTTGCTATAAAACTTTTTCGTAGAGTTGTAGTTTATGCTGCTTATATTTATGACATCATTTATTTCCTATTTATAGCAACTATAAACGCCATAGATAAATAGTAGTTGATTATTATAGCAACTGCAGATGCTATAGAAATTTCGTAGCCTGATATTACAGCAACTACAATAGCTATAGAAATTCAGTAGCCTTATTATTATAGCAACCATAATTGCCATAGAAACACCGTAGAAAGTTTAATTTAGTATTTTACAGCATTATTTACTTGCCATGAAAGCTATTGCAGAATATTTTTATTGCACTAGCATAATGCTATAATATGTATAGCCATTGTTAAAAGTATTTCAGACACAATATTTAGCATATAAATATTTATCATCAAAACGTGTCATACAAAGTTCGAAGCATATAAATATTTGTAATCAAAATAACAATTCTTACAATCGTTGCTAACCAAAAACAATACATATACTAAAAAGAACAATCCATACAACCGTAGCTAACCAAAACGATACATGAATGGGCCAACATATTTATTCATCCCTTTCACCATAGCGTAAACCTAGAGCATCATACAACACCGCCTGTCAAAAAAAACATACATATATTAGTCATAAATACAAAATATCAAAACACCAATACAGCTAATTTTTTTTCAACATGCACATAGAACAACATACAAACAATAAACACAATACATTCGGACACTTAAAACTGTTGTTGGATAAAGATGGGATTGAAGTAAACATCCAAGAGATCACTATTACAGGTTGATAGATAAGATCAGAAGTAGCATGCTATCAGGTTGGCAAACCAATGAAATATCTATCAACATGTTTTCCAGGTTACAGAGTGAAATGAACCAATCCCCTTTTCAAGCAATATGTATTTAAATATCATGTGATTCAGGCTTAAGGATTTGCAAAATAAAAGAATAAAATATAAACAAGTGTACCCGGTTTACTGTACCAACGTGCGTGCTTGGATTATCATACAGTGCTCATGCAAATACAAAGGCAAATGTACTGTAATATGCATATTCAGATGTGCAGCCAGGCAATCACATGAACAGAAATATGTATCTCAGTTGTATAGAATAAGGCAGAGGTGAATCGCAACAAGAAGCAAAGGAAGAGGAATACTACAGCACATGGTATGATTGTGTAAATGCACCAAAACCAAAATAAAACTTCTAAATCATGGCGTGATACAGTTTTAAATTTAAATGCAAAGGCCAACAAAAGCATGGTCAACTAGTATGACCAGACATACACAGTTAGCAATATGGAAAATTTGTACGCCAATATGTATGCGACCCAAGCTACAACATGAATGCATAAACAAGTGTCATTTACGAACATAAATAGGATTGTATTTAACACAATTCTCATGGCATTTGGAATCTGTAAGGAAGAACAATTCTCATGGCAGTTTGCACGGATGGGTCAAGGCTTTGTGCTCTGTGGTAAGGTTGGATCATACATTTAAGTTTCCTGTACTTGAAATGGCAAATTAATAGTCTGTTTTGGGTCTGTCTATATATTGTACACAACTGTAAGTTTAATATAGAATTAGTTTATAGAAAAAAGTTGGTGATCAATTTTAGTTTGAAGTAGACAAGTTTTAAAACTTAGTGTGAATTACACTGAATACTGTAGGAGTTAATTTTAAAATCTATGTCCTTTCAAAACTGTTATTGAAGTTTTCCATTCTCCATTTTCCTGAAAATTATATAGATATATTTGTTTGTTTGTTTGACATAAGCTCAAAATGGGCATATCTCTGTCATGGTTTAATCTAGTCCTAAAGTGCTAAAAGGAACATATAACATTTATTGTGGCCGAAGCTTTGGTAACACAGTTTCATTAGTTACTGGTACGTAATGTTTTGTGCATGTGAAGAGTCCATTAATACTGTAATCAAGTGACCATTGAGATGGTTGTCTAATGTCTAGACAAGTTCTACTGTTTTAAGGTTTTACGAGCTTTGTAAACTTCAACTGTAGCTTATTTGAGAAACTATTCAATTCATGAACTTCCCAGCTGTACAGTAATAAAGTCTGTATGCAATTAATGTAAAATTTTGCATGCCTCCACCTGTTGGAAAATGTGTGTTTTTGTTTTTTTTGGTAGTCTGTTGTTTTTGCTTGTTGAAGACAACCGAACTACCAATAAACAGTTAGAATAATAAGTACCAACGTCTCCGAATACACCATTAAATGATTTATTTCTTGTTTTTTTTTTTTTTTTTTGAGACCACGTTGCCTTACCACTGACCAAGTGAGCCAAGTTTAAATGAACTACGTTTGAGCGATGAGCGATGGGCTAATCGTATCCATCTAAACCAACTCAATAAAAGATAGTGTGATGCTAAAAGCACCCGAATTTCTGCTAGGGGCTTACATCGATTGTTTTTTTTATAAATGTGGTCGGCAGGCAACCACCGATCAAACACAGTTTGATCGGCGGTAGACGGGTAGTCGGTAGCCACTAGTAGAAATTCGATTGCTGTCGGGACCACACCAAAGATATCGACTCTCTTTTGAGCACAAATCTGGCATCCCATCACAGACAGGATTATGGATAATTAAGCTTTATTGATTGAGTACTCATCACACAGAAATCCATGAATTTTTGTAAAGGCAGTTTAGAAGAGAATTCTTTTTGACAGTTTGCGCTTTGCAGAACAAACTGAAAGTTACCGCAATTTTTATGGAATTCTTTTAACATTTGATCATATTGCTCCAAGTCGTTTGATTGGGTTAGATCTGTTAAACAGATCAGAACATAAAAGAGTTACGTATACGTTGACACAGGTCGTTTATCTTCCAGTCCACCCCTCAACTTGTAATAGTATAGGCCCATAGGGGTAAGTTTGACACAATCTACTTAACCTATGTGGTTACTTATCTATCCCTTGCAATAATCCAGATTAGATCTGATATAGAAAATAAGTAAAGAAACTAAATTCTGCTTGCGGTTTGATTTTAGAATTAAGTTGCATCAACAAACTTAATCCACCAACATTAAGCCGCAAGAGAATTAGCAACTGGGTACTCTTGAATTAAACGAGGTATATGTCAGCTTTCAGGTTCAAAAAATGAATCTGCCAACATACATCCACCAACATTAATCCACCAACATTAAGCCGCAAAAAAAACATAGATCTTTCAGGTTCAGAAAATGAAAACATCGAGGCAGCAGCTACCGTTCGAGGTAGAACTTACTGGATAACACAAAGGGCAAAAAAAAAACGGACGTGGCAATGATGGACAGAAGGGTGATGTGGACATATTACTCGTTGTTTTAATCTATATTGCAGTGCACTTTCTAATTCTAGCGTTATGAAGAACACAACAAAGATTCCAAGAAAAAGAAAAAAATATATCCACATGCTCTTCTCATATCCACATGCTAATACGCGAAAAATCATTCTACTTCGAATTCTCTTCAATAAGAATGTTTGTAGTTTTAGCCTTGATGGCGCAAGATGCAGTTTTAAAAGATTCAGTTTTGATGACTATACATACTGGATGGAGGATCATTGATTTCTGTTAGTTGACTTCAACGGATGACTAATATATATGTTACATCTGGATGGAGGATCATTGATTTCTCTTTAGAAACTAATGTATATGCATTTGATTGAACCTTCTCATTTGATCCATACCTTAAAATAATGATGTGTTATTGCAATGTTGTGTTAACCCACAAACCACGGCACTTGTTAATGCATCTTTTAGAATAATATGGTGTATATTATATTATTATTGCCAGCGCGGATCTTACACAGCAAGGTTGCGCTTCAGTTTGTGAAATTTGTGTCGATGTTTCAAGGACTAAGATATGAACAACTGAACAAAAGCAAGATTCAATATTTCAAATAAGAACAGCAACAAGAATTAAAGGCGATAAACTAAAATAGAAAAGGTAGATGATATTAACAAGTAATGGAAAGTAAAGGTAAATAGCAGGAATGCAACAAGATCTAACCTATAAAATGGAATGTAAAATTGCAAGGAAGAAAAACTACCTATTTATACACAAATATTATCCTAGTAAATTATGTATATAATCTCAAATTAGGTAACTATCAAACATTTGTCAAAAACCGAGATAGCTAAGAATATAATACAATTAGCTGCTGCATTTGTCAATAAAGATCAATGTCAATGCACACATGCTCACCAAATACGTACATGCATAAAAAAATTAGAAGCAGAATATATGCAGTTTTTTCATAAGCATTCACACAAATTAAATGCAGTTTTTTCAGCTTGGTTTTCAATCTAGTATGGGCCAAAGCCCTTGCTCAGTTCAATTCGACAATATTAGAAGAGAGGAGGAACTTGTAATATAAAATGCATCATTTTCATATATATTTTAACTAAATTTGGAAAGTAAATAAGACATATACCTGAATACATCCCCACAAAGCAACTTGTTTTGCGTCACTTAGATTTTTCCATCTATCAAGTGTAACCGGAACATGTTCTCTTACTAGTGGACCTAAATATGAAGACAGCTTGATAGACCCATCTCCTATTGATTTGCCATTCTCATTAAATTCGACTTCAATACGACTCAATGGATTTACTAGAAGCCTTTTCACTTTAGTCGGACCTCTACGTTTGCGCTTCATAACTGGATTTGTGGTGGCATCTCGAGTAGTTCTCCCATCCATGTCAACTTCAAAATCTTCTTCAACTTGCATTGTATTTTCCTCAGCTGCTTCAGCTATGTCTTGATTTTGATCATCATTATTCTCCATGTTTCCAACTTCTCTCGAGTTATTTTCAATACGTGAGTCGCTATCGACCATACAATCCTTGTGTTTTGCATTAGCCTTGGATGTGGTGGATTTATCCATTGTTTCCCTACAATCCTTGTGTTTTGCATTAGCCTTGGATGTGGTGGATTTATCCATTGTTTCTAGCCATTTTAGAGCAGCCGACTTTTTTTTACCCATTTTCTACATATAAAAAAATGGATGTTAAAATGCATTCAAGGTTGAAAACAAAGAGAAAATGAAGTCTTATGCACTACTCACATAGTCACATGCCCATGCCTTGTTCATCATGATATGAATTTGCAATTTCAAAGTAATTAATTGATTCTAAACAGCATACTGTAGGAATGTCGGATGCAAATAAGGCATACCAAAATTCAAACTCACATCATAACCCAGCAATGTTTGTATTTTTTTCATTTGTTTGCCTACGTAATTATAATATTGTTTCATATAAGATACTTTCGTATGTAATTATAATACATCAGTTCATGTATGTAAGGTCCAGATGTTTATAAATGTGACAGTTCTCAGTATACCAGGTTTTTAAAAATTGTGTTCTATATTTGCCAGAGTTTCCAATCACTTTGGGATATCATGCATATGTTGTACAAGGTTTTGATCATATATATGTAGCTCAGAGTTGGATTACTTAATTATGGCTATTGGTAAAAGGCACATACTCCTGCTTTTGACTGTTAAATGAAATGAAAGAAAATGATCAATAATTAAAAACTATGTTTAGCATCTTTATATTACCTTTAATTTGGAAAGGACATTAAATGACATATAAGTATGTTAATAAGCTAACATTTCGGTTCCAAATACGTGTATATTATTCATCTAAGATAACGACCATCAAAAATCTATTAACGCTGGCCTACGTTTGCAGGTGGTGGTTGTGGTGTCGGTTAACCATCTGCCAATGGTGATGCAGCATCTAGTCGTGTATTAGCTGTGAAAAATAGGAATTCTGCCTAATTGTTGTTGTCATTATCTAAAAATCTGAAGTATTTACACTTAAAAAAAAATTACAGGTGTTTACAAAATCATTTTTAAAACTTAAAAATAATGTATCAAAGTACAAAAACTTCATGGGTACCTACCAAATAAGAGATTGGGAGTTTGAAACTCCCCCGAGACCTGTATGGCGATATATTAATCAAATTTCAAAAAAAAAAATTGCAAGAAGTTCAAGTATTTTGCTTACTTAAAACCATAAATACTGTTATTAAAGTAAATACATGATGGTGGTATTGGGGGAAGACTTGGTGCAGAAACTTCCGGACCAAGGCTCGGAAGGGGAGCAACCGAAGCTGCGACAATTCGGTTTTCTTTTACTTATCAACACTAAATGTCTAAAAACACATTAACAAACAATCTAGATACTAAAATAACCACTCAGGCCTAACCAGAAAAACCAGGAATAGAAACTCCAAGCATAGCAGTACATACCAAAGGAAGAAGCATGCTCAACAAATCCAAGAAGTGATCAGAAAACGCAACACCCCAAAAGAGCTACTGAAAAAGCATCACTTCAGCAAACAAGCCTCATGACCAAGAACAAAATAAAACAATATGAATTACTGTCACTATTTATACAAATTACTGTCACTATTTTACAGTAATTATTTTATAAGTAATTACTGTCAACATTCATATTGCTTTTGTTTTTACTGTCAAAAGAACTCGGATCAATATGAATATTGCTTTTGATCACATATGAATATTATTTAGAAAAGAAAATCAACTTACAAAAGAACTTGGATTCCTGACGGTAATTATTTACTTTATTACTGTCAATTAAATTACAATAAGTTTTTTAAATGTATTTGTTTCTTATTTATCACTTTATTTATTAGCAATACTGTCAATATTGACAGTAAATAATAAATATTTACAAAGCAATATTCATTATTTACTGTCAATTTAATTAATGAAAAGCAACAGTTTGGCAGTTGTCCTCCACTTTTCCTCATACAAATTGGAAAACTTTGTCAGCAATGCTTTTGCGGTAATAGTTTAGCATTTATGGATTGATAGTTTGATGCTATTTCAATACTAAAATAACCAAGAACACTCAAAGCAAAGTAATCTATCGACAAGGCAGTCAATGCTAAATTTTCATTCATCTCTAATGGTTAATAGGATAGTGGAAACAAAAAATAATTCAAGCAAAATCAATGATGGTTTTTAGAACTTTTCTCAACTATGCCTTCACGGTCTTCCCTAACATAACTAGCATCCTCCACATAATCCGCATCCATCAAGTTTTCTTCGCAATCTTGAATAACATAGCCCGTGTCTTCAATATAATCATCTGTCTCTAATTCATGAAAACCTCTTGGTGGTGCCTTCATTACAACATACCAATTCGAAGTATCATTCTCTCTTGAATAAAAAATTTGTTTCGCTTGAGATGCAAGAATATATGGATCCCTCGAAAATGAAGCTTGATTTTGATGCAAATTAACAAGAGTAAATCCATCTTCAACCTTCACTCCGTTTCCAATGTTTGCCCAATGACACTTAAAAATTGGAACATAAAATTTGTGATAGTCTAACAAGATTATGTCAGTCAAAATCCCATAATATGTGACCACATCAGCTACTTGAGAGACATCTTTCGCACTTGCTCTACACATGGTAGTAGCATCATAAGTCACTCCAGAATTTTGAGTTTCTCTCTCAACATCTTTTGTATGAAAACGTAACCCATTAATTATATATCCTTTGTAGGACAAAGCATTACTACTTGGACCATAGGCAATCCATTTTAATAATTCATCGTGTTCGCTTGAGTTAATAGGTATCTGAAGAAAAAATAATCAATTCAATATAGATTCAAAAATAATATTTTCAACCCTATAAACCAAATTTAAAAGAGTTATTTAACCTTCTTTTTAATCCAATCAATAAAGTTTTTTGTGTTAGTTTTCCATAGCAATGTAGCATTTCTTTCCATGCGTCTGTCCGATCTTTGCAACTCTTCCAAATGCATACTACCATAATATAAAAGATACTAAGTTACATTTAAAATTATACATATTACGATAATAAATAAGAAAACAATATGCGCTTACTCGAAAAATGGCTCGGTTATAGCCATATTCATTAGCACAGCAAGGTGAGCAACTTCCTTCTCATTAGTTGTCAGTGTAATTGTGTTGCATGTTGATATCGGACGCCCTTCGAGTATTGCATCATCATTCTCATAATCTCCGTTTCTACCTTCTTTCTCCTCAAACTGTGATGATTTCTTTAGGAATTCGCCAAAGAATCTTACAGATTCTTCTGCGAGATAGTTTTCTGCAATGCATCCTTCAGGACGTGCATAGTTCCTAACATACTCTTTAAGCGTTTTCATGTACCTTTCGAAGGGGTACATCCAACGAAAATGAACTGGTCCACACAATCGAGCTTCTTTTCCAAGATGAATTGTTAGATGTATCATTATGTCGAAAAATAAAGGTGGGAAATATCTTTCGAGATCACATAAAATTGTAGCGATCTCATCATCGATTTGTTGCAGCTTCTCTCTATCAAGAACACGTTGGCATATTTTATTAAAAAATAAACACAAACGAGTTATTACTTTTCTTGCCCTTTTTGGAAGCAGTCCTCTCGATGCAACTGATAACATTCGTTGCATTAAAACATGGTAATCATGCGACTTCAATCCACTAACTTTGCAATCCTCCAACGACACACATCTTTTGAAATTTGAGCAGTAACCATCAGGTCCCTTGAAGTCATACAATCTTTTACAAAATATTTTTTTTTCAGAACTGGACATAGTATATGGAGCCAGTGGAAGATATGTTTTCTTCCCACGAGGTTGTGCATATAGAGCAGGTCTAATTCCCCAATCCTCTAAACCCTTTCTAGAATTAAGGCCATCTTTCGATTTGCTATCATGCAACATTGTGCTGAGTAAACTTTCGCCCACATTTTTCTCAATATGCATCACGTCTAAATTATGGCGGAGTGGAAGCTCCTACAAACATCAACAATACGACTGCTTTAACATTATATAAGTTTATAATTTAATCATTGGTTTATAAAAAATAATTTGAACACTAACCTTCCAATATGGTAAATCAAAGAAAATTGATTTTTTTTCCATCTTGATAGCTCTATTTTTGCAGGATCATTTTCATCTTCTCTGTTGTTAGTACACTTCCTCTTCCTACATGTAATCTTTATGATTTGCATCTTATTCTTTCTCTTCTTAGCCGCTTTTATTTCTTCATTTTCAGCTTTTCCAAAATCATTGGTAAAATCTTTCAAAATAACAGAAATATCTCTACCTGTAAGAATTCTGGGTTTGTTACCTTTCTCCACAGTGTTATCAAACCAAGACTTTTGTTTTCTTTTTGGATCTAAAGGAGGTAAGAATCTTCTATGTCCCATATACACATTTTTTCTACTATGATTTAGCCATCTATGGTGAGTATTCACGCCACATAATGGACAACTTTTTTTTCCTTTTACACAACATCCGGCAAGATTTCCAAAAGCTGGAAAATCATTTATAGTCCATAACAAGATTGCTTTTAAGTTAAAAAGTGTCTTGCTAAATGCATCATAAATCTCCACCCCGTTACTCCATAAATGCTGCAAATCTTCTACCAAAGGAGCTAAATATACATTGATATCATTTCCAGGTTGCTTTGGACCAGGAATCAATAACAATAACATAATATTCTCCTTTTTCATACACAATATAGGTGAAAGATTATATATGACAAGCATCACCGGCCAGCAACTATACTTGGTACCCTTAATGTCAAATGGGGTAAATCCATCGGTAGCAAGACCAAGTCGAAGGTTATGTGGATCATTTGAAAATGGCTTCCATTTATCGTCCACCATGGTCCATGTCAAAGAATCCACAGGATGACGCATTTTATCATCATTACTTTTATTACTAAAATGCCATCTTAAATCTTCTGCCATCTGTGGGGATCTAAACATTCTTCTGAATCTTGGAATAATTGGAAAATATCTCAACACTTTGACCGAAATACCTGGCATTATCTCTTTCGTCCGATCATTTATCTTCCATCTCGAAGAGCCGCATTTCGGACATTTATTCAAATCATTGTACTCTTTCCTAAAAAGACAACAATCATTCTTGCATGCATGAATCTTCTCGAATCCCATATCGAATACTTTAAGAAACTTCTTTAGTTCATATAAAGTTTTTGGAAGAACATTATTTTTTGGTAATAACAGTTGTTGCACATTTAGAAGCTTATCAAAACCATTATCGGATAACCCAGTTTCACATTTAAATTTATACAATGCCGTGATACCAGATAATTTTGTTTGATCCACGCAATCAGGGTATAGTGGAGTTTCTGCATTTTCTAAATTCTTAAGAAAATCATCCACTCGCTTCTGTGCATCATCATTATTTTTATCATCGGAGAAAGTATGATTGACAAATGCTTCGTCTTCAAAGTGAACGACTTGAAGTAGTTCGTATGTGTCATTCACCTCCACCTTTTTAGTTATATTCATTTGCTCACCATGACTGTACCACTTATTGCACTTATATAAAGGATCCATTCCTCTTATAATCAAATGCTCGACAACAATATCACCATATTGATGGGTGAGATTTCGACAATCTAAGCAAGGACATAAATTTTTTTCCATGTTTCCTGAGTTTCTCTTTGCGGCATGCACAAAATTCCATGCTCCTTGCTCGTATTCGCTACTAGTTCTATGATAAAATTAAAAACAAAATAACCAACATAACCAATCAAGTTTTTATTTTAATTTCCAGGATAAATTTTAAGCTAAATATCGTATTAATACCTGTGTAAATGCACCCAATCTTTTTCCATCGCCATATATAATACTGTAACAAGCAAATTTCTAAACAAAAAAAAAGTTTATAATTCAATAGGTGTTAAATTTACATATATTTACACATACATATACATATTTACACGCTAAAAACTATTTTTGAGTATCGAAGCGATATTTCGTATGAATAAAACAGAACTGAAAATTAATTGAACATCTCAACATTCTCATTTATCGTTATTAGGTGACATCTCAACAATTTCACTTATCACTAACTTTTATCTATTTCAAATAAATATCATATTGATCACAAGAGTGACCATGTCACCTAACAAGAGCGACCCTGTCACTAGCATGTTCATATATGGGTTGTACAAAATTCTTAGATAGTTTTTCTGTAAACTTGCTTTTAGAAATGGTTGTGCGCACACAATACTAAGCATGGGTGGTGTTATTGTTTTCTTTGTGAAAAATAATAATTAATGAATTGCTTGAAAGGCAGCAACACCAGAATACAACATGAATACCTGCCAAACCAAATACAACATGAAAACTTGTCAAACCGACTGAAGAGAACAAATTTTATACCAAGGAATACAAATTAAAAAAAAAACTTTATACTGTTATTCAATGTGGAAAATATTTTTTTCTTGCAAACAAGTTCAGGCATTTTTAAATAAATCTAATTATAGTCAATTCTGCTAATAATTTCAATAATATTGCACATTTGAACCCATAAAGGAATTTTGTTTGTCCCCCACTTTTTTTTTTCTTCAATTCTTCCGAATAACTAAACATCCAAGATTTCACTATTACAAAATGAACTTAAATATAGAATTGCTGCTATTATATAAACATCAACTAAAAAACTCACCTTCCAACTTAAAAACGGAAGAACTAACATTAACCGATTAACTTATATTGAAAACATATTTTTCAAAGAACATTATATGTACTGATTTATTTTTTGGTCCAATTAGCGATGCGATGACATAAGCAGCAGTATTTATAACAGAAGATAGAAAGAGCCATTAGACTCGTAGGAAATTACATTGACGTCTGGAAACTACCTACGACAAATTATAGAAATATTTACTTGTATAAGGTTGACTTAAAATTCTTATAAAAAAAAGTTGACTTACAAAATATCTTTTTTTTTCCTCTTACTTTTTGTTTACCATTTAATCATATCATGGTAAATAGACATCTTGCTATAACCCTCTAAAGATGCTAAATAATCTCCTGTTATAAATATGATCACGTTGTTGTTGGAATATATGCATGCAGAATTGACTATCAAAAGTAAAAGATATTAGGATATCAAAGTAAGCACAGATGTAAGTAACACACATCATGTGGCAACCAAGAGAGAGGATACATCATGTCGGTTAAAAAAAGACTAAAATTGCGCAGGTTCAATATGTTCAGAAATATATACCTAATTGTCCTGCTTGAAAAATTGAACTTCAGACCAAATCGGGCTTCTGGCAGCCTTCAGGTGGTCGAACTTCGGACCAAACGGAGCTTGAAGAGTAGCGTTCGAACCAATTGGTGCTTCACTTCGGATCAAATCGAATCGTTGAACTTCGGGAAGAATTGAGCGTGAAGATGAAGAGTGAAGGAGAAGCCAAAACGAAAGCTCCAGAAGAGAGCGAAGACGAGAATTAAGCGGGAGATTAAAAGGATGGCTTCAGAATTGAGCGTGAGATTAAAAATTTGGGAAAAGGTAGAAGACAATAATTCTCAACGAGAAGTAAAAAGAAAGTGAAATTTGGGCGGCCAATAAAAAATGTTGGAGGGAAAGTAAAGTGGAACGCGCGATTTCGATGTACTACACAAATATAATTGCAAACGGGTTAATATTATGGCAATTAACATTGTTGTCTTTTAAATTAAAGAAAGAGCGATCATTTAATGATAACAAGCCAAGCTTTCGTGCAATCCACGCTTGCTATAAAAAGGCCTTTTTCTTGTAGTGAAAACTTTTACTCACATAGGAGTAAGAAAGCAGTTACATTTGGTAACTGTTAGAGCATCTCCATTACGAGTCATAATCTTACAACTCGTAAAATTTAGGGGGGAATTTGTTAATTCTCCCAACAGAAGCGCGCCAAATTTATCAACACGCTCTGATTTTATCAAAGTGCGCCGATATTATCGGTGCATTGCCTTAACGCGCCGATAATATAGGCGCAACAAAAAAAATATTAAACATTTTTTTAATTTTATGTTTATTTATCGGTTTAGGTTGATATAAAACGTCTGAATGTACACATAAAACTGATGATACAACTTGTAATAAAGCGTACAAATAAAATTGCTAAGAAGCATAACGATACAACTAATATTAAGCAGAATGATGTAACTTATATTATGAATAATGATACGAATAATAATAAGCATAAAGATACAACAGGTCAACACCATTTCTGACCGACATAATATAAAATATTAAATGTCTAATTTAAACTATGTCACGGTCAGTAATTGGCATGGCTAAGGTCGTTGACTTGATTTCATTTCTTATCTCTTCTTCAAGTTCCAAAGCATACGTAATTGCTTTACAAGGAAAACGTTCGTATACCCAATATCTGAAGTCACATCCGTTCGTACGTACGGGACAATAATAATATCGGCATCCAACATCGTTTCCATGTCGGAGGACTAGCTGTGGAGCCTCAAAACCACAAAAACATACAATATTTGTAGATTGTATCTCATCGTCTTCAATTGTAGCTTTAATAGGAGGAGTTACGATGCATGACCTTCGGGCACAGTGTTGAGCCAGTTGTTGTTGCTGATGGCCTGTTTCTATTTGTTGCATCCCTTCTTCCAGTTTCATTTATCGCAAATCGTCATGGAGCAGCTCTTCCATTTCGGTATACCACCCAGTTGGTTCTCTTAGTGAAGATGGATTAGGATTTGATGGTCCAACTAGAATACCAGTGCAATTGCAAGAGGAGGGATAAGAAATTGGCATTCTTTCAATTGATGTAATTTTCCTACTCGGTTTATCTCTGGTATTTATGGCTGAAGGCTACAAAGGAAAAGAAGGAAAATGAGTTACCATCGGCAAACAATGATGGTACTAGCAATGAATATTGTTTACTGTATACCACATATTGTATACTGTATATTGTAGCTATATTGGATATCGTACTAAGAAGTCACATGCATTATAGCCTAGTGGGTAAAGACAAACCTACTAAGTGCTTTCACATTTATGCAAGGTGGAAAGAGTCTACGATTTAGACTCGACATTGGATACTGCAGCCACTCTGTGCTAAATGAGGAATTTAAGATATCAAAATTTCCTTTCGATTATTTAAATAAATCGAAAAGTTTCATAAACGATTGTACATCGACCTTCTGAAAATTTGAGCTTGACATAACTAAAATTCTACAATATGAAATCCCGATATTTCTTTTTCATTGGAATTCAATAATCAAATAGATATGGATGATTATATTTTTAAATAATTCAGAGTATATTGGACTACGTAGAATCGAATGAAGTTCAAAACGTATAAGTACGAACTACCACGACATTACGAGCTCGATTTTAAATGGTTTATAAATTTTACGTTCAAACTTCGATTAATTAATAAATTCATTTCAAATTTTCCATAGCTATATTAGGGGACGACCTTACACGTTTAACCCCATAGCTATATTAGTGGATAACCCTATATGTTTAACTCCATAGCTATATTAGGGGACGACCCTACACGTTTAACTCATAAGTTATCTTAGGGGACGATCCTACACTTGTAAGTCCTAAGCTATCTCAAGGGACAATCAAAGCAATAAAGCTGAGTACTCCACCAACACAATTATCGACAAAGGGACACTTATGCCAATAAAGCTGAGAACGAAAATCAGTAATTATACGATTATCGACAAAGGTACGCTCTAACCAATAAATCAGAGAACTCCATCAATACAGTTATCAATAAAGGACCACTCGTACCAATAAAGCTGAGCACTGCATTTACAAATTTATCGATAAAGGGACACTAAAACCCATAAAGCTACACACTACACAATGAAAATACACAATTACCGACAATAGCACACTCCAACGAATAAACGTGCACACAAGTTAATAAAGCAACATACATAACAATAAAGCTACACAATAACCAATACCTCATACCTAATTTACAACAACAACATTGCAAAACATATCTCATAACCAAACATATTTACAAACAAAAACGGATTCCTATTTTATGCAAAGCATGGTGGCTTTTGAGAGCGATTCAGATGAAGAAGAAATCCTTCAAGAGGAAGCAGAAGAAATACGGGACATATACAATGAAGCCTACAGTTCATCATCCCCAACTCGATGAGGATCGGTTCCCGAAAAGAAGTTTATACACCGAAATCAAGCTGCATACCATCAGTCTCTTATGCAAGGTTACTTCAATGACAAATGCGCTTACAGGCCTGTTATGTTTTGTAAAAGATACAGGATGCAGAGAGATCTATTTCTTTGGATATTGGAGGGTATACAAGGTAACAATGATTACTTTAAGTACAGACAAAATGCATCAAAAACAAAGGGGTTAACCGGTGAACAGAAAATGACGGCCGCTATCAGAATGTTTGCATATAGCACTCCTGCAGATGAATTGGACGATGCATACCAAATTGCGGAGAGCACGACGCTTGAAACACTTGAAAAATTCTGTCAGGTTGTAGTGGACATCTACGGAGAGAGATACTTAAGGTCCCGGAACAAAGCTGATACAATGTGAATCAAAGAGATGCACGAAAGCAGGGGATGGTCAGGCATGCTAGGAAGTCTGGACTGTATGCATTGGGAATGGAAGAACTGCACTAAAGGGATTACAAGTTTCATACAACAGCAAGGAAAGATGACCAATCATCATTTTGGAAGCCGCAACATCGTACGATTTGTGGATATGGTTCGAATAATGACTTAAATGTTATAGAAAGATCTCATCTGTTTAATGGTCTTGCTCAAGGCCAGGTGCCTCTTTTAACATTTACCATTAGCCAAAATACTTACAACCATGACTATTACCTAGATGATGGAATTTACCCGAAATGGAGCACCGTTGTTAAAACACGTTCAAATCAATTAACTCTTAAACAAGCCAAATTTGTGGCGATGCAGGAAGGACAAAGAAAAGATGTAAAATGAGCATTCGGTGTTTTACAAGCTATATTTGCAATGATAAGTAATCCATGTCGTTTATGGTCTAGGAAAAAGATGACTATAATCATGTTTTCCTGCATTGTTCTACGCAACATGCACTACACCAGAAAACACCTTTAGCAGCGTTTGAAAAACGCTACCAAAACCTTTTGGTAGCGTTTTAAAGAAGGCTACTACAGGTCACGCAACTAAAGTTTTGTTTTTTTGTTGCGTTTTTATAAACGCTACTAAATCTTCTGCACGGTTGTATTTTCCAAACGCTACTGAAAGTACGTATGTGGGTTAGTTTATGCTTTCTGTAGCGTTTATTTTGTGCAACTAAAAACTTTTCGTTGCATTTATTTTTTCGAGCTAAAAATTCAAATGGTAAGTTACATTTGTTTCCGTAGTAGTTCTAATACGCTACTAAAATGTGTTGATTGTTTTGTAGCATATTTTAAATGCTATTATATATTGTTAATGGTTTAAATCATTTCCAGCAACCAGTTATATAATATAAATATTAATATCAGTAACAATTGTACAAAAATCTGATTTAAATCAACAATCAATCAATCATATAATCATCATATTCAAATAACTAAGAACACATTAGTCACATAAGTATTTTACATAACCATTTAGATAATAGTTATTTGACAAAATCAGCAAATTTACATACCACAAGCACTCAAAAACAAGCATACACAATAAGTACTAACAATATCATAATACATATAACAATAAAAGTCATGTCCACTGTTGTTGATGGTCTTCACTCCAAAAAGGCTAATTACCTGTAGACAAGGTCGATAATCAACAATAAAAAAATTCCCATGGTCAATAACTACATGCATATGACTTGGTTTTTCTAAATTTCTAATATATCATTAGTGATAAGTTTCTATTTTATAAACTACACGGTTAATTTCTCTTCTCTATCATCATGGCAAATACCTAATTCAAAAATCTAGAAAAAGCCAAGTAATTACACATTCTTAGTTCTCAACAATAACAAAAAATCATTTACCAAAAAACTGTTATTATTGATTATTATAGTCCTTATAGAAACTTATATGGCTGTACGACAGTTAAGGACTTAAAATTGTTAAAAAAACAATGTTTCTCTACTTACATCTATGTGAATTATGATCAGATGCTCAGTCAACGTCCAAAGCCTTACTGTTCATTAGATACAAATAAATTTTAAAAAATAGGAATATAAAACATCAAAAGATCAAAGGAATCGACATAACTTCTCTGATGACAGTTATGTAAATTTAAACAGGAATATAACATGATTCATGTGCATGAGCGTGAAGTTGGTGGACCAATACAGTTATGTTCTAGTACAAAACAATAGTTGATAAAAGGAATTGTAATATAGCACATTAAAAGATAAAAAATGGATGTTAGTGGATAAATTTTATCACCTTTGAGGTTTCCTTAGAACTTTCTTCTTCATCCCCTTCCTCGCTCACTACCAAAATTCAAAGTATTAGGGACTAGTGAATATGCCTCTATTAGTTGTAGTAAAGGCACAAAAGTAAACTAAACAGCCTCTAATAGTATGAGCGGCAATTTAGTGACAGCCCCAAAAAACAGCGTCGATAATTATTGTTTAGGGCAGATTTTTCACTTGAATCGCCTTTATTATCATGCCTGCCACGCAGGATTAGCAATAAAAACAAAGGCACAAATAAGGGCCCCTACTGGCAATTAATGTCAAAAAGTAAAAGTGGTACAGCGGTGACAGATGTCATTACTAATTCAAAAGAGATACCAATACATAACTCTTATATAAAAAAGATTCTTTTAGCATTGTAAACTAACCAGCAAACATTGGTTTATAGAAGAACCATATAAAAGCAGAGCTGAAACAAATATTACAGCATTCAAACTCTTTATAGACTTTGATAGTTATAACATCCCACTACAGTAAAAGTATTAGTCTATAACAGTTTACCACATTGCAACAATTTTGGATACAACACATTACATTAGTTGAACACATTTTTGTCAACTTATAGCATCCATCTTGATTATTGTTACTACGACTACTCTACTAGTATGAGCAATCGACTTCAGGTGACTCCTAAAGCTTTAAAATAACTTTGTCATCTTCCATGTACCTCACCTAATCCAGTTATAAAAAGATAATATCATCCTACAATTGAGCAAAACACATTTTGTTAATACATGAAATCATAACATCGGCTTGCAATCCATTTTTCTCATTAGATTTCAAACATAAATGGAGCAAGGACCAGTACAACCTTTTATGTACCCAGTGCTTAACTATACAGTATAATAAAAGTGCGCAAATTTTCCATTGAAAGTAAATTAAGATGGTTTCAGCTCAAGGCCACTAAGACAAGAGATTAGCATATATAAATAAACCAAACAAGGATGTGATTAGGCATATTTTTTTCAATTTCAGTGAACAACTAATCTTAGAATTGCCCTTACCAAAATCCTTTTCACATGGAAAGAGTATATTAATACTAACATATGTTATGATAAAGTACATATCAAAGATAATCAATAGAACAATGATCATAACAACCATTGGTAGATAAAATTGTAATTTATTTCCCCTAGCAACCCTGTCTAAGGTAAGTTCATCCACTAGAACATATCCAAATTAACATATTAACAATTCAACTTTTACAGTTTTGTTTAAAGAGACTAAGTGGTCATCGATCTACTTCCTGATAAGCATGCTTATTGCTTCAAAAGAATATTACCATGATCACCAAGCAATGTTGAAGTTTTTATGAAGCAATTACAAATTATAAATGGTCTAGTCTCTTTTTTAAAAGACTATACTTCTAACATGGATGAAACATATTTTTTCGTTGGTGCGTCATTTAAAAACCTTGTGTAAACATAAATTAAATGTTATGAAGAAACATTATACTGCATATTCATGGTGTAACATTCTTTACAAAAAAACATTACCTTGCTTTTATGCATAAAGATGTTACGAAAGGGATAAGAAGGGACATGGTAAAGTGTTCCATCCCTCAATCTCTCAAACAGCGCATCCTTCTAACATTTGACAAACCAGAGCAGAAGAAACCATCATTTGCAGTTGAGTACACACACCTAACAGCAGATTCCCCTGACCCAACTATCACCACTCAGGCCAAACCAAGCACATAGCAAGACCCCACCATCCACAACCATAATAGTCGATGCTTGTTCCTTTGACTCAGCCTTACCCTACTCCAATCCTCGTTTGTCGCTTGCTCTCTTCAACTCACCCTTAGCCATTTATTATTCATGAAACTAGTCTCCTCCTTCCGATGTAGATGATGGCGTACTGCACAGGGAAAATGATATCTAAAACGACCAGTGTTAACAGAAATAGTAGAGCTCAAAAGCATAAACTACTTGCTACAAAATAAGATTTTTTTTTGGAAGAACACAAATTATATGTGCTAAAAAACAAAATTGGTAGAAGACCATACTGCTGCATGAACTTGTGCACCAGTATTGGTTGGTTTGTCAATTGTTACCTTACATTATTTTCAAAAACAAAACACTTCAGTTATTCACTGTAATGTTCTTGTGAATACGTCTTTAAATGCCAATTGTAAATATTTTATGGCAGGGCATTCTTGATGGTAAATATGATGACCTATCAGAACAAACATTTTACATGGTCGGAGGCATCGATGAGGTCATAGCCGAGGCTGAGAAGATCGCAAAAGAATCCACCTCTTAAAAAAATCAATATTGATTCATGGTTCTATAATAATCTTCTGGATGTTCTTTGCATCAAAACTAGTTTATTTATTTTGCTCCTTTTGGGATAACAAAACGGAAATGCAAATTCCGCAGGTTAGGAATGTGCTGTAGCATCATTTTTCCCTGATCACATCTGATTTTTCTCCTCTTTTCTATTTTCTGTTTTATGAAAAAGAGTAAATTGCTCTGTTTATTAATACTTGCGTTAATACCATTGTTACCCTTTATGTTGTTGTGTTACAATGAGTTCTACAGTAAAAGTTTTTATCGCCATTTTCTTTGAAGTGTCTTTTTAATAGATTCAAGTTTGAATCCTGTCTTATACAGCTTCGCGTAAAAAATAGTATTTGAGGATTACAGATGGTAGAAGTACAGTTTAATTTTCTTCAGGAGTGAGTTTGCCAGTTTGTCAGATTTTCTTCTAATGTTCAATATATATGTGTGTGTGTGTGTGTGTGTGTGTGTGTGTGTCAGGATTTCACATGCATGTTCAATAAGCATGTATTTATGTCAGGTTTCCTTGTGTAAGGTCCGTACGTGTGTGCGCATTTTTGTATGAAAGAATCGCCTCCTCTTCGGTTTTGGTAAAACTTTTATTATGTTTCATTTTGATTAGATAACATATACTTTCTCTTCTGAAGTGAGAAATGAACGAAGATGTATTATTTAAACTTGATCAAGCTGTTGATCAATGGGATTCAAGGTGAAGCAAAAGTGAGAAGTTGATCTTAGTTATACGCACACATACATGTATGCGTATGCTACTCATATTCAAAAAAAAAAAATAACAAAACAAATAATATAAGAGTTAAATTGCTACTATTACCAACGCTAATATCAAAGTTTTGATGTATTCCATAGCTTCTTCATCTTGATTACTTTTCGTTGTGCCTTAAAATGCCACGTTTCTTGTCAAAACGCACTCTAAAATCTTCCAAGCACATGAGAAGCACCATTTGTTAGGTATTCCTCTTCTTTATTTCGTAAACTTCTTTTATTGGCATTTTTAATTAAGTTCTTTCTCTGAGAGTTATAGTTCTGTCTGCATTTTGTTGAATTTGTTCCTCTTAGATTAGATCTTTATATTTTTCTCTTTCAGCTTTCAACATTTCTTTTAGGCAGTGCAGTTGGAATATCATTTGATAGTGGAGTTAACCTGTGACTATTCGCTGTCAAGTCATTTACATACTCATTCTCAACAAATATCTCTAGCTTAATTTCATTACTTTAAGGCGATTTGACGTTCCACCATGCAACATAAATTCATTTGAATGGCCAAGAGATAAATCTATTGATAGTCTAAGAGATACATTTGTTGAATTGAATTTTCCAGATGCTTTATGAACTTTGGGATTGTTGTTATATGTGCCATCGGTTATATTATCATAATCATCTTTCAAATCTCTAAGTGATTGCCATTCTTTAGTATGTCTCCTGCCAATCTTGATCTTACACAAAAAAATTCAGATGCTTTATAAACTTTGAGATTGTTGTTGTATGGGTCGTCGGATATATTATCATAATCGTCTTTCAAAACTCTAAATGATTGTCCATTCTTCAATATGTCTCTTCTACGTTGTTATACCATTGTATTTGGCACACATCGTATTAAAGTTATATCATTTTTCTTTGTGCTCTCAAACGATTTCTTTTTTGGCTTTTTGGATTTTGGTTGTATTTCTCATTCACTTTAGAAGAACCTCTCTCAAGAACATCTTGAAGAAACTTCAGATACGTTATTCCATGCATTTGCCAATACTTTATGGTCTTGTGCTCGATATGTACAGCACCAATAGTATCACTGATATGATAATCATGGTATTTTTTTTAGTTATAAGTTCTCTCGTTCTTGCTTTTCTTTTGTTGCTTGTAACAACCTATGTAAGAGTGTTATTGACCCGCCTTTTTACAAGGCGGTCACGTTTTGGATTTCTGGATATTGGAGCATTCAGAACTTGAGTACGGACTTAGGAAAACTTGGAACGATTTGGTCAAAGTGGCTGATTTCGCGAAAACTCAGAAATTAGCTAATTGTTTCGGGATCGGTACGTATTTCGGAAACACATTAAGGATCGTGCAACTCACGGAGAATTGGCAAAAATATTTCTAAGTCCCGGGATCCGTATTCACACTTTCATATCCCGGAGCAGAACATTGCGCACAATTGACAAACCAACCAATACTGGTGCGCTACCAATTGACAAACCAACCAATTCACAAGATGAGTTTGGAAATAGCAATAGCGACAGAGATGTGAACTCTTAACTTGAACTTTAGGTCATTTCATATATATACAATATCTCAGGTTAATTTTTTTTAAATCTGAATTATAAATGCAGTTAAAAACCAGAAACAGAGAAGCAGCGATAACAACAATGAGAATGATGATTCTACACTTGTGTAACAACAATGGGAACAACTTAGTTTAATCCTAAGTAACATGCAGTTAAGATAAAAAGTTCTGCAGAGTCCTTTTCCTCTATTATATAGATGCATATATACCTTTGCATGAAGATGGAATGGATTAGAATTGGTTACTCTTAGATTGTCATTTCGCACATAGGGTAAATAGGATGATTCAGAGTGTAGCGAAAGCTGCATTATGATAAAAATTTTAACATAACATTACTAATTTAGCATTCATTTAAGTTCATAACAATATCCTAAATTACCTTAACATATCTACAACTGCTAATGGGGGACCCAATTTATCGTCAGTTGCAAAATGGAATGTACAAGGAACTGTGACATGGAGCTTAAAAATTTGAATCTTCTCTTTCTTGTCAAAAACCTGAAATATAAAAATATCATAAATCCAATAAACAGTTTAAACAAGTTGAGTTTGGAAATAGCAATAGCGACAGAGATGTGAACTGAACTCTTAACTTGAACATATAAATAAGGCACGCTACGAGGCAATCAAGAAAGCTTTATTGCAGCTTACGTACATTGGCAGTGTGTGCATTTGGTTAGTCAATGAAGGATACTTTTCCAACATAGTTTACAAGTTAAATTTATTTTTCCTATATCCATCTCGTGCTTGAGTACGGAAGCCTTCGGTACTAGGTATCATTTAAAATAAAAATAAAAATTACACTGTAATGTACAAAGATTAGCAAAAGTAAATTTATATTATATAGAAACGCATGCACAAAATTTGAATGACAAATTATTTGTGGCATTTAGATTATTGAATTAGTTTATTGTTTTTTCGTTCAGTTTCTTATAAAAGACTTAATTGTACTATAAAAATTAGGAGTATAACAACAAACACCATGTATGTTTTCATCAAACAACATGCTAATTTTTTAGATTAATTGAGGCAATCCACCTTAAAAAGTTAAATACAATGAACACATGAACGTATATAAAGATTGTAAGACATAATATTCATTAGTGCATACCAACAAATAAGTTGGAAAATCTTTCATCCACACAAATTTGAGTTAAAAGTGGTTAGGCTACCGATCTCTATCCATAAAGAAGAAAGTAAATGTATGAACAGAATTAAAACATTAAACTCTCTAGTTTCATAAAAGCAAAAGAACATTCTTGAGTGGAGCAAAATAGATGCGGACTAAATTATATCTGCTACAGAAACCAATTAAGTAAATTAAGGCTCTTAAACAACAAAAATATATCACCTACTAATAATTGAATAAGATAAACATAATTTAGAGAAATTCAACTACTATGTCATAATGCATAATGATTGATACTTACTAGACAATTTGACAAAAGAGAAGAATTATAAATTTATACATGAATTTTTTACAAAACCATCAATCTTTGAAGAGTAAGCACATAAAACTGTGATCAAATGATAGGATATTTGCAATAGACTTGAACGATAGGTTATATACTATGAACTATACCAAAAAAGGAATAGTCCGAAACTAGTAATCACTCTAAAAACATAATCCAATATGAAGAAAAGAAAGGAAGAGTTAACAGTCGTAAACACCAATTTACAATTCATGTAAACCAATGCAAACTGAGATATCATATATTCATGAATAACCAAAAGAGCCCTAAAAATCAGACCCAAAAAATAACTATTTTTCAACCTATCATAATGTGAATTAACGATCATACTAATGGAATACTGAATAAATCAACGAAGGTTCTATCAACTAGCACTGGTCAGACTAAAGATATTGAGATACCGAATTAATGCACTATAAATTAAAGAAATCAATTATAAAAACCATAATTAATTGTCAAATTAGATCAGTAAGAATTGATCCATAGCACTAACCCAAAACTTTAATATAATCCAGTTTTAAATTCAGGCTACTGGGCAATAAAAAAATTATGAGAACGAGTGGGAGAAGTCACAAACCTTGGTTAGAATTTGGCTATTTAGACGAGTGAACATATGGTAACTGGTAAGGGATAGGAGAAATTGCAAACCATGGTTGGAATCCGACTATTTGGATAAATTTACGAACGCGATGACTACAAAAATAATTCAGATCTGTACAGATTGATTTTTGTGCGAGGAGAAGAAAAGTTGCGTTTGGGGTTTCGAAAGGGGGCGAGGTAAATTAGCAATTAGTGAATGAAAATTATGCGTCTAAAGAAATGACGTGGTACTGGATTTTTTTTTGGAGTATTAAAGGCATTTTAATATGCCTGTTTTAATGGCTTTACTGACCAATATTATATCAGTCCTTAAAAACTTGTTATTTGAGGCAGTTTGCTTAATTTGCCCCTAAACGTGTGTCCCTAATAATAGCAATTTTGGTAGTGGCTGCTTTCGTCATCTTCGTTGTCTTCTTCCAAAGTTTATAGCTAAAGATGATTAAGTCATGTCGTTACGGCAAAAAAAAGGAGAATACCATATTTTAACATGTCACTACTTAAATCATACCATTCCCACGCTTAAATCATACCATTCCCACGGAAATCAAGTATATTATGATAAACTCTAACTGCTTCATTATGGAGCTTATCATTCACCAAAGAATTATGATGATACACACACACACACCTAACCTTAACACCAAGCTTTACAACACCTTAGTCCCTGGAGCAAATGTTGGAATAATGGATTACATCAGAAAGCACTTCGACTGTACATCAGAAAGAAAATAAAACTTTTCATGTGAACAACCTGCATTACACCCAAACAAAACAACCTTCCAAAATTTCATCAGGAAGGATATCACAACGTCAAAATGAACAATCTATAAATTGTGCATGACAACTGACACTACATGCACAGATTTCCTCTTGAACAAACAGATAAAAAAATTCTAAACTCCGACAACCAATCCTAACACTGCACCGAAAACAAAACTTCCAACACCTCGAACTATATTAGTAACTGGAAGTACACAACCGGTACCATTCACAGTCATGAATAGGCTAACATCCCCTGAAACCCGCTAACTGTTAACTAAATCGAGCATGGACAGTTAAGGCTGGTTAAGTAACCTTTGACTTGGTTAACCATTTTAGTTCGTTAAGGTCATTTAGGCTGAGTCCACAATCATCTTAATGGATTTGAGATTAACAAACTGTGCAGATCGTCTAACAATTAATGGTATTTTGACGTATATGGCCCCAATAATATCATAAATAAAAAGAATCAGATTAACAAATTATTGTGTGGAAGAGGAGTGACTACTTTAGAGAGACGACTTGGCATTAGTAAGACAAGCCAATAATGAAATGAAGACTTCGGATAATATTACAAATCAAAAGGATATATTTGTCCAGCCCCAGAAACTGACACGTCCCCCACTTAAGAAGAACATCTACTGTATTAATTTTAAAACCAACCTTCCGCTTGTCAAGGCCAAATTTTAGTGTCAAATGCTAATTAAATCATTAATTACTCAAACCAATTTAGTCTCCTATTCCTGATATGGTGGGCCCCTCTAAAATTGCCGCTGACTATTCCCTATGCAACGTATCAGCGCCAGACTCTTCCACTTCAACGAGCAATATTTCAAACCATTCACCCACATATAAACTTCCAGTTTCCACTCATTCACTTAATCTCTCTAACCCATTCAATATGCTTTTTAATAAGAAACTAACAACATAGCCAATGAAGCCACGCATATGCTACCCCAAAATGTTGAATCAGCTATGTTTGAATTTCAAATGAAATTGAGCAGTCAATGGATACCTCGGATAAAAGGCTACAAATTCCGGATTATAATCTCTCCCTTTTGCATGACAATACTTTGCTCACCAACCCCATCTTTACTGATACTGTATGCATGCAATCTGAAATGCATGTGCACCAAACAAATCCCTATCAAAACTCTTCCTATCAGTTCAGCGTGTCAATGTTTGACACTTCCATTTCTATCAACTCCAACGCGCAACATTCTTCTCCTCCTAACAATCAAACTTGTACTGCTCCTATTATCCCAACTTCCCCTCATTAACTAATTCTTTCTCCAACTGACTGCTTTAGGGAGACAACTTGGGATAATATTACAAATCTCTCCCTAAGTGGGGGACATGCCAGTTTCAGGTCCCTTGCTAATGATAGTAGCAACATCTTCCCAATATCTCCCTCTAAAGCGTCGAAGAGGTAGGCAATGGCAGAATTTACTTCATTCTTCTCTATCTTTTCGACAATCAATGGAAGATGACATAGTAGCAGCAACGGCAATAGCAGCATTTGCTGTAACTATCACATTGTCAGCAGCAGTGGTGGTTGTTCTTGCTTTTTTGGAATAATAATTGAAAGATGAAGATTCAGCTTCATCGCTTAGACGATCTTCACGTTGGTTATGATGCTGAATATCTTTCATTTTGAGGAACCAGATCAGTAACAACAAGATGTTGCCTAGATGATGAAGATGGTAAAATCCAACTAGTAAACTAGAAATGATTATCATACCTAGATGATGGTGCAGTGAAGTCGGTACAATACCATTTCCAAGCTGACCAAGTCCATCTCCTGCACCATGAGACTTACCACTGCTAATAACTGGATCTTCTGAAGCATCATTGACCAGAGTATTTCCGTAGTAGTTAGCAAGTATTTCATCTATAAATGGTGGAATCAGTTGAGAGATGAAAAAGATGATCTGCAAATAGAAACAGAAGGAATGATCTTCCTGATATATTTCTCAAAAAATCAAATGATTTAGGACTTCATCCAAGTATATTAATAAGAATGATCTTCTGCACATGGCTATCTTAAAAATAACAAGGACAAAATTTCAAAATAGCCTTGTTTTTAAAACTAATAGCGGATTTAGGCTAGTTTTGAAACTATTTGCAGAAATAGACTTGTTTTGACCACCTCAGCGCTGAGGTGACCAGTTGTTTAAAAAAAATGCACATGGGCGCACTTGTGAAGTGCGCCCCTTATAAAAATATAAGAGACAAATTTTCAAAATAAGTTTGTTTTTAAAATTAATAGCAGATTTAGGCTAGTTTCGAAACAATTTGCAGAAATAGGTTTGTTTTTGAACAACTATTCTAAAAAACAAGCCTATTTCTGCAAATAGTTTCAAAACTAGCCTAAATATGATATTAGTTTTAAAAACAAGCCTATTTTG
The DNA here is from genome assembly GCA_030737875.1 of Allium sativum. Taxonomy (NCBI): domain Eukaryota; kingdom Viridiplantae; phylum Streptophyta; class Magnoliopsida; order Asparagales; family Amaryllidaceae; genus Allium; species Allium sativum. Next base: position 25,368,707 of record JASFAX010000024.1, read on the forward strand.
AAAATTTGTCCAAATAACAATTCTAGCTTTTTATTGTATCATTGCAATGTCAATTGTCGCCAAGTAGATGGAATGGATAAGCAATACTAGGTATATGTAAATTCAAAATAGTGTGGATGATAAATACACAAAAAAGTAGTTCAAATACATTTTCCCTAAACATTCTTTTGATCATAATAGTTCAGAGGTCATGCCCACTTTGCCTGCGACAAATATATGATCAATATATTTCTATTTATCTTAATTTCTGCTTAGCTCAGCTGTATTTTTTTACTCATATTTGAAGGGAAAGTAAACCATGTTTATAATATCGAGTTTAATCCAGTATCTGATCCAACATCATATTCTCTAGCATACTGCCATGCAGGATGTGTGTGTGTGTCCCTTCCATACGTAGCTCCTTCTTAGTCCCTCTCTTGCCTTTTGTGCCAAAATGTTTCAAATTGTTTAACTTTTGTAGATATAGTCTACAGTATTTAGATCATTTTCACAAAAAATGAAATGATTTGAAACTTGTCGCTTCATCGAAACCGTAAGTCAATACGAGCCAGATTAGCGTCATAGCAGCACAGCGTAATCAGAAAAATTTAGCACTGTGCCTCACGGCACAACTCAATGTCAGGCATATCACTTGTATCAATAACAAGCCTATACATTTATGAGTACTGCACTATGCAGCAGTGCCAGGCATATCACTTGTGTTAATAACATACCTCCAGTTGTTTGCTTGAAATACATCCCCTCTTTGAACTTGAAGACATATGTAAGCCATTGCCAATCTTCTTTTTTACTGAAGTTGCAAAGATTTCGCCCATCTTTTATACTTCTATAACTTCCACCAATGTCTGCGGTAAAAGAGACTAAACATGTAACGTAAAGTAAGGGAAACATAACTGACTTTTACATAGAATAGACAGTGATTTAGGTTCCATCATGATTGAAGATAACTACCTTGTCTAGCGGGCCTAATTTGGTTTTAAAAAAAGTGAAAAAAATAATAACACTGATTTAATTAGTGCATATTTATGTTTAAAATGATTTTCCATGTAAAGTCATCTCACGGTACATGTCCAATAAAACCAATTATATATATATATATATATATATATATATATATATATATATATAGACACACACACACTTAACAGTTAAGGTAGATATGTGTTAGTATTGGATTTTCCAGTCTACACTGAAGTATGAAATATCAAAAGGGCCAAGTTCACTCACGGATCTGTCAAATTAGATCATAAAATCATATGATTCACTCTGAATTATTTTTAGCCCATGCATTGAAATTGCAAAGAATGAAAGTGTTAAGCATATAATTTAACTTAACAGTCATATATTTCTTCTCCCAATATCAATGTCTTTCCAAGCCAAACAGTAATCCCAGCAAAAACATTTTTTAGTGTTATTTTATATTCTTGATGACTAAAAAGTGCAAACATGTATGCATTTATGATATGATAGGATATATTTGTAGGCTTATTTAGGCTCACCTTATTGCAAGCAGGGTTAATACCCAGGCGATGACAGTTGAAGAAGCTGCAGCAGGCAGACTATCAGAGCTCCATGAACGGATGTGATTAAGTCTAGCTCAACAGTTGGGATATCCTCAATGAAGCTTGCTTCATTCTCTCTTATAATGAAAAACTTATTCAAGGCTGGCCTGTAGCAGCTCGATTGACATTTAAGAACAGTGCCTTGCCTTGCAATTTTAGCAACTTTAATCCTTGCATCAACATATATTAATATTTTGGCATACATCTACCATGGCCTTTGAATTTGAAACGTATCCGCGAATTCACCATTTCAAATTAAAAGTTTCACTTATCTGTATCAAAAGTTTGACCCAACCGTATCAAAACTGTTTCATAACAATAAATTTATTTCTTAATCCTCTGCTAGCAAAGAAAATTATTTGATTTATAAAATTCAGCGACGTAAGATTGTGAGACTATATGTAAAACATTATGCTCATGGTAGAATTAGAACTCTGCTGCCTCAACATTAATTTCCCATTGTAGCTGCATGAATTTGATACATTGCTGACAGTTGCATAGTCTGTAACATTATACTTGCAGGTTAAATGAAGAATTAAAATAAACTTCACCCTCACATCCATATATCCAATTTTCACCATGCTTCACAATGAAAATAATAATACTGTAGAGCAGAGTTTTTTTTAAAATACTACAGCATCCTCGAGAAGCACAGTTAATGGTTTCTATTACCCATGTGATTTTTCAGTTTACACTTGAACTGCTCACAGCTTGGATGTTGTAACAATTCTCATTTCCATAGCAATCTTTTGGATATTCTTTACGCCTTTCATACAATTACGGACTGTGTTGATCATTACGAAAAGGTACAAGCATAGAATCATGGAAAAATAATACAAGAATCTAAGGTTAAATAAATATGAGAGCAGGCTGCATATCAATTTGGACTGAAATTGATAGAGCACCTAGTGGACATGATTCCATGTATTACAATCTTAGATCATTACTAAATCCAAGTAGAATAAAGTCTATGTCCCTGTTATTCAAGATACCAAACGAACCAAATGTAGACACAATCACAACCGACAACATAATAAGCACATCACCATGCCTCTGTCTTGCAGTTTATAATGGATGTAACTACTAATCAAATATAGAAAAAAAATTCCTAGAATGAGCTGAATTTAATCCAAAGTTTCCAAGCATTTGCTACAACATGTTGCAAATTGGTGCTTACAAATTTTACATTATGCCAATTAAAAAATTAACAGTATGCTTCAAAGAAACAATCAAACATAAGTAGATTATTGTAGCATGACCTCCCATTTGTAGAAACCTAAACCATCTGCTTGGGCACTGCAATTAAATTTGTTTATATGATGTAAACATGATTGTTAAACCCCTAATTATCTTCAAGTACGATAACATTTGGCCACGTCATAGTTTCTTATCCAAAATCAGAAGTAACCTAATGATGCCTCAATAAATTGATGAGACATAAAATAGTTTATATAACCACTTGTATTATCTGTTTTCTTATTAAGCCATGCCTCTATACTATAAGAATAAACTAAAATATAAAAGAAATTATCAAAATTAAAGAAGAAAAATCAGGATCACTCGAATCATTACAAATTTACAATTTTTTCCTCACCTCCTTTGTGAAGCAATGAATATGCATCAGTTCCAAACAAAAGCATAAATATTGTTCAATAATTGGTGAAAATTGCAGATATTACCAAAAAAAAAAAAAAAAAAAAAAAAAAAAAAAGGAGCAGAGTTTGGGAAAATCTTACCATCTCCAAATATATTTGTTAAGATGTGTTGGTTCAATTAAGGGCTTTGGAAATCGCAAAAGATTTAGACGTCCAGATCTAGTAGTCAATTAGGTTTGTGCTCGATAATGGACAACAATGAAGTGACATCTTAAATATTGAAGCTGCACTTGAAAGTGAAATAGTTAACAATTTGGTAGGATACTTCACTTTGTTCAATAATTTTTCAGCGCATAAAACTAACGGTTTGTAAATGGAGGGTAATACAAAGAAAACATTCCATCCCATTTCTATTACATCATGCTTAGAAGGAGAACCTTTAGGAGTTTCTGCAATATTGGCAATCAGTATGTGAATTGAGTTGATCATTCGACTATGGTTGCAATAAAATTTTGTCACCTTCCAAACTTTATGCTTCAGCACCAATAAACCTTTTTTTTTCTAGCTGTCTTTAACAGTACATGCTACAAACAAACGACTGCTCAATGAAAATTCAACTTAAATATGGATATATCTAAGGCAATTCAGCATATATTCTATGCCAATCTGGGTCAATATAAAAACTAATATAACCAGGAAATGGCAATTGCAATAGATGAAGAGTCGAACAAAATAAACTCACATGACGTAAATATTCTTATCTGGCTAGTAGAGATGAATTAAAATGAACCGTGTCTTCTAAATTAAAATAACCGTGGGCTAAGGTGTAATACATGCACCTTCTTAACACTTTTAAACTGATTAGTCCCGAGAGCTCTTATTTATTAATAATGGTCATTTATTTGTCATATTTACTAAATGTCATTTATCAAGTTTTTACGACATTTTCTGTTGTAAGGAAAATGTTAAAATGTTGCCTTCTTGTAGTTGACATCAAAGGAACATTAAGAATCTTACAAACATTCCAATTTCTGATGCTTGAAAATGCAAACTGAAAATAAAATTTTATTATTATTGTCAGTTCTCAATATTGGACAAAATTGTACTTGAACCACCAACAGGAACACAGGTTTTTCACCACCAAGTTTCAAACTTCAGCATTAATACCAGTGGACCTGTTTTAGTATTCTCAGAAAACCCAACCCACTCATCTCAGTACTTTGCAGCTCATCTCAATCTTTCTAGGATTTTAGTATGCCAGTAGCTTCATGTTTCAGTTTGGGGGGTGCATTTTTTGTATGGTTCAGGTTTCCAACTTTTCCTCAGCCTATGCCATAAAAACTTGCAAGGTTATATATATATTTAGCTGTTACACCCACAACTTAAGCTCAGCAACCCTTCGCTTCCAGCCACTTAGATGAACCGAGCTTATGTTATTCGTTTAAGCATTCATTTAAGTAATATATTTTATATTCGGGATACCTCTAAATTTGGTGGAATCGCCAATTTTGTTGATCATCAATGTGATGATATCATAACTTGTATCCAACACAACCATCAGGTTTTTTGTTCTTCATAAGCGGTAAAAGATCCTTTTTTCTTTTTAGAAAATTATTGTTATTTTTCCACAGAACAAATATTTACAACATACCTATGGTAATACCTTGAATAAAACTGGTGAAAGTAATTACTATGAAAATTTAGAGATAAACATCATATACAACAATTTTTTGCTTTTCTAAATAATTAAAATGATATTTTAAGTGTTAAGAAATACGATTTATTAAGTCATTCAAAATATTTATTCAAGGAAATTGCTTGGGAACCTAAAGTAGGTTCAAGTTAGCAGTGTCCAAACATGTTATTATTAGAAAACTAGTACCCCGAATTTTTTCAGTTTTGGTGGTCGAATAAAATTTTGAATTCTTTTATATAATAGCAAATAGAAAATAATAATATATACAGGGGTTTCATAATTTAAACCTAGGATTAGGACAGGAAACTGTGAAGTTGTTAACAAAACTTGCATACACCAAGCACATATGTGAACCTAGGATCCTCCCCTATCCCCCCCCCACCCCCCGATAAACTTAATTATAATTCTGGGATTAATTTTTATCTTCAAGTATAATTAATTTAAAAAAAATCAATGCATCAAAAAAAATTTGTACCGAGCAAAAATTATTTTAGTGCCAAAGTATTCCTCAAACGTAAACTCCCAGTTATGTAATTCAAATGGACCTAAAATTATTTACTGCTCACCCAAACTAGAATCAGCGAAGTAGTTTTAATTATTTACTAATCCATGCTATGCTAATACATGTAAAGTTGATTGCTAATATCACTTACATACTCGAAGTAATAAGTAAACAAAGCTTGTTTAAGTTATCAACTTAACATTTTCCTTTTTATTAAGGATGAAATCATATAATGTTATATGTTGATATATACTATAACAAGTTATGCATTAAAAAAAAATTCAATGTATCAGATATGAAGGCACAATTACTTCTCTTATCCTTTAGCAACTCGTAAATTGTTACACTGTTTAGAATCACCCCCCCCCCCTCAATTTTCTTTTTTTAAGGATGAAATCATATAATGTTATATGCTGATATATACTATAACAAGTTATGCATTAAAACAAGTTCATGGTATCTGATATGAAGGCACGATTACTTCTCTTATACTTTAGCAACTCATAGGTTATTACATGAGAGAGAGAGATAGGTGTATTATATTTATAAGAGGTATCACCTATAATTTTTATGTAAGTCATAAAATTTATTTAAACTGGGTCAAAGTTCCAGAAAGGCAGAAACCAACACCAACCTAGTTGTAACTGGTTCGCCCTTACTCATACAACATGAATTTATAGTGGAGTGAAACATTGTTATGTACTCTTGGATATATATATATATATATATATATATATATATATATATATATATATATATATATATATATATATATATATATATGGCGAGCGTTCAATGGCACCTCAAATAGTGCAGCACCCCTAAATGCCCCTTGATTTCAACCACACATTCCGTTTCTCTCTTCCTCCACTACTTCTCTCTCCTTCCACTACCATAATTTATAATAATTGAGAGGTGGAGAGAGGGGGGCAATTGGGGTGCTCACTATTTGGGGTGCCATTCAACGCTCCTCTCTCTATATATATATATATATATATATATATATATATATATATATATATATATATATATATATATATATATATATATGTGTGTGTGTGTGTGTGTGTGTGTGTGTGGAGTGAAACATTATTATGTACTCTTGGTAATTGATATATATATATATATATATATATATATATATATATATATATGGAGCCCCCTTGAATTTCAGCCCTCCATTTGCACCCGAACCATAGGCACATATTTATGTTTAAATATGTTAGTCGAATGTGAGAGAGTGTGAAATACTTGGTTGTTGTTGAGGGGCTTTTGGGGTGCTGTTGAACCTGCCTCATATATATATATATATACATATATATATATATACATACATATACATATATATATATATATATATATATATATATATATATATATATATATATATATATATGACGAGCGTTCAATGGCACCCCCTTATTCTGCACCCCCTATTAGCCCCACTGTTTTCCCACCTCTTGTTTATATTATTTTAAGGTGAGTGGAAGGTGAGAGAGTTAGTGGAAGGAGAGAGGAAGGAAATGTGTGGTGGAAAACTGATAGGCTAAAGGGGTGCTCACTATTTGGGGTGTCATTGAATGCTCATATATATATATATATATATATATATATATATATATATATATATATATATATATATATATATATATATATGGCGAGTGTTCAATGGCACCCGAAACAGTGCAGCACCCCTAAATGTCCCCTGATTTCCACCACATATCCCGTTTCTCTCTCCCTCCACTCATTCTCTCACCTCCCACTAACTTAAACTACTATAAATACTTGGTTTCTGTTGGGGGCATTTGGGGTGCTCACTATTTGGGGTGCCATTGAACGCTCCTCTCTCTCTCTCTCTCTCTCTATATATATATATATATATATAATATATATATATATATATATATATATGTATGTGTATATATATATATATATATATATATAATTTATCAAAATAGTCACCAAACCAATCCTAGTGCCATACCATGTATATAGTGGAGTGAAACATAGTTATGCTTGAAATATTGGAATTGAAAACATATTAATATTGGGTCAACATATATGTAAAATATTTTATAATCATCACTGAATAGGTACCTACATAAATAAAACTAATCGTCTGGAAACCACTTTATAATATCAGCTTCAAACACAATTTATTTCGAACCGAAATAACAATTAGTTAACTTCATTAAACTCGAAAATGAAGTGCTTAAAAAATCATTAAAAAAGAATTAACCATATACAACAGTAAATGTAAAGTAACAACCACATGCTCATAAATGAGGGGATTGAAAAAGGCACTATCAACTTCAAATTCTTGCAAATAAGATGCACGCTTAACTAATGTTTAAATCCGATTACTGTATGCTAGGATTTTTCAGATAAACAAGTTTCCTTTCCTTCCTTGGCTGATTAAAAAATTCATAAGTTGCTAGATCCAGATCCTGAAATTAGAGAATATGTGATAATGCAAAGAAGATTCTCAAAATTTTAAAATGACTTCCTAAGACATAAAAAGAACACTTGCTGCACAATTCTTACATACTCGGAGAAAATTGATTTTTTGGAACTAAGCATAAAAAACAGGGAACTCAAAATACATTTCCATATCATGTAAAACAAAAGTACAAGGTTTAGTTTACATGTATCTACTAAGTAGCATTAGATAATAGTGATCCCAGAAACAATTAATTTCAGTCAAGAAGCTACTTGTAAAATTCCAACCTTTTTTTCAACAACTTCTGGCAATTGGTTTATTTTATTTTATATAACATTAAAGATAGAATATGAAAATAGTTAGATTACTCACAATATGCAGTCAATTCAATCTCATTTTAACAATACCATTATTAAGTTAAGCTACCCAAGATGTAAGTTTCTGGCTGCATCAGTCTAGAAAATAAATTTGAGAGGACAAATCTACTGATTTCTGCTACATCCGGACCAAATGCCCTAATTTAGGAAATTAACTTACATAATTGAGTCAAGGCAGTTGACGACCATGAACCCAAGAAACAGCTGGCCCTAAATTGAGTCGCCATGGCAGCTAGCCCTAAATTGCGTCATCCAGGCAGTTGGCAAAGTAGCGACTGACGATTAACCTGATTCGCTACAGCGCTAGCCCTCAATTGATTCGACTCAAGATGAAGGTGAAGTAGCCAATGAATGCAATAGATGAGGAACGTTGAAACGGGGTTGATTAGAAAGGAGGAAAGTAACTTAGGGGAAGACGAGGAGGAAAGTAATTTAGGTTATGGCGGAAAAAATGAAGGCAAATTCTATTGCAACCCATGTTTTTAGGTAGTAGCCCCCCAAAAAAGAAAAAAACCGTATACTCCTAAAATTAGTAAGTAGCCCCCCATCTTTTCCAAAGTTGCCCCTCCCTTCACTTTTCTATCGTTTTCACGCTCCATCTCGAAAAAAGAAAAAAGCCGCCGATCCTTGAATTTCCACGCTCCAATTTTTCTGAGACATCAACTCCATCGCAAGTTCTTCCGTCGCAAGTAGATCGAATTCAGTAGAGAAGAGAATGTACGCTCCAATTTTAATATTACGTGGATTACACGAGAACCACGTGGATCTATTACGTGGTTTACTCTGTTTCCACGTATGGACAATCCGTGGTTCATTATTGATCCCCTAAGTTTCTATACTAGGTTCGTATTCTTTCCTAGTTGGTAGCCTACGTGGTTTAATACAAATTCACTCAATCTGCACTGCATCGGCTGTACTTGAAAAGTGAAAAAAAAAACTCAAATTTTAAATTTTTCTTCAATTACCCGCTGCAATTGTGATAAGGAATCATCTTCTCCTTCAAAATCCATTGTATTCTTGTTTGCAAATCAAATTTTCCTCGAGAGATTTGAAATTTAGGGTTTTGTTGAAGCTTAGTGTTTTAACAGACAGTAAATTACGTTGGTCTGAGTTTAGAAGAGAAGATAACTCCTTAAGGGCACTTTAGTCATTAAAATTTTATTTTTTTAAGGGGGGGCTACTAACTAAAAACAAGGGTTGCAATAGAATTTGCCAAAAATGAAATAGAGGAGGGAAGTGAAACGTAATGGGAGGGAAGGGCAGAACGTAACCTGTAACCTGTATTTTAATCAATTGTTAAGTTAACGTAACCAAAGCCCCTAAAAATAAATATAAAATCACATTGGTCGTATTTACATATCAAACGCAACCAATAAATGTAACCATATGTATGTTTTCTTGTAGTGATGATCATAGAAGATGAAAGAGATATGGATAATGGGTAACACCACTACGAATACGAGGGTGCTTCGCAACCACCCGATGTATTCTGACGATACACACAAATAAAAGAAGAGGAATTCAACAATCATTTGGACCGTCAGTTTTTTTTTTTTCTTTTTTTTCTTTAAGGAGATGCACAAGTCCATAACAAGCTACAGAAAGACCTTGTGACTCATTGATGGAACCACTATGGAGATAATTAGTTATCTTAATGTCTTGATTATGATGTACGTTTGATCGAACTTGTGTTTTATTTTATGATTGTACGAAACTATGCGTTAATTATAATTCTGTTCTTTATTATTTATTGTATTTTTCTGTGTTATTAACCAACTATTATTAACATCTTAAGCTATCATATTTTTATAACTGTATTTTGACCGTATTATACTCGTTGTACAAAAATATGAAAGCAAAAATATGAAAGGTTTATATTCGTCGAAGTAAAATTTCATCGTTGTATAGTCGTTCGAATAGTAAGAAAACAATATAAGTAGTGTAATTTGGTTTTAATTTTAAAAGGAGGGAAAGCGCCGATTATTTCGGCACATTGTGAAGCGTGTCGATTAATTTGACGCATGCCGAAAAAATCGACGTGTTTACAAATAATCAGCGTGTGGGGTCAATTCAGAATTTAGAATTACCCCGCAGTATTTCTTTTAATATTACATTCTCCAACATCTGTTGGGGAACAAAGCATGCACAATTTACTGATTCAGGGTATGAATCAAGCGCGGTTGGAGTTGCTCTTACAACAAAGAACAACTATGCAGAACTTCACAAGATGATCAAGTTACTATAAAAAGGTTTAAAGACTGAACTAGCAAGGTTTAAAGACTGAACTAGCAAGCGCATAAGCACAAAACCAATTCAACATAAGAAAACAAGTAGATCCTTGACATCAACGCTGAAGCATTACATAAAATGCAGTTAACCACCTACTTGAGGGTTCATTACTTCCATTCCACCAAGGCACCGAAAAATGACATAGATATTGAACCTCCCCTCGAAATAACCAGACATAAAGCAAACATAAGGACACATCATAGAGTTGCTACAAGAAATGAGTATAGAAACACCATCACTCGAGAGCATGTAACTGACACTCCTCCGTTGCTGAAGCAATGGCCGAGGCCATGATCTAGATCAGAAAAATGCTCAAATCAAACCACGACTTCCAGAATACAAAGCTCACCAGAAAATGTCACACCAAACTCAACAGCTTGTTGAAGAAACTACGATCCAAACCATTGAACTAAGCCACCACCACCCTTTGTTGAGTGGACGTACGTAACAGAACTGGTGACCTAATTAGCAAAAGAAGAGAACGGGAGTCAAGAGGAGTTGCAGGCGACAGCCAATATCCGGTCGGACGAATGGCAGCGAGGCACACAACAGGAAGGTCAGGAAAAGCGGAAGAGGTGGATCGAATCACGGAGGACGGGTCTAGGCGAGAAAGGCCAGATTTAGTTGAAGAGTGGTGGGAGAGAATAGAAAGACGTAGAGATGAAAGCAAAATTAGAGGGAGGGGGAAGGAACGTGGAAGAAATAGGATGACACTCAGTCACCATTAACAAAGAAAAAGCTTTCTAGTCGGATGAGTGTGAGCCAATCCTTTGTTGTTGATGGTTGTTAATTGTTATTGTTCTTCAGCAAAAACCATATAGGCTTTGATATTTAAATTGTTTAAACATTGACTAAGTGCAGAGCTCACACCAAACAAATAACACTACCTTATTGTTTGTTCTTTTTCAAATTCGACTGACGTTAAAAAAAAATTAAATAATAAATTAACAATAAGTTAATATAAGTATTGCAATTAAATTTTATGGTTTCTTTGTTGTTCATTTAAAGCTTAAACCCAGCCAGACCGATGTATAATTGCTGCATATAGATTTGACTAAGAAAAGAGCTTAAATAATATAATTAACATTGATTTAAATAGGAGTTGGCGGGCATTTTGATCATGATAGGTTAACATCAAGACACGCCATATGAGAAGATATAGTTTTCTAGGGTTTAAAAGGAAGAATGAGATTTTTTATGATATCTCTCTGCCTGTAAATAGTTAGCCCCCCTCTATACTTAATCCATATAGCTCTTACCCGCTATAAGATATCGGTGGAGCCAAGTGACAACTTTGCAACTTAAAAAAAAAAAAAAAAAAAAAGTGCTGGGAAGGAAAAAAGCAATAAACAATGTATTCTATATCCCTTGCATGGCCGATCCTAGGCATTTTGGTGCCCAAACGGAGTTGTGTAACCAAAGCTCTTATAAAAAAAACTATGGCTATTCATTGATTAAACCATCAAATTAATTTATGCATTGTTGTAAATAATGAGAAGATAAGCAGAAGAAACGACTTTGTTCTTAACAATAGTCAAGTTACAGCAAAATCAATATCAATTGTGTTTGAAAGGTTTTCTTATCTTCCAACTTGCGGAAGTACAAAAAAATTTTTTATATTCAAGTTTCGATTTAAATATGTTGTTCAATTAATAAAAGTGCTAAATAACACTACAAAATGAATCTCAAGGCCATTTAATTTTTATCCCCAAGTCAATGCATATTCTATAGTTATTTTAAAATAACAATTATTTCAAAATAAGAAACAATTATAATCGTCCAAAATTAAAGTTGCCTGGTTAATAAGTTTAGTTGCATTAGCTCAAAATATAATGTAAACTAATGAATTATTTCAAATTTGTTGTAAGTCATAACTTGTATGTCATTTGCTCTATCAAAATTTCCGCATTTAGTTATTAGTTACAAAGTTTGTGAGTGCTTTGCTCCATTTTAAAGTGCCTTCTCTATTTTCAATCAATAGATTGTCCAGTTGAGTACTTTATTAAACCAAATGAAAGCAAATTACAATTGCAAAACGACTGAACATGACAGGCTAAGAACTCAAAGCAATCAACACACAACCTATGTAATTATTCGAGATCCAAAAATAATAAAAAAAAAAAAAACAATACAAAACACTAAAACAGATAAAACACAATTGCACTTGCAAATCCTGTTTAATTGTTCAAAAACGAGAGAAAACCCAAATTCTAAAAAGCTCTTACCCAGACTAAATTTTCATGCTGAAGGAGAGAATAATATATAGAAGGAGAACACATACTGCACCTATTACCATTGAAAGGTTACAGGTAGTGAAAATCGAATTTTTATGCCCAATTGACAATCGCGAAAAAAGAAATTTAATTTGCACCTTTTCAAGATTGAAGAAAATTCGATTATGCTAATGTTAGTTGCCAATGAAGGAGTCACTGCTTTGTTGCTCATAGCGATCTGGGTTTAAAAATATGGAAAAAATTGCTCGTTAGAATTGGAGAATTTGTCGTCGTCGTCGAGTAGCCATCAGTCGGTGTTTGAAATTGCTGCTGCCCTAAAATCATTGCCGTATAGATTATAATCTGGTGCTCTGGAATTTTTGTGGCCCAAAGCCGTTGCTTCACTGGCTTTGCCAAAAGGTCGGCCCTGATCCCTTGGTGAATGATACTAATATTTATTTAGACATTTATGCTATATGCATGAACAATTGTTCTATATATGTATGTATGTATATGCAATCATCTTACTTATATCCAACCATGTTTATAAAAAATCGAAATCAAAATTTTATTTTTATATTTATTTAATAGAAAAATGTTTATATATACAGAATTACTTCCAACGAAAAACCTTTAAGGAAGTAGTTATTAACATTTTTTGTTTATTTACGCTTTATAATAGCAGGAAACTAGTATGAAGGACAAAATGAACCAAATATTGTCCCATAAGAACAAGGTGATACAATTTTATCCTCAAGGACAAACTTTATCGTAAAGGGATGAATTATAGTGGACCCCTGAATTAGTCCCTTTACACTAAAACTTGTCCTTATGGACAAAATTTTAGCCACTTGTCCTTATGGAACATTTTTTTGTTTATTTTGTCCTTGAGGCTAAAACCCTTATAATAATTGTCTTATTTATTTAAATCTCAAAAAATTACTGGGATTATTAGAGAAATTATTTCAGGGTTTGGATAAAAAAATCTTACTTTATGATAAGTGTGTGTGTGTATATACATAAATATTATTGAATTTATTAATAAACTAAAGTGTGGAAATTTATTTATTTTTAAATTTATTTTTCTTTGGGATTTTAAAACGAAACAAAAACGGTTTTTTGTTTTGATAGTTTTGTTTAAAAGTCAAACTAGTTTCTAAATTTGAGTTTTTTTCTCCTCAAAACCTATAAATCTAATCAGGTTTACTTACTATATGTTGATGCTATATAGTATGTGTGTATGTGTATACCATAAGATATTTAATTTGAAAAGGTCAAGGCTATTTTAAATTTGAACTTTAAATGTGCTTTATAAAACCAAAAATTAGTTGAATAAAATTGTTACACCCTTTCGAGAAGCTAACACAAAGATCTTTTAGCACAATGGTTAGTGTGTGGTGTTGCGTTCCGGGAGGTCGGGGGTTCTAATCCCGTGGGTGTCACATTTGGTATCAAACCCTATACCCAGACGGAATTGTATATGTAATGCTGCGAATGTTGGTCGGTGCAGCGGTACTGATGCGGGTTACATGCACAACGCCTGAGTGGTGAATGATATGAGCCAATGAGGATGTTAGGCTCTTTAAGGGGGGTAGTCTGTAATACCCCGCTCGAAAAGATAACACAAAAGATCTTTTAGCATAGTGGTTTATGTGTGGTGTTGCTTTTCCAGTGGTTGAGGGTTCGAATCCCGTGGGTGTCACATTTTGTATCAGAGCCTATACCCAGCCGGAATTGTGTGTGTAATGCTGCGGATGTCAGTCGGTGTGGTACTGATGAGGGTTACATGCACAAAGCCTGGGTGATGAGTGATATGAGCCAACGAGGACGTTGGGCTCTTTAAGGGGGGTAGTCTGTAACGCCTGGGTGATGGGTGATGAGTTTGGGGATTCGAACCCCTGAACTCTCAGAAAGCTACACCACGCACTAACCACTGTGCTAAAAGATCCTTGTATTAGCTTTTCAAGAGGGTGTTACAAAAATATTCAAACATGAACACTACAAAAGAATTCTGAATTCCCTACGCCAATTTGGCGTAGGGAATCGAATTTCCATACGCCATCCCTACACCAAAAAGAAAATTGGAAAACAGCTCGTCGCAAATATTTCCCTATTTCATCCCTACGCCTACATGCCTATGCCATCCCTACGTCAAGTTCCTTATGCCATCCCTACGTCAAATTCCCTACGTCGTACCTACGCCAAGTTCTCTACACCATCCCAAAGCCATATTCCCTACGTCATCCCTACGCCAAGTTACCTACTTCATCCCTACGCATTCCCTACTCCAAGTTTTATACACATCATTAGCATTCCCTATGCCTCCGTACACCAAAATTCAATATAGTTATTTTATATTTATCTTCATCTACCACATATCATAATAAAGCCGAACACATGCAAAATCATAATAATATATATCAATAAAAACATTGATGTAAAATGAATATCATGGTCAAATTACCATAAACTTGCTATAAATGTATTTAAAACAAATCATGTCTAACAAACAATAAAATAAAGTTTCTACATAACTCGAACATAGTTGTTTCATCTAATTCAAACATCGTATAATGTACCTTACACAAATAGAACATCAAACCCACTGCCAAAATAATAATAACTCATAAAGTACGTCATATGTGCGATTCTTGCTCCCGCTTCAACCCTCGTAAAACTCATCTGAAAGTGCCTAGATGTTGCTATGCGCTTATATTTGATGTGGAAACATGGTCTAATAATTGCTACAAGTTTATCCATGGAGGCCCGCCTGACTTGAATCAAATCAAGGATAACCACATAATGAAAAACAGCTCAGCTGCTAAAGACTGAGCCAATGCTTTGGTAATTGTCTAATCAAATGTTCATCAACATTGCAAGCCATGGTGAGAATGACCGAAGAGCATTTTCTATTGCAATAGATCGTGAGGGGAACACTGTAACATTCCTTTTCACCAATGAAAAAAAAGCAAGTGCATAAATTATATTGAAAGTTAATGCAATAGATTAAAACTAGAAGTTCAAATGAGAAAAAGTAATTAAATCCTAAAACAATGAAGGAAGATAATATCTAAACTGGTTTTAAACCACATCGAGATGGCCGAAATGTTTTAAGTTTGAGTAACAAATTTTGTATTGAAAGTGTGCAGCGTTGAGAAATATAAAACCTACATTTACCCTGGTGGTAGATAAACTTTACAGAATATTAATGAAAATATCTGGAGTACTATCTTTAGGGGACACAATCTAGACCTGGGTAGCTAATGCATAATTTACATATATCCATATACAGTAAACAACAGTATAACATATTACCGCATCCAAATAACCGTATCCAGTCAAGATAGATTAACACACCAGTATTCATGAATAAAGCATGATTGTTATTAAATCATACTGTAAGTTGAGATTTATGCTGGACCTACAAAAGCAACTTTCCAGGAAAAAAGAAGAAGAAGAAGAAAACGAAAAAGAAAACCAAGAAAAAAGTTCTGCACAGACCATAGGTTAACTAAAAATTATACTTGTCCAAGATCCAAGTTTGTTTTATAAAATGGAAAATTAAGTAATAATGTACTAGCATATCACACCGATGTAAATGTTTACAGAGAATAATGAAGGCAGTCATATACACTCTATAAAGTATAAGAGCTATACTTGGGTACCGAGTGGAATATGATGATAACTCTTCAAAAACCCAGCGGTTAGTTTCCGAAAATTCATACTTCCAGCTGGTGGATCATAGTGGAAAGAGAAATTATCCTTCAAAACTCCAGCATGATAAGCAAGAAACGAAGTTTTCTCATCAGCAACTGATTCGTCTTCAAAAGATAAATCTAGAGAGCTGCTGACATCTTTGAAACCATTTTTAATAAAATCAAAGATTATCTTCACCTACATATAAAATAAAAAGGTTTCCGAGGCATATGTCATCAAGATATAGTGCCAACTAGTAATGTAATATCACAGGGAGATGCACATTTGATATGGCTTGTGAAGACGACAGCTAAATATAGATAATGAATGGGAAATCTATCCTCCGGTCCCAATATATGCCGAAGCAGTACATGCACAAATTGGCTGTTCGATGAGTCGATGACAAGCCCCATAAAAAAAAATCAAATCTATGGTGGCTATTCTGTTTTATTTCAACCAATGCAGAAATATCTGTAGCCTGCAATCATGTAAGTTTGATTAAAGGTTCGCCTAATGAAAATGGTTGACAAAAGAAACCGGAACAATCTGACATGTTGCACACATTTTCATATCTAGATTTGCACATATTTTTTTCCTTTGCGAATATGATGGCAAATAAAAACTATTATCTATGCATAATCTAATTGACAAAAAAGGACTAATTAATGTCCAACCTTGTAAATTAAAAGAGGCAGTCAGCTATTTTATTAATTTAAATAATGGAGAATGCCTTCAAAAAATTGGGGATAAGCTGATTTGTAAAAAGATTATATTTGAAATAGCAAAAGAAAAACTAACCGAACCTGTTGAAATTGCAAAAGCAGTGCACAACAGACGTTATTCTCGTTGGAACGTTGAGTACAAACAGCAAAGATTATTCTCAAAGCAAGAACACGAAAATAAGCCAAAACACGTACTTGATTTGAAGAGGGAGGGGCTGCGGCGGTGAGCAGAGGAGGCAGAGGCGGCGGCGCGGAGAAGGAAGGTCGGCGGCGCGGTTGAGGGCACGGACGGTGCGGCTAACGGCAAGGACAGCGACGATTTAGGGTTTTCTCTTTTTATCTGAAACGTAAGAATGAGAAAAGAAAGAACGAACAGTTGTATGTTTTATGGCAAATTCTATTCGAACCCACCAATATGCTGAGTAGCCCCAAAGCATAAAAAACCGGTATACCTCCAATTTTGCTGAGTAGCCCCCATAAATTTAAAAAAAATCTGAAAATACCTTCTCACGTAGAGAGAATGCGTGGTTTATCAGTGTACCTCGTAACAGCCCTACACGGTTCATCAGTGTAGCGCGTAGCAGTTCTTCATGGTTCCTTCAAAGACCACGTAGTGGTACTATGAGGTACACTGATGAACCACGTAAGGGGACTACGAGATGTTCAGAAAACAGGAAAAAAATATAACATAGAAAGGACATTTTCGTCCTCGTATTTTTTTGTTAAAACGGGGGGCTACTCAGCATATTTATGGGTTGAAATAGAATTTGTCATGTTTTATATTTTGTTTAACGGGTGGACCTTAATTTCAGAAGGATCGGTGGAATAAATTTAACTTTTTCCTATAGGTGCAGAAAAAAGTATGGAACTCCCTACATAGTCTCTTTCTGGTTTGGAAAATGACCCTCTTTTTTGTAGTGGAATATTAGGATATGTGTATATCTATATGTGTATGCATGTGAGTGTATACTTTTAATAGTAAATTAATATTAAATAATTACTATGTATATATATATATATATATATATATATATATGAAATATTGATTAAATATAATGGTTGAAATAAACTAAAATAAATAAATTAGTGTATATCAATGTTAATATAAATTTAATTATATAGTATGTGTTTAATATCCTATGATAGTAATATTGACATATGTTATCACATACACATTTTTAACTATAGGCCACAATAGTTAATTGTATAGATATTCCCATATTACCTTTAAATTTTAAGTCATACCTTTCGATATAGTTTTGATTTTTTTTATATTTTGAATGGAAGCATCCCAAAATTAAAAAAAGTAAAATTAGTAAAATAAAATAATTTAGAACTAAAATAGTAATAAATACTATTACTAAACAAATACAAACAAATAAATATTCTAAACATTATTTATAGGATTAATTGACATAAACAATCCGAAATTTAACCCATCCGCCCATATTAATCTGAAGTATGCGTTATTTATAAATAATCCCAAGTTTGGGGGGTGTCTTCCCAAATTGATCCCACTACCCCATTAGCTTGCTACAGCCGGTTTCTACCTTTTTACTTTACCAAATTCATTTCTTTTTCTGCGACTTCTCCTCTTCTACATTTCTCGTGACATTTCACAGATCCACGTGCGAATCTTCACGTTGCTTTGGCTCTCTCAATTGTGTGGTAGGTGATTTCAATCCTTTGAACTATGTATTTGAATTCGATTTCAATGGAGCTAGGGCACGTCGATTTGTGTATTGATATTCTATGTTGAAAACCGATCTGGGTTAAAATGGACAAAGTAGGTCTGAAATTTTGGCATGGAGGTTCGTTTCAGTTAGGTCCAAATGGTTTAGAGTATGTAGGAGGCGAGGCTAAAACCATTAATGTCGACCCTGATTTGTTATGTTGGTTTTGGCTGAAGGAGTTAGCTCAAGAATGTGGGCAATATAGTACAATTGACGAGATACACTACTTATTGCCGGAGAAATCTTTGGATGAGGAGATCAGGAGGGTGTATGAAGACAAGGAGGTGCTGCAAATGGCTGAAATTGCGGTAAAGTATCATTGTGTTGAGTTGTTTGTGGTGCATGGGATTGATATTCCTCCTGACATCGAAGTAGAATCCCCAACCATGGTTGATAACATACACAATACGCTGCATGATTCTGCTCAGACTCCAATCACCTCTCCACCGCAGACTAACGCCGCATCTCCACCGCAGACTAGTGCCGCCTCTCCACCGCAGACTAACGCAAGACGAAGGAAGAAGATTACTCCTAAAAAGAAGGTTTCTACAAAAAAAACCACAAACTAGGTCATCTGGTCGAAACCATAAGCAACCTTCCCCGTCAGCTAAAGAGAATACATGGTTGCGAAGAAGAACATCGCCTAGAAATCGTAAGATAACTTCTCCCTCAACCCAAACCGAAGTTCAAACAACTCTACCAGCCTCATCTTTACTTGTAGATGAAAATGCATCAGCTCAACAACATGCATCCCAACCAGCTTCCCCTTTAAGTGTAGATGAAAATGCGTCGGCTGAACAACATTCAGTCCAAGCAGCTTCCCCTATAAGCGTAGATGAAAATGCGGCAACTCAACAACATTTAAACCAAGATGAAACTCATAATTTAACAACTTGTTCTTTCAACGTAGAAGACATGATTGGTGAGATCATTGATCAATATCCTGGGACATCCAGTGAAGATGATCCAGTGTATGATCCTTCGAGAGGGCACGAGGAGAGCGAGGAGAGGGAGCATGCGAGTAGGAGAACATATACTGAAACTGATGAGCATGAAAATGAGAATGATGATGATGTTGAACATGATGCTTATGAAGGTGAGGGTGATACCAGTGATGATGAACTAATAACTACGAGGGACATAGCAAGAGGTATGAATGAGAGGCTAAGAACAATTGTTGCCAAGCTTTAAATGGAAGCAGCTCAAGGGAAGTTAGGATGTCAAGGAAAAAAACTTATCAACAAGCAGCTAGGACATCAAGAGTTGATGACAATACACATGTGAGTGAGTATGAAGACAGTGAAGATGAAGTTCA
The DNA here is from genome assembly GCA_030737875.1 of Allium sativum. Lineage (NCBI taxonomy): Eukaryota > Viridiplantae > Streptophyta > Magnoliopsida > Asparagales > Amaryllidaceae > Allium > Allium sativum. The sequence goes on from JASFAX010000024.1 coordinate 25,388,847, forward strand.
TACACGGCCTGAAAGTGATTCCAATGAAAGGATAATTGCTAGGAAAAGAAGAATCAAGAACATAGTGGTGAATGAGAGGACTGATTGGTCGACATTTGAGTGGAGAGTTGGTCAAAGATTTCCATCAAGAAGAGAATTTAGAGCAGCAGCTGCAATGTTTGCTGTGGCACAAGGAAGAAATCTAACATTCAAAGTTAGTGACAAGTCGAGGTTGCAAAGACCAGGGGTGAGATGTAAGCCAGGCTGTCCTTTCAGATTGTATGCATCAATGGACAATAGGAAAGCCTCTTTTGTAGTGAAGGCAGTGGAAAGTGATCATAATTGCCATAGGACAATGGAAGAAAATAGGCAGCTTAAATCCACTTGGTTGGCAGAGCAATCGTTGGAAGTATTTAAAGCAAGACCCCATTGGCCAGCATTAGAAATAATAGAGACAGTGTTGAGAGCTTACAAGGTTGTTATAAAGAGAGACAAAACATATAAGGTGAAGTATTGGGCTCATAAAAAACTACATGGTTCAATGACTGAACACTACCATAAACTAGGCAGATACATAGAGGCGCTACGACTTTCAAGTCCTGGCAGTGTATTTAGATTGGAGCATGAAATGATCAAAGGAATTCCAGTACCTATTTTTCAAAGAATTTTTGTATGTTTTGAAGGGTTAAAGAAGGGGTTCTTGGATGGATGTAGGAAAGTTTTATGCGTTGATGGGTGTTTTCGAAAAACATTCTTAGGTGGAATGTTATTAGCAGCCATAGGTAGGGATGCCAATGACCAAATGTTTCCATTAGCATGGGCTGTTGTGGTGGGAGAGAACAACGATTCTTAGGAATGGTTTTTTAGAGAACTGCAGAGCTGCATGGGGGAAGGGAATGGCGCTGGATGGGCTATAATTTCTGATGAGCATATGGTAATATTTCATTCTTCTTGTCTTCTATTAGTTTATGGCAGCACTTCAGTTTTTATTGTCTTCGAGCACCACTTTAATTGTTGCACATGTTTCTTTCATATAGGGTAGTTTGAATACAGTGGCAAAGGTGTTGCCTGAAGCAGAGCACAGACATTGTGCTAGGCACATCTTTGCTAATTGGCACAAGTTGCACAAAGAAGATGAAATGAAAATGTTATTCTGGAAGGCAGCATGGGCTTACAATAAAGTAGATTACAATGATGCTCTCAGAATGATGGAGGAAGTTAGCGGTGTTGGAGTCGTTGATTTCAAAGCAGCGAATCCGAGTTACTTTTGCAGAGCTTTTCTACGAACAGATACGAAGTGTGATGTGAACGTTAGCAACCTTGCAGAGATATTCAATGGATACATAATTCAAACTAGGACAAAACATATTATATACATGTTGGAGGATATAAGGTCTGCACTTATGCAACGACTCGTTCAAAAAAGACAAGCAATGTCGAAGAGCTATGCAAGTCTATGCCCTAGAATTCAGATTAAATTAGACAAAGAGGAAGCTACTACTTGCGTTGTGATGCTTTCCATTGATGACTTGTTTCAAGTTACCGACAAAATGGATAGCCTCATGGTCAGCCTGAATCAGAAAACACGTACATGCAAAAAGTGGAATTTGAGTGGCAATCCATGCTGTCATGCTGTAGCATGCATGTTCTTTATGCATATGGAGGCAGAACAGTTTGTTGATGAGTGTTATTCAAGGGATGCATACCTTAGAGCCTACAGTGGTTCAATCCCTCCATGTGAAGGTGAAAGGCACAGGCCAAGAATCGACACCCCCCTTCAACCACCTCCAATCAAGATTGGGCCAGGCAGACCAAGAAAAAATAGGAGAAAACCCCCACACGAGGATCCAAAAAAGAAAGGCCAATTGACAGCCCATGGAATGATGCTAACATGTAGCATTTGCAAGTCTAGCGAGCATATAAAAAGGAAGTGTCCTGACAAGTTCAAACAAGTTGAAGCACAGCCAAAAAGGTCAAGAGGAAGACCAAGAAAGAACGACACAGGTGGTGCTAGCCAATGTCAACCAGGTGAAGTCGACCAAAGCCAAGTGACAGCTGAACCTTCAAGAACTGGAAAAGGAGGTAGGGTGATCAAGGGTGGCAGAGGATCAAGAGGAGGCAAACGAGAAAGTGATGGTAGAGTAGGAGGTGCATTTGCAAGTTTTCATGGTGATGGAGTGTATATACGTTCTGATGGTCGTAAAATTAAAAAGGTAAGTTATTAAGCTATAATTCAGCGCGTTGTTGCATGTATTGTACTCTTATATGTTGGATCATCATAAATTCATGCATTGTTTTGATTGTTTTAGATCTCTAGTCAAGCTCAAGATCGGTTTGTGTTACCAACGCAGGCGTCGTCCAGTTACCCACCAACTTGAACGTCCATTTCAAGATCAGTGCATGTTTAGGCAGTTAATGTTTTGTTATGTAGTTGTTATGTAGTTGTATTGGTTGCATGTTAATGTTATGTGTATTGTACTGGTTTGTTACGTAGTTGTTATGTAATTTGTACTGTTATTGTTCATGCTAACGTATTAGTTTGTCTTCACAGTGATACGTTAATGTTCATGTGTACTGCAGTTCATGTGTACTGTTATTGTTCATGTGTACTGTTATTGTTCTTGTTTTTTATGTTCGTGTGTACTGCAGTTCAGCTAGCATATCATATCAGCGTGCTAATATGCAGAGCTTGTAAGTTATTAACCTATAATTCAGCATTGAAATATGCAGTTCAGCTTGCATATTATATCAGCAAGCTATGTGCATGCCATTGCGGTATATATGCATTACAGCGTGCATATATGCACATCAGCAAGCTATGTTCGTGCCATTGCGGCATATATGCATTACAGCGTGCATATATGTACATCAGCAAGCTATGTTCATGCCATTGCGGCATATATGCATTACAGCGTGCATATATGCACATCAGCATATAAACATGCATATAAACTTGCACATCAGCATATAAACATGCATATAAGCACTACACTGTCATTAAAACACTACAACATTACAACACATCAATGCATACAATTCACTATCATTAAAACACTACACTGTCATTGCTCATTCCCACAAAAAGGCAGTACAAGATTACGACATAACAATGCATACACTACACTATCAATGCATACAATTCCAAACCCCTAAACTACATCTCAAAATAAGCCATCGCTATACACACAACAATTCCAACCACGATCCACGATAAAGCTAATGCAGATACAAAGAATTTTTCTTCTTTCTCATGTTTTCCACATTCAACCTGCTTTACGGCTAACTCGTTCCTCAAATATGCCACTAATTCATTGGATTTTTCCCTCTTCTGTTTTTGTTTCCGCAGCTTATCTTCAATGCTCTTCTTCGCCACATGCAGCTGTGATATAGTCCTTTCGTTTTCCATCAATTTAACATGCAAATCAACCATTTCAGCATTGTTATTCTTGTCACAAACTTCGTCTTCCCACAAAAAATAACCACTATCGCCAGTTTGCAATTATCGTTACCCACAATTCGCAAATCATCAATCAACATTAGCAATTCCCAAATTAGCAATTCGCAAATCAGCAATCACAAAAAGGATACCAAAACAAACCCTAATTTACACTTACAGGCCACATCGAGCAACCAAAAAACTTCTTCCCCGCATTCGCACCAGCCTTCATAGTCCTGAGCCTTGCTGGAACTTTGTGGTGGCACTTGTTACTCGCTTCCGCCACCCCTGATGAACTCGAAATGGAAGACAGTGATTGAGTATTATTGGAGTCGAAAAATGGAGCAACAATCTAAGAAACAAATTGCAGAAAAAGAAACGATGTCGAGTAAGGAAGAAGAACGATTGAATGAAGAAGAAGAACAACTTATCACGTCAGATTTGGTAAAGTAGAAACCGGCTGTAGCAAGTTAATGGGGTAGTGGGATCAATTTGGGAAGACACCCCCCAAACTTGGGATTATTTATAAATAACACATATTTCAGATTAATATGGGCCGATGGGTTAAACTTCGGATTATTTATGTCAATTAATCCTTATTTATATGAATATTTCTCAAACTCCTCTATTAATAAATATCAAATTTAATTTATTGTGCATAACATTATTTACATGATCACCAAATAAGATCATGAACAAATTAATGCAAAGAACATTTTAATAATTCACACTTTTAGTTTTCTACAAACGCTACTAATTCAATAAAATTTTCACTGAATACTGATCAATTTAAATAAAAATTTCCAAATCTAAAGATATCAATGGAGGAGAAAGCAATGTAACATTAATGAATGATGATGAAAGACAAAAAGTTAGGAAGATGGAAGAATTTTTAAAAAGGAAGGAAGCCCCCAAAACAAAATTAAAACTTATATTCCTGTTTTTATTCTAATAATGCTCATAAATATCAATCCAATATTGTAAATTTGACTGGATTATTTTCCTTTAAATATAATCTTGGCTTATATTCCCAAGTCGAAGCTTCTCACTATCCAATATCAAGTATTTGAATGTAAAAGGGGTGTAAACTAATGGATGCTTTTTCATAAATTCAGTCCTGATCTCCATTTTTTATCATAAAAATACTTGTTAAAACTCCTAAAAGTTTCAATTGAAATCTTTCTTGAATTTTTTTTATTAAGCATCCATTAGTTTGCACAACTTTTTAAGGAAAACTTCTTATTAAGCCAAGTAAGAACCATCATTATAAAGATAACTTCCATTCATCAAACTGCTTGAATTAAAATAGTGGTACAAAAATTTGAGTAAATGCACAAATTTTTATATTTTAATAAAGTTTAAAGCAAACTTGCTTGGACTAGATTTTTTTTAAAATATTTTGATCAACAACAATTCCATAAAACTTCTTTAGTAATCCTATTGATCAAATTCACGTTGAACTATCACACCATTATGGGAGAGAAATTTTCTAACTCAAAGGTGGGGTTGCAAACTATACTATAAAATATAAGAGAAATGCTAAGCACACTTTCCCTTAGGGAGAGTGAGCTTGTACTTGCCACCTGATTGGTGGAAACAGGTTGGCATTTATTGTATCATACATAGCTAATGATTGGTGCCAACTCATTCCACCAATCAGGTGGCAAGTACAAGCTCACTTTCCCTAAGGGAGAGTGAGCTTAGCATAGTGGTAACCTAGCCATAGTGGAAAATTTTGTGTGCATTCAGCTGGGAATACATAAGCAGATTCAGGATAAGAATCGTCAAATATGAAATTGCGTCAATGCTCCCAAAATGTCAATATTCTTATGCCTAAAATATACAAAATATCATTGTGAATATTCAAAGCAAATTTGACAAACTATTAAGTACACTAATATGAAATATGAAAATAGCAGCTCGTGCTTGTGATGGTTGGCCCCGACTAAAAAAGAAGACGCCTGTAGCTGTCAACCATAACCCAACTAAATAGAATCATGAGATGGAAACACAGCAGTTCACTGTCTCTCCCCACCCCAAAACACCTTCGAATGCCAAAAACCCAATTTTTTCATCGTCATCGCCGGATTTTCCCGCCTCTATCGCCAGTAGTCGCACGCTGCTGCGGCCCCTCTTCCATCGTTGACTACCTTCTTTCTTTCTTTTTTGGTTTCTTAATTTAAATTTTGGTAATTTAGCTATGGTTTTAAACCCTATTTCGGTAGATTTTTGACATTCATGTGTTTGAATATGTTATTAAACTATCATTAGATGATAAAAATATATTAGTTGTTGATTTAGGGATGTGGTTAAATCTAAACTAGGAAATTTATTGATTATCGACTAGAAATCGATGAATAGTGTGAACTAGTTAATGATAATATTGTTCGTTAGTTTATTTGAGGATGATAGTTAGTGGCTTTTTTGAATATGTCGTAAGAAAATATGGTTGATGTAAATTCCAAAAATTAGAGTATAATTATTGGTTAATATGAGTACTGGTAAGTATACATGAATGTTAGACACAAAATAATGTCTGTTATAGTTTAAAATTTTAACACTTATGTGAATTATAAAAAATGTTTTAAAGTTTGTAATTTAGTTTAAAAAAGTTTAGAAATATTATATACTTAAATCAATTTTGTTAAGAAGTTAAAAATGAATTAAACAATGATAAATATTATACTGAAATCGATTTTCTTTAATGTTTAGAAGTGAATTTAATAAAATAAAATATCCTACTAAACTCCTTTTCTTAAAAAAAAATTGAAAGGAACACAAAAACAAAAAATAATGTATTGAAATCGATTTTGTAAATAGTTTAGAAGTATATATAATAACAAAAAATATTCTGATAAAATCGATTTTGTAAGAAGTCAAAAAATAGATATACAAGATCAAATATTCTTCTAAAATTGATTTTCTAAAAAGTTAAGCAATGATTATGGTAACAACAAATATTCTACAAAAGACAATTTCCAAAAAAGTTAAGAAATGAATATTTGAACAATGGATATTCTAGTCAAATAGTTTTTATAGAAGTCTAGGAAATGAATATACAGGATCAAATATCCTGCTAAATTCGTTTTTCAGAAATAAATTTAAATGATTATAGCAACATAGAATATTGTACTAAGATTGATTTAAATAAATATAAAAAAGATGAGAAAGAACTATAAAGACACCATATATAAAGAAAAAGTAAGGAAAAGAAGTTAGTCAGAATAAGCGAGGAGGTATGGGCAGGTTTTCTTCGGTTGTGGGAGACCCCCGGGATGAGGGTTAGTTATATAAACTCGTTTTTAACTTTTGTTTTATTTTTGTATATCAATTGATTTAGTCATATATTTAAATTTACATGAAGTTTCAGAGTGGAACCGAACAAACAAGAACGAAAAACGTGCTTTGCACTGTGGTGGTTCTATGTCCATCGAGTGGCATCAGTAGGAACTAGTACATATCATGAATTGCATTTATAAGTATTTGTAACATTATTTTATCATGCCCAATCATATTGGTAACATTGTTCAATTTTACAACGTTAGATGTCGACGCTACAACAGGAGCTTGCACTTGCTGAGATGTTTACCCACACTCACGCCGACGAGAAGTGTAATAAATCATATACCTAGATGGATGCTAAATCCAAGCGTGTGATGGTAAGAATTCTTAAATTTTTTCTGTTTTACATACGATAAATTTGAAATTGAATATTTAATGTGTGAATTACTCATTTGCTATCGCATGAGAGATATAAGGCTGAGATTGCTTTAGTGGCGCAGTCCTCAAGTTATGACCTGACCCTTGAGGATTGTGATCGTATCTTGGATGCCATCATTGACCCATCTACTCGAAATAGACGATATAGCTTCGCTATAGAGGTAAAGTGTTTTATTAAATAAATTATAATTTACATTTAATCGTGAATTCTAATTCAAACTCGTAACAAAATAAATTACAAGTGATGACGACCCAAGTCGCTTATAGGAGATCGCAGCAGCAGGAGGAGAACGCTATGCTCCATTTGTAGGTAGACGAGTTTTATGACTGATGGAAGAGTGCACTGACTACTATGCTTGATAAGCCGATCAGCGCATATCTATCCGAGCATTGGTGGATGTCTGGGGACTAAAATGAGTCGGGGGTTAGGAGGAATTAGAACATCGATATATGGATATTTTTTTTCGTATGTACGGGTTGTTACATATATTTTGGTTTGGTATGTGAATATGCTATATTGGTATTTATGTTATTTTATGGTACATCGTTTGTTTTTCGAGATTTATATGGATATGTGTTGTAAAATTGAGTATATATAGTATGTTGGATTACTTGGTATGGATATTTGTTGTAAATTTGAGTGCATATGAGTTGTGGAATGATTGAGTATGAGTACTGCGAGTAAGTGTTGTTGGAAGGAAACAAGGAAATAGTGATGGCTTATCGGTCATGCTGGGTGTCGGTTGGCAATGTCTAGCGTCGGTTTATGTTTCTAGACTTGTTACGGTTGGTGACAAGTAGCCAATAACTTTTTTTCCAGTCTTGTTACGACAAACGACATACCTCAAAGAGCCCACAATTTGCTATGTGACCCCCTAGATGTCGCCCCGTAACTAATTTAGCTATGGAAGTCGACGTTAGAGACATCACTATTTTGTTAGTTGTAGATTGTATGGAGATGGTTTTTTGCTTTGGTTGACTATGTCTAGTGAAGGTCGTCGATGGTTTTTAGCCGTAGGAAGCCAAAGCCGCTCCTGTAGTGATAGCTACTACAACTGCAAGTGAAGCAATGCTTTGAATTGTAACTGCAAGTTGTTGTCGCTATGACATGGCATGTGTGGGTGGAACATAATATAAGTGAATTTCAAAACAAAAATATTCTTGTTATTGTCAGATTAGATCTACTATTGTGTGATTGCAAAAGTCTAATAAGAAAATCAAAGAACACAATGATAGCGTGAAATAATAGTCACATCCTACGTAAAAAATAATTATCTTCCCTTTCCCTTAAGCGAAAGGCATGCTAACTATGTAACTTGTAGCATCAACCAAAAACAAAGTCATATTAGAGTCTAGTTACAGATAAGTATTCCTCCTATATCACGAAGAATTGAAGATCTAGCGTTACTCCAAAAGCTTCAAAATTAGCAATTTCGGCTAGATTTGTAGTAAGGAAGTGGATTCGGAGGTGTTCCGGTTCAAAGAGTTGGAGATGGTGATGAAATTATTAGAATGGTTTTCATAGATCTGAAGGACGAAAAAATATTGATTAAGTTAGTGGATTTTTATTGAATGTAGGTGATTTCTAGGTGTGTTTGCAAAAAATGATGATAAGACCTTTGATTAGGGAATATGAAAAGGGGACGAGGAATGTGTTTGATTATAGGGCATGGAATTGTAATGTTTGATTTAACCGATTTAGAATTAACTAATTAATTTATTTTTAAATAAATAATACATATTCATAATTTGCAGTAATAAATAAATTGAAAATTTATAAATTTAAACCAACATCTTTATTATTCCAACTGTTAGGCACTTCGACTTGAACTTAAGAGGTAGTAGATTGGAAACTTGCAAACATGTAAGTACCGAAACTTGTATATTGTATATTACATACTACAGAAACTTGTATATAAGTACCCAATTTTAAAAAAAAAATCTCGAACTAAGTTCAAACCAACTCCATAATATAAGGAACATTTTAATACGATTAAAACACAAAAATAGAACCCCAAATAGACTTTGTCTGCACTAGTTATTAATTTTTTTTTAAAAAAAAAAAATCTATTTGTTACATTAATCAACTAACCAAATGGATAGCCAAACTTCAATTAGCTGATTGGGACAATGACATGTTACCAATCCATCACATTTGTCGTGTCATGTGGAGTAACGGGGTAAAATTAGGTTATGAGCTAAACCTTAATGTAAAGTGATGACAAAATGGTATTAAGCATTGTGGATAAATTTTCATTCTCAAATGCTAGAACAACTAGAATGTGCAATATGATGTGAGGCGTTTTTTTATCTAGACATTGTGAAGTAAATGTCTGTCTTTAGAAATTGTTACTTACAATTTTAAGTGATAAATATTGTTAAACTTTTAATATCTTTTTAAAAGAAATCAATATATAAACATGTTTTCATTAATGAAAATAAAATTATTTCATTTTGATGTGCATTCACATAAACTTAGCATTGTTTAACAATCTACGCCATCTGGATATTTCATGAAATAACATTGTTAAGGACTGAAGATACTCTAAGAAGTCAAAATTTAATGATGTGTTGCTTCATGATGTAGCATAAAGCTTTCGAATTTTGCCATTGCTTTATTAATTTTTATTATTTTTTATTTTGTAATTTGTAATTTGAAGTTTCTATATAATGCTTTCGTCGATACCGGTGATCTTTAACTATGATGTCACTTAATTTTGTTCAGAAGTAATTAAAATTATATTTGTACATGAATATGTAAATACAATACATTCACTTTTTCCTTGTAATGTACCCAATTAAGGAATTTTAAAGTTATGATAGGAATATTCTTGAAGTATCTGAAAATGTAGCAATAAAGTTCATTTAAAAAAATTAAGTATGATTGAAAGAAAGTTGATGTATGTTAGAAAGTGAATTTTTTTATACATAAACTATATACTTTTATTTTTATTTATTGATAATGACTGCATGATTTTGTTAATAGGTGATGCGATGTTAAGATTACGCTTTTGTTTTCTATTTTTAACGAGATAATTCAGGCATCTATCTATTTAACCAATCCTATTACATAAAACACTAAATACTTGGCGGCAAATTCTATTTCAACACACAAATTTAGTTAGTAGCCCCCCAAATTATGAAATAATTGGTAAACCCCCAAATTTAGTTAATAGCCCCCTGTTTAAAAAAAAATACCCTTCCACGTAGAGAGACTACGTGGTTTTTGAGTGTACCTCGTAGCTGTCCTACGTGGTTCATCAAAGTACCACGTAGATGATATCTATGGTTCATTCATGGACCACGTAGGGTTACTACGAGGTACACCGAAAAACCACGTAGTACAACTACGAGGTGTTCAAAAAACTGAAAAAAAAATATAATGGAAAAAGAGTATTTTGGTCATCATATTTTTTTGATGAAACGGGGGGCTACTAACTAAATTTGTGGGTTGAAATAGAATTTGCATTACTTGGCCATCGTTATTAGGAGTTCTCCCATTTCATCTCCTCAGTCCATGAAGATATTTTTCAATTTCCACCGCTAAATTTTGGCACCTTGCAATTTACCAAACCCTAATAGACATCTCCTTTTTGGTTTCCTACCTTCACTCTTTCATTTATGATGTTACTTCAAACGTTCGAGGAGTAAAAATACATAATAATTCATTCTACGCTTATGGGGAAATGCCAAAACTCTCTGGTAAGTTTCCAGATCTGAAGAAGAAAAAACTCAATAATTCCTTTTATTAGACACAAAGTAGAATATTTGCTCATTGCCATCATGTCCTTTCATTTCAAACTAAAAATAGTACAGTCTCCTTCTTGATTCTTGCAAATATTTTTAGTTTTGTGCTTTAGAATTTTTCTATGCAATTAGTTAAACCTCAGAGCACAACCAAAAATAGCTTGTTCAGTTAGTAAACAAGTCACGAAGTAACCAGGTATGGCTTGTTCAGTCACCCATGGCTAGTTTTGTATGAGTACTTGGCTGGTTGAGTGACCAGAGGTTGGAGGTTATAACGGCAAAGCCTTTGCCGTTGTAAGTTTATAACGGCAAAGTCTTTGCCGTTATAAACTTTTAATAATAAACAAACATGCAAACGCTGTTTGCTGTTGTGAAAATGGATAATATTGGATGAAAGAGACGTTTGTTGTTCTATACGGTTTGTATTATATAATATATTTTTTAAGTGGTTTGTGGCTGGTTGTGACTGATTTTGTATTGCTGGTTGTTAGGTGGTTTGTTTGGATGAAAGAGAAAAAGTGAACAGAACGGATTGTTGGTTATGATCTTAATAGTCATGTCTTTTTCTTTCTTGCCTTCACTCTTCCATTTTTGTTGTTATTCTGAATACCATAGGATTGAAATACATACTGAATTATTCGTTTTATATTTTAGGGGGAAATCAAAACCCTTAAGCAGGTTTTTAGACCTGGGGGAAAACAAACTTTGTGATCCATTCCAAGTTTAGGAGAAAAACCAAAACCCTTCGTCCAATTTCTATAATTTAGGGAAATACAAATTTTTGTCTCATCCGTTAACTGTTCGGCCCCAGTTGCAAGTTTACCATTGCCTTTATATCAAAGATCAAGGTCGTCTCCTTTTGTAACGTATTTTTCTTAATAAAGTTTAGCATGGAGATTTTGTAGTTTATTTAATATTTACCCTATTCTTTCTTTTTTCACTAGCTCATTGAGATCGAAACTAATTTGAGTTTAGCAATTTTCAACAATTTTTTTTGCTCTTGTTTGGTTCATATTGCAATTTATATTCTTTAGCTTTGTACGTTTTTAAGCAGAGCACTTTTGATTTCTACAGACTTGGAATTTTTATGATTTAGGCTGCAGTGAAGAAATAGCGATCCTATTATTTTCAGTTGCACGTATAAATATAGGTTCACCTTGGTATTGTATTGCTAAATAAGATAAAACATGTTGTATATATAGTAAATGGTGAATAATATATGATGTTTTACAATTCATAATGCAACTGATGACAATAGAGGAAAGTTGCACTCACTTTAAGTTCAGATATAATTAACTAATTTTAGATAATAATAATATCTATCGTTTTTTATGATAACCAATATCAGTTATATGTTATGGTTATTTATGTATTCCAAGGTCAACATAAAAAACTTAACATTACTTTTCTTGCTGATAGTATACGATGTGTGGTAATTCAGAATGCAGTTGACGGCTAAAAAGGACAGTTGCCTCCACCCTCAAATCAGGTATAATTAACTAATTTTAACTTATATTTTGGTTTGCTTCTGATAATAAATACAGACAATTATATGCCATAGCTATTTAAATGTTTAATTTCTTTTTTCAAAACTAGTGTCCTTTGATTAAAAAAACCTCGGATTTCTTCTTCTTCTATAATATTTTGGTATATTTTCATCTTTTTCCATACATATATTAGACTGTCAAATAAATGTGATGAATAGGCTATGTTCATTATAATTATCTTAATAATCTTCCATGTACTTTATTATTTGCTATTCGATTCATTTGTGACCAGTTGCATGTTGGATTCCAAAAGGCATGGTGTATGCAAGTATAAGTAGGTAGGCATAGACTACTAGGAATATCTAAAGGCTAATCGAGGATTTAAAAAATAAAATAAACATGTTTGTTAAAACTATTAGTTTTATGTGTTGAAACCCCATTTGTACAAGTAAGATTCAAACTGTTAATAGGAACTTATATGATCAAAATATGATGGATTAGCCTTAAATTGTGCCACTTAATAACTGAAGTTTTATATAAAGATACTATAGAAGGACAAGGATCGATAAATTGCTTTAGTGAAATCAAAATATCTTTTTCCATGAGATTAGCCAGAAATTGATCCATTACATTGTTATTTTAGTTTCGCCTACAAAGATATACTTAGAAATTAGATAATCGTATAATATTATTTGACTTACATAGATACCTTTACATTCTTAAACCGGGCTTTAAATTTAATGCATAGGAAACCAGCAATTAAACTATGGAGAGTGAACATCCAAAAGCAGACGAAAATTTAACGTAATACCAAAAATGGACTCCATGTTGGTCATCATCGCTTATTGAAATATTATAAATATACATATAGTCCAAAATTATGGAAGGGTAAAAGGTATTAAAGTTATGTAAGTTACAAGATTAAATTTGAAAATTTGTTAGTTCTTTCTGAGTAAGGTTTAGTATTCTTCCATTGAACATACACTACTTAAAATTATAAATTCATCTCCGTACATCTTCAAGAAGCCAATGGTGCAATATGTTGTAGATATAATTAGATCTAGATCAACTTTCGTGCATTATGATAATTTTTAATAAACCAACCTAATGATTGTTATATCTATATTTGTTCTTGGAGATGATTTCCATTCTTTTACTACTTATTTGCATGTATCATTTGACTCATATTACATGCGCTATGTGACTTTGTAATTAGAAAATAACTAATTAATAAAATTCATGCATCTTAAGCTATGAAATGTTGACTATCGTTGACAAATTGATTGGTGTATGCATCTGTATTACTTTGCCTGAAAGTCTGCTTTAGAGAACTTGGACTTTGGACTTGTTATGAATGACACAGACAAACCCAGCCAGATGCACCACAATCATCAATGATTAATACAAATAATCAACAGAACAAGAGATAATAATAAAGTAAGAGCACACAAATTTTTAATGTGGAAAACCTCTTCGATGTGAAGAGTAAAAACCACGGGACTAGTGACGGGGTCCTCCCAAACTTCTCTTACTATGATAATGGAGTGGTACACAAATCCAAATCCAAGTTACAAAGTGGATATACAAATTATCCAATAATAGCTAGCAATAACAACATCAAAACAAAAGCGAGAAAAGTGAAAAATATCACCGGGAAACAGAGCTTAGAAAAGCTGAGAGATCTCGCACAAACACTCCAGCAAAGGGCAATCTCAAAGTAGTAGAAGCTGCCTACAAAGTTTTGGAGAAATTGACAAAGTTTTGATGTTGTAGACTTGTATCTTGTGTGTATGTTTGCTACCCAAGAATGGATGTATATATAGCCACCAAAGAGGCACCTTGAAGTCTTTATTCAACCACTATAATTAATAAGGTTACTATTTCCAACAAGGTGCAAATACCAAGGCATACCAAAAGGTCATATAGTCACCTATTCAAATAAAACCACGAAATACCATATCAATACTTATTGCTCTAATTAAATAAGTATGAGTTTTTCTATATAGGAAGGGACTCATTCCCAACAAATCTCCCCCTCCCGACTATGTGGAGGCGGTTTCCATTCCGGCAATTGAACGGCAAGTCTCAAATTTGTCTTTTGGCAAAGCTTTAGTCATAATGTCGGAACCATTGTCATCAATATGAATTTTCTCAAGCTCAAAAGTTATCATCAAGAACATTACGTAGCCAATGATATCTCACATCAATATGTTTCGACTTTGCATGAAAAGTGGAATTCTTAACAAGATGGATTGTACTTTGATTATCACAATACAACACACACCTCTTTTGTGTAAATCCAAGCTGACGAACAAACTACATCATCTACAACAACTCCTTACATGCCTCTGTCGCTGCAATAAACTCTAACTCAGTAGTAGACAAAGCCACACATTTTTGTAGCCTAGATTGCCAAGACACTGCTCCCCCCTGCAAAAGTGATCAAATAACCCGAAGTAGATTTTCTCGAGTCAATATCACCTGCCATATTAAAATCTGAATAACCAACAAGGCATAGCTTATCACTCCCAAAACAAAGCTTCATATCAGCAGTACCCTGTAAGTATCTCATAATCCACTTCACAGCATCCCAATGCTCTTTACCAGGATTAGAAAGAAATCTACTAACCAAACCTACAGCATGAGCTATATCAGGCCGAGTGCAAACCATTGCATCCATCAAACTACCCACAGCGGAAGCATAAGGAACATGCATCATCTTCTCTTTCTCTTCAGTTGTGGAAGGACACTGTTGAGAATTCAACTTAAAATGCATAGCAAGTGGAGTACTCACAGGCGTTGCTTTCTCCATATTGAACCTTTTAAGGACTCTTTGAATATATGCTTCTTGTGATAGCCATAACTTTCGAGCCTTGCGATCATGAATAATTCTCATTCCTAAAATGTTCTTCGTCGGACCAAGTTCCTTCATGGAGAATGTCTTGCTCAACTGTTGCTTCAAACAAGCAATCCGATCTACATTTTGCCCATTGCCTTGGAGCTTATTTTAGATCATACAAACTCTTCTTCAATTTGCACACGTATTCTTCCTTCACTTTAACTTTGAAGCACTCTGGTTGTTCCATGTAAATGTCGTCTTCAAGATCACCATAAAGAAATGCGGACTTCACATCCAACTGCTCAACTTCTAAATTCAAACTAGCAGCAAGGCCCAAAACAACTCTGATGGAAGATATCTTAACAACCGGTGCAAATATCTATTCAAAGTCAATTCCCTTTCTTTGGTTGCATCCTTTTACAACAAGCCTTGCTTTGTACCGAAGAGTCTTTGCATTTTCATCTTGCTTCAGCTTGTAAATCCAACGATTCTTTAAAGCCTTCTTTTCCTTCGGTAGTTTCACTAGATCAAAAGTTTTGTTATCATGCAACGACTTCATCTCTTCTTTCATTGCATCCAACCAAAGTTACTTATCATCGCTAGCTATAGCTTCCTTAAAGGTCTAAGGTTCTCCTCCGTTGGTTAAGAGAACGTACTCGGAAGAAGGATACCTATTGGAAGGACGTCGTTCCTTGGTAGATCGCCTTACAAAGGTTGTTTGAGTTTCAGGAGAAGCATGATGATCAATTTCAGCATCTTCATCATGGGCATCATCTTCCTCAGGTACATGACCTTCATTGTCATTTTCTTGTACTTGTTCAGTTGGAGCTGGTGCAGGAGTTATAGAAGTCAAAGGAGGAAGATCTAGATTAACCAGATCATAGCCACTATGTGATGCAGCTTCATGTGGTTTTTGAATATCTTCAATTGTTTGGTCTTCAACAAAGTGTGCATCCTTGATACGAATCAATTTCTTCTCTATAGGATCATAAAACCTATAGCCAAACTTGTCAAGACCATAGCCTACAAAGTTGCATTGGCGAGTCTTGGAATCCAGCTTCGATCTTTCATCATTAGGTACATGCATAAACGTCTTACACCCAAAGGCGCGTAAACGACTGTAAGAAACCTCCTTACCAAGCCAAATCTTATCTGGAACATCACCATTCAATGAAAAACAAGGTGACAAATTAATCGCATGTGTAGCTGTAAATAAAGCTTCACCCCAAAAGTGTTTTGGCAACTTAGCCTCTGAAAGCATGCACCTCATTCTCTCTAACAAAGTCCTATTCATTCTCTCTGCTGCACCATTCACCTGTGGAGTCTTCTTTGGTGCAAACTGATGTCGAATACCTTGAGCCTTACAATATTCATCAAGTGGACCGATGTACTCACTACCATTGTCAGAACGTAAACACTTTAGCTTTTTACCAAATTGCCTTTCGGCCAAGGCATGAAAACACTTAAAAACATCAAGTACCTGATCTTTTGTTTTTGAAGAATATGTCCACAATTTCTTTGAACAATCATCAATAAAAGTAACAAAGTAAAGTGCACCACTAAAGGTCTTAACTTTTAACGGATCACAAACATCAAATGAACAAGATCAAGCAAACCTGATTTTCTTAAAGGAGGATATCTCTTAAAGGAGACCCGATTCTGCTTTCCCGCAAAACAATCAGAACTTTTGTCCAATTTTACACACTTCAAATCAGGTAGTGCATTTTTCTTCATCAAACAACTTAGCCCCTTTTCACTTATATGACCAAGTCTTCTATGCCACAATTTTGCAAGATCGTCATTTGCCACATTTACATAATCAGTGGGAATTGAGGCTTGCAGCAAATACAGGGTTGTGTGCTTCTTCCCACGAGCTAGCACCATGTTTCCTTTAGTAAGCTTCCATTGACCACCATGAAAAGTGTTGCAGTAGCCATCATCATCGAGTTTTCCAGTAGAGATCAAGTTTAATTGGATTTCTGGAACATGTCTTACATTTTTAAGCATTAACTTTGCTCCAATGTTGGTCACCAAGCATACATCTCCAATGCTCACAACCTGAGCCACACCATCATTACCTATCTACAACACACCAAAGTCGCCAGGTGTATAAGATGTGAAGAATTCCTTCCGTGATGTCACATGTAGTGATGCTCCACTGTCAATGACCCAACTTGACTCATATTTAGCAAAGTTCACATAACTCTCATCATGTACAATGATAAGATCACCTCCAGTTGCAGTAGCAGCTCTATCATTGTAACATCCCATAATTTAACCAAGTTTGATTTGGATTTTTAATATATATAATTTTAATTTTTCTGAATATAAATTAATTTTTATTACTTTTGAATATGAATTTTAACTTTGTATAAGTATTTTGTTTTATTTAATATGATTTTTTTATAAGAAAACTTATTTTAAAAGTTATATTTTATTTATAAGATTTATGTGTAAGAAATGATATTTTTTGTTTTGATGATATTGATTTGTAAAAATATGAAATTTGGTAAAGGATATTTTTTTTAAAAGATTTCATAAGAATGATTTTTAATTTTGAATATCAATAAGTAAGATAATTTATAACGATGTTTATAAGATTTATTAAGCATTTAATTTAAAATCTTTTGTTAGTATAAAGTTGGGTAAATTACATATGTTATATTTGATAAATTTTATAGATAAATACTTTTAAAATATTAATAAGTTATATTTAAACATTGGTGATACGATGGTTGCATTTATAAATTTGGTTACATTTATATGTATCACAAAAGTGTTATAATTGTGTTACTAAATTAAACAAATTAATTAAGGTTTATAGAGATGATGTGTCCACTTATGTGTTTAAATGCATGAAGTGGTGAGTGAATTGAAAACCAAGTGTCCTAGGAGTTGTCTTCATGCATGTAAAGAGCACCAGGAAATAGAATCGAATGATATCTGATTTTAACAATTTTGTTAAGGTATAAATAATAATAAAATGAAAAGATCCTTATATGTAAATATATATATAGAACATCATTATTAATTAAATTTTCGATATATAATAATTAGCAGAAAAATCTCCAGCTGCTAATGGAAGTGAATTGAGAACAGTGCGAGTAGCAGTGACGGTATTCGTTGATTTGTTCGGTCGGGAAATGAAGATTTTTGAAGCTTGACTGGTGAGAACTTCTAATTTAAATTTTATTTAAATTAGTTGATTTTAATTAGCTGAGATTAATTACAATTTGTTGATGATGATTATGTGATGGATGTTGATGTTTGAATGGTTGTTCATGAATTAGATAATACACTGAACACGAGTAAGCATTATTGTCTGTAATGCTTGTGCACAGTTAAATGTTGTTGTGATGAATGAATTCATATCCATTTGATCGTATAATTCATTTGGATAGATATGATTGTATTGTATGATATGACACACACACAAACACGCCTTGGTTGTGGAAATATTTGGGTGATTGATTTAGAATCTCCTTCCTATATACGATTTTATTTAATTATTAAATAATATCTAGATGTTAGTTTTGAATTAAATATCAACTTTTAAAAATTGAATTAGGATTGGAAAAAGATTTGAACTATGTATTGATTTTTGTTTTTCCAATTTAAATTCAAAATGAGATTTTTAAAATTTGAATATGGTTTATATATATTATAATAATGATATAATATACACCAGAACGTTCTAGGATGACAGAGAGGATGGTGTCTAGGCTTGGGTTTGGAAATTCAGTTTCCTGCTCTCCCTGGCTATCCCTAACTGGTCCAACAACGGGATGGTAAATTAGAAATCAAAATTGGAATATAATTTGAAACTGTCTTCCAGATGATTTGGAAATATAAATTAGATTGAAAGGGACGTGGAAATTTATAATCATTATATGGTTGAATAGAACGCACTATGATGCGACAATTCGTAAATATCGATTTCAAACTTCAAATGGTTATGAATTGATTATTTTAAATTAACTTGACTTGAAATGATATGCGTTGGATTTCAAATAATAATAGTATTTGAATAGAAAGGAAATTTCGATTGTCGACATATGATTTTCAAGTTATATTCAAACGAGTTTAAAATACGTGTAGTTGCCGATCATAATCAAATAAAACAAGATTATTAAATTGGAGAAATCTATGATAATTCCTAAAAGGTGATTAGAATTGGAATACTTGTATTTCGAGAAATTTTAAATCTAGTTGATTTAAAAAGGGCCATTTTATTAGCAGTACTCTGGTAACATTACCAGATGTTATTATTGGTTTGAAATTTAAAGCAGGAACTATTATTTGATCATAAGAATGATTTATAAGATAGTTCGAAGATTTTTAAAGTATCAAGAATACTTATATGGGATTGAAATGGGTTTTTCAAATTTTTAATTTGGATATGGTTGGAGGTAAATCTTCGGATGTTTGATATTAACTCGGTGGATGAAAATTCATATTATCTGAGGAATTTAAAAGGTAATTAACCGTTACTCCACTTATAGTATGAGTTTGATACGGAGATGAATATTGAAGATAGGTTGATGTTATTTCTATCCAGATCAAATATCAAAGAGTTGAATAAATCTTTTATTTAAGATAATGGATTTCTCCACCTGATTGAAATGAGTTAGATAGAAATAATCTGCGATATTTGGTATAAAATTTCATGGTGTAAATAAATACTATCTGGGGAATTTGGAAGATATATTATATCGTTATTTCACTTAAAGTATAAGTTGATTATGAGAATTTATATCGAATATAAGGGTATAAAAATTTCTGTGTAATTTATGATTCGATTGATTTGGGTTTTGTAGTGAATCATATCTTCAATAATATCATTCTTGAAACCTGATGAGATTGAATGGTGGAAATTCATATCGTAATTGGGGATTTAATCAAATCTTTGATTCAAGGGAATTAAAGGTAAGCAATTAAAGCGAAGGGAGATTTTTGATTTCAAAGAAGAGATAAGATGATAATGAGATGTATGAAATTAAAATAATTCAAATCTTGATTCGTAAATAAATTGGTAAATATTTGGAAGGAAATTTGAATTGAAAAGCCTGTGTGAACCATAGCTACTGTTTAAAGTACGCTTGTTACTTGGGAAGACCGGGATCGAGTATGCGTTCGAAACCCATTCCAAGTAATAATACGACGTTATGAGGCAATTCAAGACTCGGTAGATGACGGATGAAGACAGGGAATATTTAAATTTTTGTAGATTGACTGTGATTAATGTCTCGGTTAGGTAGGCCACCGATACGAGGTATGAGTTACATGAGACCTGAACATATTTAAGTATTTTCGGGTTGTTGTTCCGTTTAGACCCAGAACGGATTCGTATGGATGGTATGTCTGACTTTGAAATTGACCGCATAGCACTAATTTCCGTTAATGTATATTGGATTTGTGGCAATATATTATCCTCGTCTCTAAGTCATATGAACTTAGAGGGTATGCATTGATTGAAATCAGTGATATGTCGTGAATTGTCAATATGGCATACCCGAGTTATGAAACGAGCTAATGATGATCAAAGAATGCTTATCGAAGCATTGCTTTGTGTATGACATGACATCGACAAACCTCACTCCCCGGATTGATGAGAAACTGGCGGTTAGGTTTTATACTTATATATGAATTATGATGAAGTTGTGCAGCAGTGGGAAACCACTTATGAACCTGGGGAAGTTGGGTATGTTCGGGGGGGTCGTGTCTGATCGGAAACCATTGATCTGCCTTGACGATGTGTAGTCGGTGTCGGCATGATTGATGAAAAAGTCGTTGAGGCACTTTGTTTTGTATCCCTGATTGATCTTTCGTGCCAGGAATCATCAAGTTGGAAATCCAATCTCCAATACGAGCCATACGGTTTTTGTTTGTATATATATGGCGAGATAATATTAATGGTATTATGTCGTCTAGGATAAATACATTTATTTGCGAAATTGCTTTTCACACTATATGATAATATTAGAAGAGGATTTTCACGTATGAAAGCACGTTTGGTTATCATAAGATAAAACTCGCCCATCTGGTGTGCGCTTGCATTGTGTGATGTGGGACGAGCTTATGATAGCTTCATTTTCAAAAGTCATAGCGAATTTCTATGCACGGGAATTCATATGGAGTTAACCCGTTCCGCGTTAGCGGCGTGGTCCGTTGAATTACCCAACTTTAAAATGAATCCTAAATAACAACTGTTTTGAGTTCTCACACCAGTCCCATGACTGAACTAGAGTTTATTATTCCTTTCTAAACTCTGGGTGCCCATTAATTTTCACACGGGCAGCCAGTAGTTTAGCTTTGCAGTTTTTGTTCGTTAGAGCATGGTTCGGAGCATTTTCTGAGTTGGAGTCCACGATAGAGTTGAAGCTTCCGCAGTGTCATTTTGATATTCCGCTGAGAGTGTGTTTTCTTTCTTCCGCTGTATACTTTTATGTTGTAACTCTGATATTCATGTAACTCTGATGTAATATTGAATTATTTAATGAAAGATTCTGTTATTTTTTTTCAATGTATGTATGAACCCATAACAATTCGTCTTTATGGGCGGTTTGAGTTGGTTTAATTACAGGCGAGAACTAGGCAAAAAGGCGGGTCGTTACAATGTGGTATCAGAGCTTTGGTTATACAAAGCTATGGGGTACGTACTTATTTGGACAAAAGTATAGAACTCCTCAGAGTTATATTATCTCATTAGAGATAGGGTTAGAAATACCCTAAAATGAGATTTCAGAATATTATGACGAGAGAGCGTAATTTTGAAACCTATATAAGGTATTCTGAACAAGTAAATCATTTTGGAAACGATGATTATTTGGAATATATTTTGAAATATAATTGGAAATATGGGTTTCGAGTGTTTTATTCAATGTCACGATTGGACTATCGAGTATGTAAGAGTTTTAAATATACGTCTGATCAACGTATATGTGAAACCAATATATACTATGTAGATGTAGGGTCACACTCTAGTCGCTCGAGGATGATTTTACTAATGACCATGGCACCATCAGTAGTTATTTTCGAGTTTCGAAAGTGGGATGACTATATGGTTTCAATTAACACGTCGAGGAATACTTGAACCATTTCGATATGATTATTAAAGGGAATATAATGTAGGCACAACTAACTATTTTAATAACTAGAAGGATTTTGAGGTAAATCCACTTAAAGATTAGGAAGAAAATGGGGGAAAATAAGATAATACATTAAGAAATTTTATCAAAAATAGCACCCATACTTCAAGTTAAACAAGTTATAACGAATGTTTGAATATGATCTAATAAATTGTAATCAGAAAAGATAATATATTTCTCAAAGAATGTTAATATGTTAATGTAAGCAATAAATTGGATAAATCCTTAACATGAATTGTAAATGAGAATATCCAAGAATATGTTAGCTATCAGAACCCTTTAAGAATCTGTAGATGATTTAGACTTAAGTTAAGAATTTATTTAAGAGATGATTTTGACTTAATAATGAGTTTAAAAAGTTAATCTAAATCATAACAAACATTCGAAGATTTATGAATTTGGATCTTTGAAGTATTAAGAAGTGAGTTCTGAAAATGTTAAGATTATTATTTGAAATAACCCTGGCTTGAACATAATTAGAGTGCGTAGAGGAAGCGTGATGGTAAAACCGTTTTAAGAGATTTCTGGCTAGTTGAGCAAGAAAAACTTTCTAAACAAGATTTGATATTTAAACAAGAACGAAAAAGGGATTATATATATATATATATCTTGAATTTTTAAATAGAAAAGTAGTTACTCGATTGGTGAATATGACAACTAAAATAATGAGTATAAAGTTAACTTATAAATGAGTTAATATGAAATTGGAAACGATTGGAATAAAAAATTAAAATAGAACAAGTATTTCGGAAATATAATTCTATCTCTTTCCTTGTCATTGAGTTTTGCTCGACCCATTGTCATCTTTTTATTATCACCCCAAATTGTCATGCTTGAAATTTAAACTATCCAACTTTATTTCTGAATTTTCCTTTGCCCTGCTCTGATAAAGTCGTGGACAAGTGAATTAATCTGGATTTGAAACCAGTATTTTTAATTTCCACTTAAATTGAACTTGAATATGTATTAAGTGCAATAGAATTTCTAATACTGAATGTAGCCAAGATGATATTTTAATTGAATGATTTTGGAAAAATTTATTTGAGAACTTGGATTTAAATTTCTAATTTAAGCACTTATAATTGATAAGGAAACCACAGATTCTGTAAGAGTAAGTTAGAAAGATAATTTCCAAAGTATTAAAATTTCTTAGGATCGTAGATCTCTAAGTACTAAACAGTATCTAACCTAGTTCTCCTTAGTGGTAGTGGTGGCAGCTCTGAGTCTAACTTAGAAATTTTGATTTAAAAACAAGACCGGAGATGCCCCTAGTAATCATGAGATTATAGAAGTTTCCTTAGACTCTACCTTTAGTAAGAATTAGATAGAGTACCCAGAAAATGATATGAGCCTTGGTTCTAACCATTTCATTTCGGATATGTTGAGGGAGAAATTTGAATATAAAATTGGTTAAGGAGTTCAAATTTACTCGACTTCCTTTTCGAGGACGAAAAGATTCTAGGGGGGGTGAATGTAACATCCCATAATTTAACCAAGTTTGATTTGGATTTTTAATATATATAATTTTAATTTTTCTGAATATAAATTAATTTTTATTACTTTTGAATATGAATTTTAACTTTGTATTAGTATTTTGTTTTATTTAATATGATTTTTTTATAAGAAAACTTATTTTAAAAGTTATATTTTATTTATAAGATTTATGTGTAAGAAATGATATTTTCTGTTTTGATAATATTGATTTGTAAAAATATGAAATTTGGTAAAGGATATTTTTTTTAAAGATTTCATAAGAATGATTTTTAATTTTGAATATCAATAAGTAAGATAATTTATAACGATGTTTATAAGATTTATTAAGCATTTAATTTAAAACCTTTTGTTAGTATAAAGTTAGGTAAATTACATATGTTATATTTGATAAATTTTATAGATAAATATTTTTAAAATATTAATAAGTTATATTTAAACATTGGTGATAAGATGGTTACATTTATAAATTTGGTTACATTTATATGTATCACAAAAGTGTTGCAATTGTGTTACTAAATTAAACAAATTAATTAAGGTTTATAGAGATGATGTGTCCACTTATGTGTTTAAATGCATGAAGTGGTGTGTGTATTGAAAACAAAGTGTCCTGGGAGTTGTCTTCATGCATGTAAAGAGCACCAGGAAATGATCCAAGTGTCTTCTAACCTAATGACGGAAATGCCCTTCTTTGAGCCTTTATAAACATGTATATTTCTCACCATCAATCCATAGTTCCATCTGTATTTCACGATGTATTCATCTTCTCCTTCCTGTTTGCAAGTTCCAGTAAAATGAAAATAGTATCTCCACCTCATTCAAAAATCAAATTCCCTCAATCCGTTTAGTTTTAGCAAGTATGATCTGTGTGAAATGTTCAGATGATCGTTTACGATTTTTACAAACTGACGGATCGAAATTTCATCGCATATCGAAAGAGAAACCTGAATTTATAGTAAACATAAGAAACGGGTTTGAAAACTTCGAAAATTCAAATCTCACAATCCAGGAAAAATTAGCTCGTGTCGTCTACACCACTGCGATCAGCTAGGAACCTAGTATTTTTGGTGCGAAAATGAGGAGATTCTGTGTCGGCAACTTGAGATCATCAGAACTAGGGTTAAAGATTGGCGGAGAATGGAGCAACGATAAAGGAAATGGTGAGTGGCATTGCGATGAGGATGGAACGAGCTTTCGGGTGGCAAAAATTTGTGGTGTTCGATGTAAGTATAAGAGGTGCGATAGTTTTTGGTTAACGCGAGTTTTGCTCCAGCTTTTGGTTCGGTGGAAGTACGGATTTCAATGGAGGAGGCTGGAGTTTGGATGGCATGGCGTAATTGAACGAGAAGGCAAAGGGAAGTTTGTGGATGGTCTCGGCTTGGGCGATGGCGCTGGAATTCGATGGTACATGTGCACGATATGCACGGCTGATGGGTTTCAGGAAATGGCAAGAAGAGGGGTGCGTAAGAGAAGAAGAAGGAGGTCGGGCCGGGTCTTGAACGCAATGAGTTATTGGGCTTGGGCCTTCTTTGATATTTAGGTATAATTATTTATTTTAGTTCAAATTTGTTTAAAAGCTTTAAGAACCAATATTTCACTCATTTCTAATCGGATTTACTTACTGTTGGGCTCGTCAGAACCGTATTGGAAAATAGAATCCAATGATATCTGATTTTAACAATTTTGTTAAGGTATAAATAATAATAAAAATAAAATGAAAAGATCCTTATATATAAATATATATATATATATAGAATATCGTTATTAATTTAATTTTCGATATATAATAATTAGTAGAAAAATCTCCAGCTGCTAATGGAAGTGAACTTAGAACAGTGCGAGTAGCAGTGACGGTATTCGTTGAACTGTTCGCTGGGGAAATGAAGATTTTTGAAGCTTGACTGGTGAGAACTTCTAATTTAGATTTTATTTAGATTAGTTGATTTTAATTAGCTGAGATTAATTATAATTTGTTGATGATGATTATGTGATGGATGTTGATGTTTGAATGGTTGTTCATGAATTAGATAATACAGTGAACACGAGTAAGCGTTATTGTCTGTAATGCTTGTGCACGGTTAAATGTTGTTGTGATGAATGAATTCATATCCATTTGATCGCATAGTTCATTTGGATAGATATGATTGTATTGTATGATATCACACACACACAAACACACCTTGGTTGTGGAAATATTTGGGTGATTGATTTAGAATCTCCTTCCTATATACGATTTTATTTAATTATTAAATAATATCTAAATGTTAGTTTTGAATTAAATATCAACTTTTAGATATTGAATTAGGATTGGAAAAAGATTTGAACTATGTATTGATTTTTGTTTTTCCAATTTAAATTCGAAATGAGATTTTTAAAATTTGAATATGGTTTATATATATTATAATAATGATATAATATACACCAGAACGTTCTAGGATGACAGAGAGGATGGTGTCTAGGCTTGGGTTTGGAAATTCAGTTTCCTGCTCTCCCTGGCTATCCCTAACAGGTCCGACAATGGGATGGTAAATTAGAAATAAAAATTGGAATATAATTTGAAACTGTCTTCCAGATGATTTGGAAATATAAATTAGATTGAAAGGGACGTGGAAATTTATAATCATTATATGGTTGAATAGAACGCACTATGATGCGACAATTCGTAAATATCGATTTCAAACTTCAAATGGTTATGACTTGATCATTTTAAATTAACTTGACTTGAAATGAGATGCATTGGATTTCAAATAATAATAGTATTTGAATAGAAAGGATATTTCGGTTGTCGACATATGATTTTCAAGTTATATTCAAACGAGTTTAAAATACGTGTAGTTGCCGATCATAATCAAATAAAACAAGATTATTAAATTGGAGAAATCTGTGATAATTCCTAAAAGGTGATTAGAATTGGAATACTTGAATTTCGAGAAATTTTAAATCTAGTTGATTTAAAAAGGGCCATTTTTTTAGCCGTACTCTGGTAACATTACCAGATGTTATTATTGGTTTGAAATTTAAAGCAGGAACTATTATTTGATTATAAGAAAGATTTATAAAATAGTTCGAAGATAAAGTATCAAGAATACTTATATGGGATTGAAATGGGTTTTTCAAATTTTTAATTTGGATATGGTTGGAGATAAATCTTCGGATGTTTGATATTAACTTGGTGGATGAAAATTCATATTATCTGAGGAATTTAAAAGGTAATTCACCGTTATTCCACTTATAGTATGAGTTGGATACGGTGATGAATATTGAAGATAAGTTGATGTTGTTTCTATCCAGATCAAATATCAAAGAGTTGGATAAATCTTTTGATTAAGATATGGATTTCTCCACCCGATTGAAATGAGTTAGAGAGAAATAATCTGCAATATTTGGTATAAAATTTCATGATGTAAATGAATACTATCTGGGGAATTTGGAAGATATATTATATCGTTATTTCACTTATAGTATTCGTTGATTATGAGAATTTATATCGAATATAAGGATATAAAAATTTCTGTGTAATTTATGATTCAATATCGATTGATTTGGGTTTTGTAGTGAATCATATCTTCAATAATATCATTCTTGAAACCCGGTGAGATTGAATGGTGGAAATTCATATCGTAATTGGGGATTTAATCAAATCTTTGATTCAAGGGAATTAAATGAAAGAAATTAAAGCGAAGGGAAATTTTTGATATCAAAGAAGAGATAAGATGATAATGAGATGTATGAAATTAAAATAATTCAAATCTTGAGTCTTAAATGAATTGGTAAATATTTGGAAGGAGATTTGAATTGAAAAGCCTATATGAACCATATCTACTGTTTAAAGTACGCTTGTTACTTGGGCAGACCGGGATCGAGTATATGTTCGAAATCCATTCCAAGTAATAATACGACGTTATGAGGCAATTCAAGACTCGGTAAACGACGGATGAAGACCGGGAATATTTAAAATTGTGTAGATTGACTGTGATTAATGTCTCGGTTAGGTAGGCCAACTATACGAGGTATGAGTTACATGAGACCTGAACATATTTAAGTATTTTTGGGTTGTTGTTCCGTTTAGACCTAGAACGGATTCGTATGGATGGTGTGTCTGACGTTGAAATTCTCTGCATAGCACTGATTTCTGTTAATGTATATCGGATTTGTGGCAATATATTATCCTCGTCTCTAAGTCATATGAACTTAGAGGGTTGCACTGATTGAAATTAGTGATATGTCGTGAATTGTCAATGTGGCATACCCGAGTTATGAAACGAGCTAATGATGATCAAAGAATGGCTTATCGAAGCATCGCTTTGTGTATGACGTGACATCGACAAACCTCACACCCCGGATTGATGAGAAACTGGCGGTTAGGTTTTATACTTATATATGAATTGATGATGAAGCTGTGCAGCAGTAGGAAACCACTTATGAACCTGGGGATGTTGGGTATGTTCGGGGGGTCGTGTCTGATCGAAAACCGTTGATCTGCCCTGACGATGTGTAGTCGGTGTCCGCATGATGGATGAAAAAGCCGTTGAGGCACTTCGTTTTGTATCCCTGATTGATCTTTCTTGCCAGGAATCATCAAGTTCGAAATCCAATCTCCAATACGACCCATACAGTTTTTGTTTGTATATATATGGCGAGATAATATTAATGGTATTATGTCGTCTAGGATTAATACATTTATTTGCGAAATTGCTTTTCACACTATATGATAATATTAGAAGAGGATTTTCACGTATGAAAGCACGTTTGGTTATCATAAGATAAAACTCGCCCATCTGGTGTGCGCTTGCATTGTGCGATGTGGGACGAGCTTATGATAGCTTCATTTTCAAAAGTCATAGCGAATTTCTATGCACGGGAATTCATATGGAGTTAACCCGTTCCGCGTTAGCGGCGTGGTCCGTTGAATTACCCAACTTTAAAATGAATCCTAAAAAACAACTGTTTTGAGTTCTCACACCAGTCCCACGACTGACCTGGAGTTTATTGTTCCTTTCTATACTTTGGGTGCCCATTAATTTTCACACGGGCAACCAGTAGTTTAGCTTTGCAGTTTTAGTTCGTTAGAGCATGGTTCGGAGCACTTTCTGAGTTGGAGTCCACGATAGAGTTGAAGCTTCCACTGTGTCATTTTGATCTTCCGCTGAGAGTGTATTTTCTTTCTTCCGCTGTATACGTTTATGTTGTAACTCTGATATTCATGTAACTCTGATGTAATATTGAATTATTCAATGAAATATTCTGTTATTTTGTTCAATGTATGTATGTACCCATAACAATTCGTCTTTATGAACGGTTTGAGTCGGTTTAATTACCGGCGAGAACTGGGCAAAAAGGCGGGTCGTTACAATCATCATTATTACAATCCTTTTGATCTTGCTTCTTATCTTCCATGCCTTTACCACCCTTGTTGTCTCTTTTCCACTTGCAGCAATATTTCTTTCTGTGACCGGATTTATCATAATAATGAAACTTCATATTTGCGTATCTTCCACGAGATTTGCCTCTTCTTTTGTCTCTGGAAACTGGACCTTTACTCTTGCTTCTTCCTCTGTTTTCAGCAACATATGCTTCCTCGGATGAAGAAGACACACCATGAGATTTCTTCCACATCTCCTCATTCAAAATACCAACTTTGGCAATATCCAGTGTAACTTTGCCATGTGGAGCTGAGTTGCAAAGTGTTATTCTGAAAGTGTCACATGAATCAGGAAGAGTGCCAAGTAACAAAAGTCCCTGAATTTCATCATCAAAATTTATATCCATAGCTGATAATTGCTGAATAATGCCATGAAAATCATTCAGTGATCATTTAAGTGATCAGAAAGTGACTTGCTTGAATTGTACTTCAAGCCCATCATTTGCTTGATAAGGTACAATTTATTATTTCTAGACTTATTAGCATAAAAAGATTCAAGTTTTTGCTATAGTGATCTAGCATGAACATCATCATTTATATGATTCAAAACATTATCATCAACCCACTGACGAATAAATCCACACACCTGTTCATGTTCAAATTGCCACTGATCATTAGTTTTACCTTCTGGTTTTTCATCACTAAACACAGGTAAATGACAACTTTTGACATATAACAAGTCTCTCATTTTTCTCTTTAAAATATGATAATTAGCTCCATTCAAACTAACCATTCTACTAGTGTTGATATTACTAGAATCCATCAGAAGATACTACAAATTAACCAACCTTGCTCTGATACCAGTTTGTTATGAATGACACAGACAAACCTAGCAAAATGCACCACAATCACCAATGGTTAATGCAAATAATCAACAGAGGAAGAGATAATAATAAAGTAAGAACACACGAATTTTTAACGTGGAAAACCTCTTCGATGTGAAGAGTAAAAACCATGGGACCAGTGACGGGGGTCCTCCCAAACTTCTCTTACTATGATAATGGAGTGGTACACAAATCCAAATCCAAGTTACAAAATGGATATACAAATTATCCAACAATAGCTAGCAATAACAACATCAAAACAAAAGCGAGAAAAGTGAAAAATATCACCGGGAAAGAGAGCTTAGAAAAGCTAAGAGATCTCGCACAAACATTCTAGCAAAGGGCAATCTAAAAGTAGTAGAAGCATCCCACAAAGTTTTGGAGAAACTGACAAAGTTTTGATGTTGTAGACTTGTATCTTATGTGTATGTTTGCTACCTAAGAATGAATGTATATATAGCCATCAAACATGCACCTTGAAGTCTCCATTCAACCACCATAATTAATAAGGTTACTGTTCCCTATAAGGTGCAAATAACAAGGCACACAAAAAGGTCAAATAGTCACCTATTCAAATAAAAGCACGAAATACTATAGCAATACTTATTGCTCCAATTAAATAAGTATGAGTTTTTCCACATAGGAAGGGACCCGTTCCCAACAGGAATGACACGTCAATGACATAGAACTTCATTTTACACCCTTGATTTTTATTTAGAAGTTTGATATTTTATTATTTGTATAATAAGTCAAGTAATAATTTGCACTTATTTTGATCATACAATGTCTAAAAACTATAAGGTTATTTTCTATGACTGATGTCAAATCAAATGATCAAAACTAAATGCAAAAAGATATATGATGAATTGCTACATATGGACACTATAAAAATACTAATGTTGGATGGAAAACTTCTTTTATGGAAAGAAGTTAAGACTTAAAGAGTCCACCATGTTTATAGATAAATTAGTAGTTCAAAATTTAGGGCTACATAATCCTTTTAATATAATATATGATATAATAACATTCGCATGTCCTCATTTGTTATTTTTGCTTTGTCATAGCACTAGTAACAGATGTAGAAAGGTGTGAAATATCCTCATGTATTTATTTAATATCTTTTCTTCCTTTGGTACTCTATAGTTTGAATATTATCACTTATTTCCAGGTCTATTTAGCATGGTTAAGGGTTCTTCATAGATTTATAAAGACTTAGTTCGTGTTTTTCCATGATAGTTTGTTTTTTCTTTCTTAAACATCAATCTTCATATAGTATTTCATATATAGACAACAAAAGAAGTGACGAAGAAATAAAATGACAATGTGAAACCTTATACTTGTTTCTAGTGAACTCACAAACTCTTTTACAAGAAAAACTATGACTATAAATATTATTTGGATTGTACTAAAGAAGCCACCCTAAGTAATAAACCAACAAAAATGGATAAATTTTACTTCGGTTCGAGGAATGATCGAGTTAGTTATTAAAATTTGTCAGGCTGGCATCTATGTTGATGGTTATATGGTTCAATATGTATATTTAGATTACCTATATGGAGATGTTAGGATTTTAACATAAATATAGTACAAACGCTAGTAAAGTTGTGTATCCATACCTTCCAATTATTGAATATTACTATTACATGAAAATTGATATTAGTTTGTAGAAGATAAAGCGGTAGACAACTTTCTTTTTCAACTTTCTTGGATTTGAATAGGTGATGTATAATGCTTTTGGTATCTTAAATGAGACTGTGTTTTATGACTTTATTATTTTAGTCAAAAAAAAATTCAGCATTTTTTTTTTATCATTTGGATGAACTTCAATCATGGTTAGTGCATAAATGAGGATTACATAAGACAAGATGATCAAATAAACTTTCATGTATATGGTCTGCTAAAGTATTATGTTACATTTCAATTTCAGGTAGAACTATTTCATTACATCATGTACACTTTGGATATGAAAGACAATGCAAAATCTGTTTCCTTTTTTATTCATCTACTTCTGGATTCAATAATGTACACATCTAATAATGTTATACTTGTTATTTTTTATCTTTTGGACTTTTCAGGTTGATTTTCGTGGCAGGGTGGCCTGTTGAATAATAAGACCTAAACGATTATCCCTACCTTGGTAGCTTATGAGTTTACATCCATCCCTGGTCGGGTACAGTTTCCTTTCTTGCTGCGCCCTTATAGTTGTTACCCAAATTCGCGCAAGTGTAGAATATCCTGTCAAATTTTACTAATGTATAGTCTGACAATAAATATACTCTGTTACTATAAACATCCATGGTCCTTATGCTATGTAAGTTTAACATAAAAGATTTAGGCACTATGAAGTACACACTAATTTACTAATATCTGAAAATAATAAATGGTTTTGCTTATTTTATTAGAGATTCCTAATTAGTTAGCTAATGCAATTTCGAGTAGTAAGAGATCACTAGGTAAATTTTCGATGAAATCTCTACATAGAACCATAAAACCTTAGATTTAACATTGTAGAACATGACTCTCTTTTTTATCTATGCAGGAGCGTACCCAATTAAAGTATAGCTTTTTATATTTGTTCATTTGATTGCCTCTTAAGCTAGATATACATTTTGGCATTCTTATTCCTTACAACTTGCTTTTGATTACTTCTGTTTGCATTTAATACTTAAAATGGGATTTTTTTTTCTTCTAGAAATTCCTTTTTAAACTCTAACTAGATAAATGGTATTATACTTGAAGTTCAGCATTTGTCTTTTATTTACTGTATTTAACTTTTAAACTATAATCTTTTGTGTTTCGTGTTTTTTTTAATAATCGTACATTGGGACATGATATCATTTGACTCCATAACTTATTGTTATTTTTTACCATATCAACCTAGTATTATGTGTAACAAGTTTAATAGTTTCGGTTATATAACTCATGACTATCAAGTGCTTATATGCATGTGTAAGAGTAGGTTTTCCTATTCTATTATTTTTCAATATTATACACAAAAAAGAATATTGTTCCTAGGTTAAAGATATTCACAAAAGAAGATAACCCAAGTCTATAGTTTATGTTATACATTATTTTATTATTGTTCATTGTATTCAAAATGGAATATTGTTTATAGGGTGAAGATATTTACAAAAGAAGATAACCTAAGTCTAAAGTTTATGTTATATATGTGACACGATTGTATATTACAATTATAAATCTTAGAGTTATTTGAATACTTCAGCAAATTGTGCTGTGCCATTAATGAAAAGTTTACAGCATTAAATATTTCTATCTAGTAATTATAGTCACTAACTTATCTCACTTTATTTTCAACTAATATTTCAATTTTATTCGGAAATTTTGTTAGTTTTATTGCACCTAGGTTTTTATTTTATGCTACCAGTTTATATGTTCAAGACCAAGTCTAGAAAGATATTATGTTTATACAAAAATAGTCCAAAAGATCAAGGTAATAGTTTTAAGTTTTCTAGTATTATTATCTTATAAAAATTATTTTAAATATTTTATAAATAATATAGATAATTTTTGTACTAATAATTTTTTACAAATCCATTGCTTTACAATTAAATAATGGTGAGTTTGCCAATAGGTAAGAAAACCGTGTAGAAAATACATATAAGAACTAAGATGGTTACTTAAATAAGTTTTATTTATAGTATTCATTAACTAAACACTATTATTCTTCTAATAAATGTTGTGTCCAATTTCCAGTTATGCTCAATTTTATTCTTCGTAAATTTCATTATTTATATAAGGTACATTTTTCCCTATGAGTCAAATTACTACTACTACCGCAACTACTAATTTTCTATACATTATTATAGACATTTTCTAATTCTATTATACCAACCTTATTAATAGCAATTTTATCCTTTTCAATGAACCGTACTATTGCAAGCTTGCACCATGTTTAATAAATTTAGCCAAAATATTGTAATGTAAAATTTCCAAATAGCATGTGAATATCGTGATGATTTTTTATTATTTGTGAAACTGAAGAAATATAATGACTCGCCAAAGTTCTTGGAAATAAAAGTTCTATATGTAATGTAAATAGTGATAAACTTGCTAGTTTTTATTGTCATTTAATTATAAGCACTAAATTGATACGACTCTAGATGTTTATATAGGAATCTATTTAGTTAGTGTCTAATGGAATATAAAATTTGAAATAATGAATTTATGATTAACAACATAGCTTGAATAAAACAAAACTCCGTTACAAGTTGACTTCAAAAACTACATAGTTCCATTTGTAAGGTATCATTAGTTAAGCATATTGTATTTTCTTCTATTATATCTAACAATAAAAATCTACTACATCCATATATATCGAATTAGTTATCACTTTATTTGTTCTGCAGCATATATTCAAGAATACACCATGTTTTACAATAAACAAATGATCAAACATAGAGTGGAAGAAAAAATGGGAATATCATTTAAAGTGAAATCGAATGCAAATATAAAAGGTTCTCTAAACATAAAAAAGAATTATTTTAAGAAAAAACATGTTTTATGCACATGTTTTCATTATTTATGTATAAAATAAAATAATGGGCTCTTTGTATCTTTATCTCACATTCATTCTTAAACAAAATACAGTTCTTTCTCAACTTAAAAGGAAAATATTCACTTAATCCCATAAAATTATATGTACATTTAAATGCAAATTTACCTTGTTTATTATATATGTATATAAGCATGTGTGTGTGTTTTTATGTTTTATTTTTACTAACATATATTGAATTTAACGCTTCAAAGATCCTTAGCATCATTACTTTTAACTACTATAATAAAATAATTTTTCTTCCATAACTTTTCATTGAACCCCATCTATTTCCGTATAACTCATAAAACAATACATCACATTAAACCGTGGAATTATTTCTTTGATGATGTATGGTTTTATTTATGTTTTAACTTAGGATTTCTATTCCTACTCAAACATCTTTAAATCCTTCTTTCCACTTTAGCATGCAACATTAAATTTGTGCGCGGCAACTTTAGCCTCATTTTCACATCATTATAACATTTAGAAAGGCATACAAGTACATACCTTTTTACTTAAACATTTATTCCCCATACAACACAACTTCTTTTATATATTCACAATGATTTGATAACATCTTTTATTCACCTAGCATTGATGTTGGACAGATTTGTGATTCACATTTACATAAACAATTTTTTCATTTTAATTTATTAATTTATTCCTTTAGCTGATTATATTTAGATTCGATATTTCAAATTAAGGTCAATTTTTTTCTTATCTTAAATATGATTCAAAGTATAAAGCCTAATTTAGTATTTGAGTAATTTTCGAAAGATGTCTTTTTACTTTGTAATAACATCATAATCACGTTTAAATAACTTTTAGGAAAAGTGTTTGTTATTTAAAGGGAAACAAATATTCTTTTGTTTCTAATACATCCCAAATTCCAAAGAATTTCAACGTCGGCTTGGTAAGGTGTGTTCTGATTTCATGGATTTCAAAGGTGTTAAATAGCTGAAGATATTTTTAAATTAAATAATACACATTTTCCTTGTTTATGAACAAAAACAAATTAAATTGTGATGTGGACATGTTTTGCATAATTTGTTAAAAAAAATCTCTTCTACTATCTATGAATGTATTGGTTGAAGGTAGGGTGGGTTTAGCTCATTTTGGATAGACTTAGAAAGTAACTCCAATCATGTATTCATACATACACTACATGAGTTATTTGATCTCACATTATTATTCGGACTTCTTTTATGTATTTGGAGGTATGGCTCTAAGGAGAAGTAACAAGGCTGCTCGCTCTAGGGAGAACCTAGGAAACTCGGTTCAACCATGCCGAACCAAAACCCGGGGGCATGGCCGAACCGGATGTGGATTCCCTAAACATGCATGAATCTTCGAAAGGTAGGCTTATTGATATGTAAGCTAGACAATACGTTCCATAGTATCACTCTAGACTCGGGGGGCAGACGTTTCAATTTGCTACTAATGGAGATAGATTGGCTGAGTTAATACGATGTGTGACCGGAGGAAGAATACCTAACAAGGATATGAAGACGAGTTAATACGATGTGTGACCGGAGGAAGAATACCTAACAAGGATATGAAGACGTGAATCGAAGCCCATTCATTTCTAGCATCCGAGATGCATGACACCACCCAAATTTCAAACTTCCAACTTTGATGGCATACGATGGAAGTTCAAATTCAACTGTACATCTAACGTGCTACATCGGACACATGGATGTACTAGGGGCATCTCTGGGATTTATGGTGAAATGCTTTTCTCTGTTTCTGACTGACTAGGTTAAGCATTTGTTTAGGCAGCTCAACAATGAATCAATTGGCTCTTAGAATGAATTTGTGGATAGGTTCATGGGGCAATTCAGAGTACACATTGCTCGCCCAAAGAATGTTGTGATCCTGGAAACGGTAAGGTAAAGACCAAGAGAGACGTAACGACCTTCTAGGAAAGATTCAATGCAGCGACGACTTGGACAGATAAGCCAGAACTATCCATGATGTTGACGGTGGTTATATCTAGAGTGGCCGACAAAACCGAATTTAAGGCTAGTCTATAGAGGGATCCCCCAAGGAAACTCGATGGGTTCTACTTCAAAGCTGACAAGTGCCTGCACTAAGAGGTTTCGCAAGCGTAGAGTAGAGTCGAAGCAAATGTTATTAATGTTCAGGAGATGCTTGAGGCTGGATTCAAGCGTGATAAATGAAAAAGGAGGTAGAGAAAGAGCATGATGGCTCTATGAGGAATAGGAAAGGTAAAAAATATCCCTCCTACACAAAGTTGAATGAGTCCCTAAAAAGAATCTATTAGATAACTGAGGGAATCCTTATCGGAAACATCCTCCTTGAGATCCTACTGAAAAGGAAAGGAGGACAAGAAAATTCTGCCTATTCTATGAGATGGATGGGAGTGTAGGAACCTCCAAGATAATATAAAGGAGCACGTCAGGAATTGATGACTCTAGGATTATTTTTAGACCGGAAGGGCGACGTCTGAGCACGGACAACCATCCACGTCCCAAAATCAAGGAGGGCCTCGGTCCTGAGGAAAATTGCCATCTCATGATAGATGCGGCGATGGTAAAACAACCATAGGTTTCATAAAGACTAAACATCTTGATTACTTACTCATGTGTGAGACCATGCTCTGGTCCTCAGGCATGCTCTAAGTGGATGTTGAGTCTTGGAGCCCGGAGAGGCTCCATGCAGTTCAGATTTCCTTTTTCTCGCACTTTTTTTTATGTATTTTCTCTGAGTCGTCCTTGGCGATAAATAATATAAATTATGTCCTTGCTTTAACTAGACAGATGTAGTTAGATACCTCAATAATGAGCCTTTGCCCGTAGCTGGTTATTGAATGAGTTCGAATGATTTGGTTGTTAGTCCCTATCACCAGGTGGTGATTGGATGGACTTGTGGGAACCAATAAGGGGTCCCTTTTCACCAGAAGTGAATGGACAGACTCACGCGAACGAACTACGGGTCTCATCATCGAAGAGTGATCGGATGAACTCGTATCGCTAAACTACGAATTCCTTCACCGAAGAATGATTAAATGAACAAATATCGATAAACTACAGGTTCCTCCAACAGAGAGTGATCAGATGAACACATATCGCTGAACTATGAATTCCTTCACTAGAGAGTGGTTAGATGAATTTGTATCAATGAACTACGTATTCCTTCATCGAAGAGTGATTGGATGAATTCGTATCAGTGAACTAAAATTTCTCCACCTGAAAGTGTTTGGATGAATTTGCATAGAAGATGATGTTTTTTCATACAGAAGTGACGAGATTGCCTAATCACGGCTCAAGTATGGATTATACTCGCATTGGCTAGACTCGACAAGACCATTGATTTTAGATTTCTTAGATATATTTCTCTCATAGTACAATCCAAAGATATCGGGGGATTACATTATGATTCAGAATGATTAAGGTACATAATTGGATTTCTGGATTTATGATTCTCCATTAATACGATCCGATGTGATCATGGCCTATGATTAAAAAAATAGGATCCAACGCTATCGAGATTATCTATTAATTTGGCCCACTGCGACTATGTAATATTTCTTATTTTCTGTTATTACGATCCGGCGTGATCTTGG
This sequence comes from Allium sativum, assembly GCA_030737875.1. Lineage (NCBI taxonomy): Eukaryota > Viridiplantae > Streptophyta > Magnoliopsida > Asparagales > Amaryllidaceae > Allium > Allium sativum. The sequence continues at coordinate 25,427,081 of JASFAX010000024.1, forward strand.
ATTTCCGGTCTTCGGATATCATATTATTATTCATACTTATTTTCCTTTCTATGAATTTCTGGATTATGTATGACACGTCTTCCATCGAAAGACATGTTTTGGGAGGCAAGTGATTACCCGCATTTTTAGAAGGCAGTCACATTTTGGATTTACGGCTATTGAAGTGCTCAAGACTTGAGCATTGGCTACCTAGTTGAAGCACCAAAACTCCCTAGATTTGAACTTTGGATGAACGGAATTATGGTTCGACCACTTTGGTTCGGTCTTCCAAGTTCGGCATGGGGCCCACTAGCAATAAGCAAAATGAGTTCTGGTTCGGCCTACTCTTGAAGCACTACTTCGACATATGACCTCATTAACTCAAGAAGCTTGGATTCAAGGAAGGAATGTTGGGGAGAAATCTTCCACTTATCCGCATGCTTCAGCATCTCCAGTACATCCATGACTCCAGATCGGTGTATTTAGTTCAGCTATGTCGAACCGGCGTGGGGCACGTTCCAATGATGTGTCCCACTACTCCATCTACTCATATAGTCAACCCACGAGCTCCACGACTGTTGAATCAAAATCCACGCATCCATGCCGAACTGGATCCGGCCTCAACTATAAATACAAGGATTTTGGACATTTCGAGGAACCAGATTCTGGTTTCTCAACTGATATACATAAGGACACTGCGGCTATCATACTCAACTCTTATTTCTTTACTTTCTTACTTAGAAATACATTGTATTTGTAATGGCATAGTGTAATAAACGATAGATTACACTAAGTGGATGTTGGCCCGATTTCCAAACCACTATAAATTTGTGTGTCTCAATATTGTTGTGATTATGTGGTTAAGATCGGATTTCAGATGTTGTACGCAGAAGAACCAATTTCTATGCTAACATATATCATCACTAAATGTAATTTTTAGTGCACTATTTTATAATAGAAATTACTATTATTATTAAATAATAGTGCATGAAACATTGAGTTTTGTGATAAGGCATGAGTAAGATCATTATATTTTTTCCAACCTAGGGCAGAAATAAATATCATAAAATATATTTGGTTGAAAATGTAATAAAGTCACAATTATAAATAAATATAACATTCCCTTTGAAGCTTAAGAAAAACATCTATAATTTTTCCTTAAGTTTAAATTAATGTCTTTAAATACAATTAAAGTCACGAAATATAACATTTGAAAGATTTTTGTACTCAAAACATCATATTGCTGCACCACTACAAAATATTAAGGTCATAAAAATATTCTTATGTTTATTTATTTATTTTTAACTAATAGAACTATATAATTTAATAAGGAATATTAAAAGTAATAACCAATAGTCATCACATATTATCCAGTAATCATAATTTTAGTTCCTTTTGTAATATGCCATACATTATATAGTTGCTTGGGTTTTACTAAAAGTTAATAAATAAATTTTTATTCCAATGATATCAGATGCTAATCATCATTATTTTTAGTTTCCTACAGGTCTGGAAATTGATCATGCTATTACAGACGCCTCGAATATGGAACATTATTGCAAGAAATTGAGATTTTAATGTGGTTACTTACATTATCATTTATTCATCAAAGCTCTACAGGTACACTTACTAACAAAATTAGAAGAGTATATTAAAATTTACATTTACTGCTTTTAACTCTTATTTCATAAATTTTCAATTCATATTAGTGGGTACATTACATCTCTATTGCGGCTTATTTTTTCAAACAAAAATTATCAATTTTAGATCTTGATGAACAAAAGGCAGACAATAAAGAATAGTAAGTTGATGCATCCGCTACATCGTTGCGAGCATTTGGTCAACAATGATAAGTTTAAGTTACTCAAAAGTTTTAGAGTGACATGCAAAGATGTTACAAAAGAACTGAAGAGCAGTATAAGAGTGCATTTGATGTTTTTGCGTAGTCTTGTTTATGGACCACTAGAAAGATATATAGCTACCATAATAATTTATGAATTTGTATCAAACATGTTTACCTAGCTTAATGCACTTTTAACTAGAAGATCAAATAAGTTAGCTGTGATATTTTTAAGAGGTAGCCATATATTTTCCTGCATATGGATAATGAATCTTACTAAAGAAAAACACAAGTTTATTACTGGGTATATTAGTACTTGATACTTTCACAATTTATGTAAAAAAACCAATGAGATATATATTAGATAAGTAAGTAACTTATGTTGGATCGAAATAATTTTTTCTTCATATGGTGTTAGTTGTAACCATGTAATTTTTTTTAAAATAAATAAATTCAAATGTGCGACGACCCGCCATGCACCAGGCGACATTTCCAATGAAAGTGCGCCATGCCTATGCCTGACCAACACGGGACGGTCGTCAAAGAAAGGAAAGAAGGGAATGTGAGCTAACAAGGAACCTGTAGAATGTCTCAAAGCACATGAAATAAAATATAATAAAAACATACTTGACATAAAACAGGCGAGACAGTGCATAAGCTGAGAGCTAAATCATAATAGCAGCGGAAAATCCAAAATACAGCTTATGTTCCACATCACCATTATTACATCTTTTTAAACTGTCTCCAAAACAAAATAAAGGAAAGGTACAATACTAATGCCCAAAGTAGTGACTAGCAGCGACACAGGGAGAATATCTATATATATCATATGTGGGAGCCTCCTGCTCGTCTCCAGTATAGCTACTCGTGCATACCACCTAACATGTCTCTAGTATGCCTGTTTAAGAGAACCCACAGTAATAAGACGAGACATAAACTCTGGGTCAGACAAAAGTCTGGTATGAGCGATAAGCAGTAAAACAGAACAATAACAGATATACAAAACCATACTTGAACTTGGACATGCAACTAAAGAGTTAGCACAACAAGATGTACAATACTCTAAAGTGACACTAACATATGGTGTAAAGATACGGGTGAAGGGGTGTGCATGTCATAATGATTCAAACAATCAAGCATAGCAACCATCCTCACATCTCTCACTCAGTGCGTAAAGCATATGATATCCACCGCTTTGATCACCCAAATCCTTGCTATGATCACTCTGCCCCCATGGAGTTATAGCGACTCCACTGCACTGATCCACAACCACTAGTCCTTGCTATGTCCACTCTGCCCCCATGAAGTCATGACGACTTCACTGCATTGGCTCATAGCCATGATACGATCACTCTGCCCCATGGAGTAGTAACTACCCCACTGCACTGATACGTAGCCTAACATCCATCTTGGTGGTGAATCAAAGCTATGGACGTCGATAACTCCTTTGCACATGTCCCGCAGTGAAGTCCAATCATGAAGTTAACTCGTTGGTTCCCATCTGGATCATGAGTTCTACTTCCCATTTGGACTACCTTTACAACTCGGGTTTTGGTCTCCTCCGGATCGGTTCGGATGTTCAGCTCATGCCACGCTCCTTGGTTTAGTTCGTGATCTTTCGGGGGTTCGTGGTGTTTCTGATCGGGTCGGTTTGGAAGAGACAACCGGTTCGTGCTCCCTCCTCTTGGTCATCGGTTCGCGGGTCGTGCCATGGACCTCGGCTCGGATCGTGAGCTCCCGTTGGGTTTGGGTCGTAGTGCCTCCTTTGGCTCATGGGGTTCGAGCATGAGTGGGTTTGTGGCCAACATGTGGAGCAGCGACAGTTCGTGAGGAGGATCTGATGCGAGCGGGTCGATAAGGTGCCATCATTCACGAGCGGGTCAGGGTCAGTCGTGGGATGCTTCACGAGTGGGTTCGGAGGGTCCGATCCGATCCAGTTCCTGCATAGTTTTCTGCAACTTTTCTAGCGACTGTTTTACGCCATACGACGGCGTTTTCGACCATTCTAACTATTCTAATTAATCACAAAGCATACTATACAGTCATATCAACATATAGGATTGACTATAAACACCAAAACAACAATTTGATAAGTTAAAATGGATCAAACAAACCCAAAACCCATATTTTCCCCTTAATCATGTTTAAGCATACAATTAGCAAAACTTATCCAAATTAACCCAAATTTCTAACAGAGCCCTAAAATAATATTTTAGAGTTTCTAAACATTTTTTCTAGATTTTTAACATGCATAATTTCGTTAATTAACACTAATCACCCTAATTAACTGTAATTAGTGTAAAAACAATGCTAATCACTCACCTTAGCCATAAATTAACTTTAGATCTGAAACTATCTCTGATTTGGGTCGAATTCTGATGCAACACAGCAGCTCCAACTCTGGTTTGGTGTTATTTCCCCTTAATTTGACGTAGGTTGGCTTAATCTTCAATTAAAAATTGATTAGGAGTGATTTGGGATGAAATTAGGTGGAGGCCATGGATAGGGTTGGAGAAATGTTTTAGGCAGCTAAAAAATGAAATAAAAATTGTTTTCCTACTGTTCTCAGCCTCCCCATAACCCTAATCCCGAAATGGGTTATGAGCCCTCTAGCTAATCACCCTAATTAGGCCCTGTTAAGCTGTTTTTCACCTTCTAAACCTTGTCTTAGCCATATCCCCCAAACGGTGAGTCCGTTTGGTTAACCACTCTACAGAAAGGTAAACCATCATCTAGATTTAATGGAAGTGGTTTTAGGTCAAAACTCCTTACCAATCAAAAGTTATGGCCGAAACAAGATCAGCTAGGGGCAAAACGGTCATTTAAAAATCGGCAAAAATCATGAATGTGGAAAATGACCCCAATAGTCGTTTCCCAAAGTTACATGGCTATACGACTTTGCATTAGAAAGAAATAAATATTCTAAGATCCCCAGATGCATAGAATGCGGCTCGTTACATTCTTCCCCCCTTAAGAAATTTCGCCCCTGAAATTCCTTAACTAAGAAACAAGTAAAAGGACCCTGCATGCCTATCAACGATTCACAACAATCAAACATACAAAACAACAAACAAGTCTATCTTAAAATGCGGAAAACTGAATTGCAATTAAAATCTTACCAGGCAAAGAGTTCTGGATACGTCTTCTTGATGCTCTCCTCTATCTCCCAAGTATAGTCATTCTCATTCTCGCCCCACTGAACTTTGACTAGATTCACCGTTTTCCTTTGAAGTTGTTTCGTATCATGCTCGACAATACGAATCGGCTTGGGGTTCCCAAACGTTTAGGGTTCTACTTCAATATCATCCAACTGATCAGGTGAAATAGTCATATTCGGGTCGTGTACGAATTTCCTTAATTGGGAAACATGAGATACGTTATGAACTCCTGCCGTCTTCTTTGGTAATTCAACTTTATATGCCAAATTCCCAACTTGTTCAAGGATTGGGAATGGACCAACGAATCTTGGTGCCAACTTTCCTCTCCTTCCAAATCGAATAACATACTTTAATGGAGAGATGTTAACAAATACTAGGTCGCCGACGGAGAATTTCAAATCCTTTCGCCTCTTATCAGCATAACTCTTCTGCCTATCTTGGGTAGCCTTCATTCGCTGTTGAATGATCTTAATCCTGTCTGAAGTTTCTCTTATCACATCTAGTTCAAGCAAAAACTTCTCACCAGTTTCTAACCAACATGACGGTGAGTTGCATGGTCTTCCGTACAAAGCTTCAAAGGGAGTCATACCAATACTGGAATGATAACTATTATTACATGCAAACTCTACTAGATGAAAATGGCCATCCCATGATCCACCAAAATCCAATATGCAAGCTCTCAAGAGATCTTCTAATATACGATTTACCCTCTCTGTTTGACCATCAGTTTGAGGATGATACGCGGTACTGGGATATAATTCTGACCCTAGAGCCTCTTGTAAGCTCTTCCAAACCCACTAGTAAACAATTGGGTCTCGATCACTCACAATGCTTTAAGGTACTCCATGAAATCTCACTACCTACTTCATATATAGTTCCGCTAACTTAGCTGTCGTTCTATTCGACTTGATAGGTATAAACCTTACACTCTTGGTCAATCGGTCCACAATCACCCAAATGCTATCATGGCTCAATCTAGTCCTTAGTAACCCATCAATGAAATCCATTGAGACTTGTTCTCATTTCCATTCGGGAATTTCTAATGGTTGCAACAAACCACTAGGTTTCTTTTACTCAGCTTTAACTAGCTGGCAATTTATGCAGTTGGATATGAACTTCCCAACATCTCTTTTCATTCCTTCCCAGTAGTAGGTCTGCTTCATATCTCCATACATTTTGTTACCACCGGGATGTACAGTTAGTTTTGAGTGATGACATTCTATAAGCACTTCATCTCTCAATCCATTGACATTGGGTACAACCAGTCTTCCATTCTTTCTAAGCCATCCATCTCGATCAAGCACATACTTGTTCATCTCCTCGTCGATACCCATCTCTAATTTGGAGATGATTTCCAACAGGTTAGGATCATTCTTCTGACTAGAACCAATCCGCTCAATCAAAGTGGGTCTGATCGTCAAACTTGCTAACATTGCTGGATCTAATTTGCACTTTGGTCTGAAATCATACCCTACAATATACTCCAGTTGCTTCCACTCAAGAAACATAGCCCCTAAACTGGCATGTCTTCTACTCAATGCACCAGCAACCGCATTGTCCTTTCCTGGTGTATATGCGATATCAAAATCATAGGAAGCCAAGAATTCTAACCATTTTTGCTGTCAGAGATTTAGATCCATCTGAGAGAAAAGATACTTTAATGATTTATGATCAGTAAATAACTCGAATCTTTCTCCGAAGAGATAATGCCTCCCCATCTTCAACGTGAATACGATCGCTGCTAATTCCAAATCATGGGTAGGATATCTTTTCTCATATAGTTTCAGTTGCTGACTTGCATAAGCTACAACCCTACCTCCTTGCATCAATACAGCACCCAGTCCGGTACCACATGCATCTGTATATACTATCATCTCTTCGTTCCCCTTAGGAATGACTAACACTGCTGAACATGTCAACTTTTCCTTTAGACTCTTGAATGCATTCTCGCACTTTTCGTCCTAGACGAAAGCTTGATTCTTCTTGGTCAACTGAGTCAATGGTGCTGCTATCTTGGAGAAGTCCTGGATAAACTTACGATAATATCCAACTAACCCCAAGAAACTTCTTATGTCTGTTGCATTCTTGGGCGTAGACCAATCTTGTACCGTAGCCACCTTCGCAGGGTCCACGACAGTACCATTCTCTAAAACATGGCCAAAGAATCTCACTTCCCTTCTCCAGAAGTGATGCTTAGAAAACTTTGCTTTCAATTGGTGTTTTCTCAACACCTCCATCACTATCCTCAAATGTTCCTTGTGCTCTTCCCCTGTCCTTAAATAAACCAAGATATCGCCTACGAACACAAGACAATACACCATAAAATACCTTTCGTAGCGTTGAAAAAACGCTATCATAACTTGTAGTGGCATTTTAGAGAACGCTACGATACGACATGCAACTAAAAGTCTGAAAGTTTTTTTATGTTTTAATAAACACAACCAAAAATGAACATATTGTAGCGTTTTAGAAACCCTACAAAAGATTTTTTGGCAATGGGTTAAAAATGCTACTAAAGTGATACTTGCATCATTTCCCAAATTTCTTGTAGCGGTTTTTCAGTCCTACTATATGTTTTTTGTTGCATTTCATTTCAGCTACAATATCTTTTGTAAATTACATTTGTAGAACTTTTCCAACGCTACTAAAACTTACTGATGCACACCACATTTTAATTGCAGTTATTTACTGTTAGTGGCTTGTAACATTTCCATCAATCACTTATATATAATAGAAATATTAAAACAAATAATCATGAGTATCGTTTTCAAACTAAAATCAATAACACCGTATTTAAATACTTAAAAAAACACATTACTCGCAATATCAAATATAACACTCATAATCATCTCAATAGTAGTATTTCGACAAAATAAGTGAATCCACATACCAGAACTGCTTACAGACAAGTCTACATGACAAGTACAAACAAATTAATAGTTAAATTCTTGTTCATAGCTTAATTATCACCGGTTCTTTGATGCGGCTTTTCTTCACTTCAGAAATCTAATCACCTATGTATAAATATAACAGTCAACGGTAAGAATTACATACAAGTATAACAGTCAACAGTCAGAATTACATAAATGTGCAAAATGCATAAATTATATATAACAGAGCACACCAATTGCCTAGTTATTCATCTCTGATATAGGCACAATAGAGCACACCATTGCGGATACAAGATTGTTCAAGTTCTTTCAGTCAGCTAGTGAAATTTCTATTATTCACCATATGTTATATTGTAGACTCAACTTAGTTTTTAGACGAACTAATAGCTGAAATTTGTGACCTACTTCATCTGTGTTCATCACTAGCAGAATCTAACAAATGTAGATGGACATCTATATCATTTCCACCAGATCAACACAAAATTCAATAATAAGGGGCATAAATGAGAGCAGTTGAATACTTTTAAGGTTAATCTAGTTTTAAATGAAAGAGATACACAGAATTATTTATGTTAGGGAAAAGTTGACAAAGCGATAATACATAAATTCTGCAAAAAAAAAAAAAAAAAAAAAAAAAAAAAAAAAGTAGTGCATTTCATCAAATTAGTTTATGCATCCATCGCTAATTAAGTACATTCTTCTGTTGCTAGACCTACATATCGAATTGCATCATGGAGCACACCAAGTTTTAGTGATACTATACTGTTATACAAATTGACACATGAATTCAAGTAAAACCACAAATTATAGGTCACTCAGAACTGCCAAAACATACCAAAGAAAGATAGTAGTATAACGTAATTCCATTTCCATATGCCTAACATGGGCCATAACCCACTTCTCTTAATATAAACCAACTTTCATTAGTTGTCACTATATTTGTTAGCAAACTGAATAAAACTAAAAATTATTTATTGCAGCAGTGCATATCTTATTTTAACGTTGCTACCCATTTCACAATATATTATCCCATTATGTACCATAACTTTGCTCACTTTTAACTATCACATGTGCTTGATAATTATATGTAGTACCCTAGGTATTAAAACAAATTTGTGGTCAAGTCAATAAGCATGGAAGAAATCTATTGGGACAGGCTAATTTAAACAATGGATATCAAATTGGTAAAAGAGGAGTGCACCTGATATGTATGTCCCTCCCGATAAACTGGTCCTTTTGATTTGGGATTAAGACGCTGAATTATAACCTGCAAATATCAGTGGGAATAAAGCATGAATGACTTTGATATGCTTAACTCAAGAACAAAAAATATCAAAGAAAATAATGAACAAGGTTAATGCTAGATCTTACTACATATATTAAAAAAAAGATCTGACTACATATAAGCTGTTTTTTGAGACTCAGTTCTTTTATTATTATTTTGCTTATTTATAAAGCTATAGTTAAACAATATTATTTAACTAATTATGTACTCCTCTCCTGGCCATGAAGCAGAAAGCAAAATACTATGTCCAGACAAGAATGTAATGCATGCTTCAGGTGTTCCTCCTTCCTATCTTTTCTAACTAATTTTCATTTTTTAAATTTCAAAAGCTTGTTTTTCAAAATAATTTTTTTTTGCTTAAGCACATTTACAGCCCATAAGGCCTAGCTTAAACAAAAATAAGATAACGTAACCTCTTAATTCCCCTTCCCAGGAAAAACGCACAAGTGTAAAAAGCTGTAACTCACAAAAAAAAGACGAAGACGTGAACATAAGTGCACATGCACAAGCGACTAGGCCTACCAATCACCTTGCCGATGCAGCCACCACTTCTTGTGTCACCTGGCCAACCGACCAATTCCATGTCACCATCCAGGTTATTATGAATGCAAGTTCCTCGACATTGACAAATACGGTGTCGAACACTAAAAATGAACATGACCACCAAAACCAACTTCCATAGATCATCCCAAATACCTGCTACCCCACCAATAGTGTAAAGCGCTCCGCCACATCATCACGCAACTTGTGCCCAAAATTGGTGGAATTCTGGAATTGTGCTAACGAAGAAATTCTGTAACATGCTCGAAATTAGTTCTAAATTCAGGAAATGAAACTCTTAAAAAGATTAGCAGCATGAATATGATGTAGAATGCACAAAACATAAGTATCCAACATGTTTTTGATTCAAACATGTAAGTCAATGACATTACTAAAACTAATGGGAATAAATTATAAAAAATGAATGGAAAAGAGAGACTTATGCAAAAAAGGAATCATTGTGCAAAAACTCTCCCTTCCTAACTTCCTTAATCTCAGATATCATTAAGCATGTTCTCAACAACATGAATTGCAAGCCCAATAACAAATAAGGAATCAGTTAGAACTGACTACCCACCCTTGAAATCACTAGGACAACAACCTCCTCTCTTCCGACCAACTTCGTTGTAGAGCCACACCTGGTTAGATGCCATTAGGTGTGTAATCGCCTCACTGGACCTAGATTTAGATGAACTGGACCTACAAATTACAATTCTATCCTCCTATTACTATTGATGGACATACTACATTCGAAATCCCAAAGGCCAATCTTCTTGCTGCTGAACAAAAATGATGAAATGCTAATAACAGCATATGTCCATGGAAGTAGACCTCTACAGCCAGTTCACCATATTATATGTGAGTATAGTTTATACTTTCTTAAATAATTAAACTACTAAAAACAACAAGGTAGTTATCGTCATTTCTGAAAATAAAATGGTTAAATATGAAAATGAAGATTAGAAAACATATAAAGTGCATATTTCTATTTACATGCTTCTAATATGTATCTGTACGATAGATAAACAAACTTGTTCTTCATAGTCATTGCCTTCACGAATACATGCAGCGAACCCCATGATAAATGTGTCAGCAAGTGCCCTTTCTTTGCTCCATCCAAATCTAATTATTTCATAGCTTAGCTTCACAACTGCCTCAAACATAGCTCCATTGTTGCCACCCATTATATCTGCCTGCTTCAAGGAACAATGCATTATTAAACAAAATGACAAACGCCAAGGTTTATGTAAGTCATTAGTACGACCATCAGAAAACATAAGCATAGTATTATTAAACCAAAGCAATAAGTCATGGTCGATGGTTCGATGCTCTTAAATGATGGATTTATTACACCACATTGGATACATAATACTTATGTGAATAACAAATGCTTTCACAATTCCCGGAAAATTCATCTTGTATTCACAGATGAAGAAAAAAGCATACCTGAGCACATGTGTAATTTACAAGTGGCTTCAAGGGTATCAGCAACACACGAAGCAGTTGTCCCCCACGGGAGACTGTCATTTGACTGATTCCATTAAGAAATGTACTGAAGAGCTCCTCACATAACCTTAATTTACGCCAAGATGAGAATTGACAAGATTCGGAAGCGTCAGGAAGAAAAGCAAGAGTTCTGCGCATTGAATCTTTAGCAGTTTTGCCATTAGAATATAAGGACAAGAAACTCTTAACTTGGACACCAATGGCTGCTTGATAGCAAGACAGCTTTGAATTTATTCTTGCTTTGAGTTGTGAACCTTGCACTCTCAAATCAGGGTTTCGTATCTGGTCAAGACATAAGTTAGTCCAATATAATTATTAAAATATATACTATAAACACAAAATAGTATATTATAAATAACCAAACATTATAGGATTAAACTCAGTAAATATGTGTAATATGCACCAAAAACATCTCACATCTATATCATAATTCTAAAAATCCATTGAGTGATGAATTTTCACTCCAGTCAATCCAGCATGCGACCAAAGATATATTTTCTTGCAGTGATAATTAAACAATCCGACTAGCTCAAAAAAAGTAACCAAGATACATAATTTTCGACTAAATAAAGAAAATATTTGTAATACACTGGATGAATGCTACATGAAGTTGCCTTCTGAGGAGAATAAGAGAAATTGTGAAGGACAATGTTACAACAATGAGGATAACAGACACTGACAAAGATTTGCCACCTGAGGCAGAAACTGCTCAAGATGGGAGAATAAGAGTAATTGTGAAGGACAACATTGATGTAAAGAATCTGCATGGTGTAAAAGAAGAGTCTAGTGGAAAAATTGTTACTACTCCTAAAAAAAGGAAGAACATGAACTAACACTGAACAGAGAGCGATTGCAGTGTCTTCGACTTAAGCAAGAGCTCGTGGACGTAGAACCTAGGAATACAAAGCTCATGAAGGAGCTTCAATCTGTTTGAAGTCAGCTTGCAGCTGAATAATCAAGATGTTTTAAACTCAAGGTTGATTTAGCAGAACCGAGGAAAAGTGATAAACCATGGAGAGTCTAGAGAAAGAACTTGAAATGCTTCAAAGACATAAGACTGCTTCAGAAAAATGGCATTAAGCTCGAGAAACAGGCAAGGCTCTGGTGTGTGGGGTTGGCTAGTTGGAACACCTCCTGACAATTCTGGATCATCCGCTTGAATTTTAACATACCTCACACATATTTCTAATATAGCATTTTACATTTAGTTTCATTTAATAGAATTCTGTTTATAAGCTGCGTAATTTTCCCTGATGATTGTATTGAATATTTTTGATGGTGTCATATTCTGTGTCATTAAAGTGAAAAATTACTATTACAAAGAATATACTCTGTATTTCATGTTATAGTGGTCCTAATTAACCAAGAAGAATTTAAGTTTGATTATTTGTTTTATTTTTAATTTTAAAGCTGCCTTCAATAAAGTGAGATTCGAAATTACAATTTTTATCGAGCTTAAAAGTTCGAAATGATGTGGATGGCTATAATCAAGGCTATGTGAATTGTACCATTCATATGGATATAATTTTTACAATCTATAGTTCCATCTTCACAATGAATTTACAAAAGAAAAAAAAGTGATACAAAGAATGTATAAATTTATAATAATTCAAATAAAAATGAAAAGACATTAACTAATTACTGGTTATCACAACATCAGTTAAGCCATATCCATTGATTAAACTGCGGTATTTTCTACCTACATGTTCTATTCCAGGCCATACGAGGGGAAGATCGACAATTGGCCATTAAGTTATGTCCTGTACAATAGTAATCTTTTTATGTAAGTCTCAGTAATACTACCCAAGTACATTATTTTTACTCTTTTAGTTCATAAATATGATATTACTTTGTTGGTAATGTCACTAGAGATCTAGAACCTTATAAAATCCTTTTCCAGATGTAGCCTAAGTGTTTCGTACATACCTACTAAAAGAAATTATGCATCTGAATGTTACTTAGGAGACAAGATAATAAATCAGATGCTCATAACCAGTTTGGATTGCAAAGAGAGTGTAGTTTAAATATTTTGAAAGCAGATTACGAGGAAATATAAAAAGAGAAAAGACGGATAATATTCTAGGTCATATTCTTTAATATGAAAATTAATGTTGACTTCTGACAAATTCAATCCTAAATTGAGGCATTTCCAGTTGACTACCAAAACACAGTATAATAGCTAATGCCTATAACCTATACTATTTATGACAATGCTAGGTTTTAATAAATTTATCTAAGCTACTGAGAAATTATAGTTTTAAACAAGGTATAAAAAAACAATGCTACTTATACATGAATTTATCCAATACAAAGAAATAGGTAACTTGAATTGAACTCAATGTACACATGCTAACTATACCAGGCCTCTTGTGCCTGAAAATCCGGATATGATTAGTACTATCCTAAAGAAGGAAATTATACACTATAATACCAACTCCAAAATATTTAAAATAGTAACAATTACTCATTTCATAATATGCAATTAGTTGGGGGATTATATTGTTGATTGACTATAAGATCGTTGGTGTTATACTACTGAATAAAGCAAACAATTTTACTCTGTAATATAATTCAATAAAGACTTACAGTTATTTTTGTATAACCTTATACAAAATTATTACATGGAAAAAATGCTTATAGACTTAAATGATAGGAAAAAGAAACTTATCTTTGCCTTTAATGGAGAGAATGAAGGCCAAGCTAGTAAGCAATTTCTACTGTATTCACTGTGCATGGAAAGATTTGCCAAATTTATTCCACAAAAACCCATACCATGAACCAACATTTTCCAAATTACATTATCTCAAGCCACTGCATGCGTAAAGCACCAAAAGTATTATAAAAGAAATCAAAGAAATTCTCCTGTCTGCCTCCCTTCCAACCAAGAAACTCATTCTCTTTCAACCAAGTAACTACTCGAGACTGATACCAATCAAACGTCTTCTTTGCCTTCACAACACTACATCACAGTCAGCATTTCCTCCCCTTTCAAAACCATTCAATCACAAACAAGGTTGACCATCACTAATAACACCATTCAGAATATCATCAATTATCATTCCTCTATCTTGCATTTCACCCATCCAAACTGCCTAAACAGCCATGCCATCCACAACAGAAAACAATAAACAACAGCCTTCGACCGGACCTCTCCATCACTACCGCTATTGGCTACAGATTACTTCACTACTTCCATTGCACACCATCATCATCATTGTTGTCCAACTCCATTCTACAACTACACCGTACCAGATCCCATCCCAAGCCACAAAATTCTGACCCACTCCCTAAACCAAAACCAAACCGCATCAACAAACCTTCACCAAAGAGCCAACATTGTTTATGCGATTTGGAAATTGGCTTTAACCTCCGCCAAAGAGCCATCGTTATTTTCATCCAAACAAGTGAATCTCCCCCTTTGATTCATTCCATGAGCCAACACTAGGTGACATTTACAGCCTCTTCTTTTTTCCTGTTTTCCATATCATTTTATATCTAACAAGTAATATAAGTATATCAGATTTGCTTTTGATTAAATATCTTTTCAGCATATTGCGTACTATCTGAGGAAGTGAAGTCTAGACTGGATACATAAAAAACGACAAAGAGACGTGGCTTGGGCTTATGTTAATTAACTATCTAAAGTTACGATAAAATATTTCTTCTGATTTGATTTTTTAACTAGGAAAGATAACTTGTATGTCTGTAAAGAAAGACTTCAAATGATTCTTTATCAAGTCAACAAACTCAAATAAGAAATCTAGAACATATTATTTGTGCAAATACCAAAAAAATTAAATAAAAAAAAATAAACCCAAAGGTAAACATAAATAATATTCAACGATTGGTCATGCCCCTTCCCAAGAAGAGAAAACAATTTTTTTATGCTTGAACTAGGCTGTGCAAACTACCTTAATTCTTCTGTATATTCATTCTCATGATAATACAACCAATCTTCAAAGTCCGATGCCACAGACATTATAATGCTTGAACTTCATCTTTAGGCCTAGTAGCCTAATACATGAACATGTACTTTTTATAAAATTATATTGAGGTTAATTTTGTGTGTGTGTGTGTGTGTGTGTATCACTTGGTTATATAGATAAATACTTAGTGACATACATCATATTTGTAATAATTAATTAATATAATTTTTTTAGGTTTCTTAGATGAAATTAATTTACATATTACAAAGCTAAGTGAAGATTATATGTAAGAATATGTGTATTTGGAAAGTTATTTGTCATTATTAACATGAGTATGTGGATTTTTTTTAGTTATAAGAGTAGACTGAATTCACAATCATTAAAACTTACCGATAAAATATAACTAACTAAATCGGCTTCAAATTGCTCAAGTGTACCAATTAGCCAGTAAACTGAAAAAAATCATATTAACCCAGAATTAAATGATACACTACTGGTCTCACAGATTACAACTTAAGTTCCAAGGATTTTGCTTGATAATAGAAGTAAACTGTGAATCCATATGGATTGATTCTACAGGTGTGGTGTATATCGTGCGATTGCGATTGCAATGAAACAACCAAACAAAATACATTAATAATATATGTAAATTTTTGTAAGAAATCTGTCATGCTTAGGAAATACTCACTTTGTAATGAAGAAATCATGGCCTAATTTCACAAACTCATACTGATATTATACAAAAATTAATGCCAAAAACTGTTGCAAAAAGTTCTTAAATTGAAATTTTATTATTTCCTTGAATATAATTCTTGTAAATTTATTTTGCGCATTTCATTCAAAATGATAATCAAATTGTTGCTTTTGAGTTCAAAAAGTTATGCTGGGACAAGGTCATTTAACTTGGATAAAAATCACAAATTCATGTTAAGGGCATCCCAATATGCAGATTTTACCAATGATGAATATGTTTGTAGATTATTATTAAAACAAAATACGCATGTTTCGATATTAAATGGATTTCCAATGATAAGAAAATAATTATTAGTAATGAAAGTGCACATTAAGAAATTTATTTAATAATACGCACACACACCAACCCCACATGATGGTTTGATAGTAATATTAAAGTTTTGTGGCAAAAGGACTTAACTTCAACTATGGTAATGATAGTAAGCTTTGATTTTTGGGTTTTGCTTCGTAGAAAACTCTGTACTCTTCGTATAATGAAATGAAATTATATGACAAACATGCTTGACAAATAACTAAACCTGGATTTAAAGTATGTTTCCAGTTAATAATAACGGTAACTTATTTACAATAAACTTCAAGTCATCTTACAAGAACAATATTGTATCAAAAATGCACTTTTTAATTGCTCCATTATGTAAGTTATACATAAAAAATACACGTCTTTTAGAAATTATAAAGAAATGTCAACATATAAATAAATGGATATAAAACTATACCTCTGCCCTCAACGTCGCAAGCCAGCTTTCCTCTACACTTCCATTGCCAGTCTTCGAACGGAACCCTCATCGAACAAAGGATCCATCTCTATAGTTTCAAAACAAATTCCACACCTTCATCATGCCTCTTAATTAAATAGTACAGATCAACAATAGTATTGTATGTAGCTTTGCTAGGTCTGCAACCATTTCCTTGATGTATCCAATTAATTCGAAGGTTAAATAGGTAGGAAACAATTATTTTTCTCAAAGAAAAAGAAAAGCCTTTAAAATGTTGAGACCGGTAAACTATGTTTTTAGTTAAAAAATTATCGTTGTTCATCTACCAACATAGTCTTTAAATGTTATCAACTACCATTTCCATTACAATTTCAAAAACTATAATTTATACCAGTAATCATGCACAACGTATTTCAAATATGTCATAGAGGTTTGGCCGACGGCAGCGCTTGCAACAGCAACTTCAATGGAGTTAGGATTTGAAAACTAAGGTTTAAGGATTTGGGGAAAATTAATGGTTTGAGTTTAATTAAGCAGTTGAAGGGTTTATAGATGCGATTTGAAGGATTTGGGCGGAAGAAACTAGAGCCGAGATGAGATTGAACAGGCATACGAGAAGGAGGTAGCGGTAGACCTGACTCTATTTGAGAACTAGCGTTATGGAAGAAGTGGTGAGAGGAGGGAAGTGAAAAATAGATAATGTGAAAATGAAAAAAAAAAGTGTGGGAATAGAAAAATTAAGGGAACTAGTTTGCCAAATGCATTGTTAGTTGCGTTCCTTCTTGCACGAGAAGGGGATAGAAATGTCAATAGTTGCTAATCAGATGCAAACGCTGCCATACATTGTAACTAATACCTACTTTTCTTGTAGTGAGAACAAACTTATTCAATTGATCTCTGAATACTCTATTCATAAGATCCACAAAATATGCTGGTGCATTGGTCAACCCGAATGGCATGACCAACCACTCATAGAATCCAGACGGCATCCAAAAGGCCATTTTAGCTATACTCTCAGCTTCCACCCTAAGCTGATGAAAACCTGTCGCGAGATCCAACTGTGAGAACACTCTCGCGCCACTCAACTGATCAAACAAATCATCTATCCATGGTAGATGATACTTATTCTTCATCATCACCTTATTCAATTCGTGGTAGTCCACACACAATCAAAGGGAACCATCTGCCTTCGTAGCAAACACAACTGGTGCTCCCCACTCAAAAACAGTTCTTCTGATAATTCTCTTGTTCAAAAGATCACTTACTTGCATCCCAAGCTCTAGCTACTCCCTTAGTGCCATACGAAGAAGTGGCATCATTATAGGTCTAGCATCTTTCACTAAATCAATACGAAACTCAATCTCTTGGTGTGGTGGAAGTCCGGTCACTTTCTCGAAGACATCCGGATACTGGCCAGCCACAGGCACATCTGACAAATCATCATGCAGAATGTCAATGGAATTTAGAAAACTAGTCATTACCCCACCACTAGGTAGACCACCAAACACTACCCTCCGCCCATCATCCGCTCTAACTGTCACCAAAAAGCCCTCACAATCTACCACCAACTCGTACCTTTGAAGCCAATCGACTCCCAAAATAATGCCAAACCAAGTAAAGCCCAAAACAAAGAAATCACAAACAAACATGCATCCATGACTCGATAATACCACATTACGACAAATCATGCTAAGGCTAGTTGAACCACCAATCAGGTTCGTCACCGCTAAAGGTCTATCAACTATCTCGGGTTCCAACCCCAACCTATCTACCAGGTCACTTGATATGAAGGAACGGGAAGCTCTGGTATCAAACAATACTCGAATAGGAACATCATAAATAGAAAGCATACCTTGAATGATGAATTCTTTCCTTTCTCTGTCGCAGTTGGGGCATTCGACAAAGAAGGAACAACATTGATAGCATATGCTTTCACAATTTGCTTTTCTTTAGGGGGTTGCGGGCACTTATCCTTGTGATGACCCATTTGGCCACAGTTGAAGCACTTCCTGTCCGCAGGCTTTGCTCGACATTCTTTAGCATAATGGCCCTTCTTGCCATAGCTAAAGCACTCAACATCTTTCTTACTCTTTTTTTGACCATCCTTAGTTTGGTTCTTCTTCCTCTTATTCTGAGAATTATTCTTGCCTCCACCGCTTGCTTGCGGCTTTGGCCGCTCTGTAGATGCAACAACGACTGCAGTCTTAGGCTTAGGATAAAGGCTCTTTGACCTCAATGCTTTCCCAACAATTGATTCGGAAGTCTCATCAATATGATTTATAAGCCTTTCTCCCAAGTACTGATCTAAGCCAGTTATGAACTTCTCATTCTTCTTCTCGGGAGTGTCGATAAGAGATAATCCATACTTTGATAAAGTATCGAACTCAGCAATGTACTCCGAGACTGCTCTACCATTCTGCTTAAGCTCAAGAAATTTCCTAAACAATTCTGATTTCTGAGCAGCTGGGGTAAACTTGTCGCTAAAGCGAGTCTTAAACTGATCTCAAGTAACTTGATCCTCAGGAGTAGCTGCCTTAATAGCATTCCACTAATTCATCGCCCATCCTTGCAGCTGACGGGATGCTAGCTTTCTCTTAGTTGCATCCGCGATACCCAAGTCTTCGAAGATACACTCATAGCTATCCAACCAATCCTGAACTTCTGTAGCCGATTCCGTTTCGTGGAACGGCTTCCCACCAAGACTAGTGTAATCCTTGCAAAGTTTAGCGAAATCGGCCTTAGGCGCCTGCACCGCTGCATCACCACCATTTGCAGCATTAGGAGCTTCCCTCTGAACATCCGTAAGCATCTCTCTCATAAGGTCAGTGAACATCGTCCTTATATCAGGAGCGTTCCCACTGTTAGCTCCTTTACCAATACCCTTCGTGTATCGGCTCATCGTTCAATCTGTAAGGAGAAACGATTAACCATCTCTTCAGTGGTGCCATTGTAGTGCAACTTCATCCTTAAATATACTAATAATATATATATACAGCTTTTGAAAACCAAAATATCACAAATATGTGCTCTCATGTACGTACTATCTCTCCCTGGTGTCTTCCCTAGGTTAACTACGCAACCTAGAGCTCTGATACCAAATGTGACGACCCGCCCCGCACAAGCCGACATTTCCAATGAAAGTGCGCTGTTCCTATGCCTGACCAGCACGGGATGATCGTCAAAGAAAGGAAAGAAGGGAATGTGAGCTAACGAGGAACCTGTAGAATGTCTCACTGCACATGGAATAAAATATAATAATAACACACTTGACATAAAATAGGCGAGACAGTGCATAAGCTGAGAACTAAACCATAATAGCAACGGAAAATTCAAAATACAGCTTATGTTCCACATCACCATTATTACAGCTTTTTAAACGGTCTCCAAAACAAAGTAAAGGAAAGGTACACTACTAATGCCCAAAGTAGTGACCAACAGCGACACAGGGAGAATATATATATATATATATATATATATCATATGTGAGATCCTCCTGCTCATCTCCGGTACAACTACTCATGCATACCACCTAACTTGTCTCTAGTATGCCCGTTTAAGAGCACCCAGAGTAATAAGAAGAGACATAAAACTCTGGGTCAGACAAAAGTCTGGTATGAGCGATAAGCAACAAAACAGAACAGTAACAGGTATACTAAACCATACCCGAACCTGGAGCTGCAACCAAAAAGTTAGCACAACAAGATGTACAATACTCTAAGGTAACACTAACATATGGTGTAAAGATACGGGGGAAGGGGTGTGCATGTCATAGTGATGTCAAACAATCAAGCATAGCAACCATCCTCACATCTCTCACTTAGCGCGTAAATCATACGATATCCACCGCTTTGATCACCTAAATCCTTACTATGATCACTCTGCCCATGGTGTCATAGCGACTCCACTGCACTGATTACAACCACTAGTTCTTGCTATGTCCACTGTACCCTATGAAGTCATGACGACTTCACTGCACTGGCTCATAGCCATGCTACGATCACTCTGCCCCATGGAGTAGTAACTACCCCACTACACTTATACGTAGCCTAACATCCATCTTGGTGGAGAAATAAAGTTATGGACGTCGATAACTCCTTTTCACACGTCCCGCAGCAAAGTCCAATCATGAAGTTAACTTGTCGGTTCCCATCTGGATCCTGAGTTCTACTTCCCATTTGGACTACATTTGCATCTCGGGTTATGGTCTCCTCCGGATTGGTTCGGATGTTCAGCTCATGCCACGCTCCTTGGTTCGGTTCGTGATCTTCCAGGGGGCTCGTGGTGCTTTTGGTCGGGCCGGTTTGGAAGAGACAACCGGTTCGTGCTCCCTCCTCTTGGTCATCGGTTCGCGGGTCATGCCATGGCGCTTGGTTCAGATCGTGAGAACCCGTTGGGTTCGGGTCGTAGTGCCTCCTTTGGCTCGTGGGTTTCAAGCATGAGTGGGTTCGTGGCCAAAATATGGAGCAGCAGTGGCTCGTGAGGAGGATCTAATGCGAGCGGGTCGATTCGGTGCCCTCATTCACGAGCGGGTCGGGATCGGTCGTGGGATGCTCATGAGTGGGTTCGGAGGGTCCGATTCGATCTGGTTCCTGCATAGTTTTCTGCAACTTTTCTAGTGACTGTTTTACGGCATATAACAGCATTTTCGACCATTCTAACTGTTCTAATTAATCACAAAGCATACCATATAGTCATAGCAACATATAGAATTGACCGCAAACACCAAAACAACAATTTGATAAGTTAAAATGGATCAAACAAACCCAAAACCCATATTTTCCCCTTAATCATGTTTAAGCATACAATTAGCAAAACATATCCAAATTAACCCAAATTTCTAACAGAGCCCTAAAATAGTATTTTAGAATTTCTAAACTTTTTTTTTTCTAGATTTTTAACATGCATAATTTCGTTAATTAACACTAATCACCCTAATTAACTGTAATTAGTGTAATAACAATGCTAATCACTCACCTTAGCCACAAATTAACTTTAGATCTAAAACTATCTCTGATTTGGGTCGAATTCTAATGCAACACAGCAGCTCCAACTCTGATTTGGTGTTATTTCTCCTTGAATTGACGTAGTTTGACTTAATCTTTAATTAGAAAGCGATTAGGAGCGATTTGGTATGGAATTAGAAGGTGGAGGCCATGACTAGGGTTGGAGAAATGTTTTAGGCGGCTAAAAAATGAAATAAAAATCGTTTTCCTACTGTTCTCAGCCTCCCCATAACCCTAATCCCGAAATAGGTTATGGTCCCTCTTGCTAATCACCCTAATTAGGCCCGATTAAGCTATTTTTCACCTTCTAAACCTTGTTTCAGTCATATCTCCCAAACGTTGAGCCCGTTTGGTTAATGTGACCACTCTACGGAAATGTAAACCATCATCCGAATCTAGTGGAAGTGGGTTCAGGTCAAAACTCCTTACCAATCAAAAGTTATGGTCGAAACAAAATGAGCTAGGGGCAAAACGGTCATTTAAAAATTGGCAAAAAATCATGAACGTGGGAAATGACCACAATAGTCGTCTCTCAAAGTTACATGGCTATCCGACTTCGCATGAGAAAGAAATAAATATCCTATGATCCCCAGATGCATAGAATGCGGGTCATTACAAAATGGATCATAAATTCTTATTAAAAAATAAAAATTCAAAATTAATACATTTGAAGTTTATGATTATGAATTTTTGCAAGGGTATTCAACTTCGTTTTTTTATTGAATGATACTTATATGCTATAATTCAAATCCTATGTAATCATTTGTATGCATGTACTTGTTTCTTTAATGTTTGACGATCATTTGCATGTTTGATTAAAAAAATTATTTTTACATGGAATACGAAAATTAATGTATTTGCTAGTTATTTGTTGAATAAGCTATGGGCATTGTTATTGACACTCCAAGTATTGTTAAGAGGATCAAATTTTAAAAACACTCCAATTATTAAAATAATGTTAGGGGACGTCACATACTTAATTTTTTACATTCCCTTTTTACCTGGTAATAACATCAGTTACCATCCCAAATCCCAACGATTTCAAATGAAAAAAAAACAAATCCTTAAATTATTTGCTAACAAAAAAAGCAATTGTTTTTTGTTTGACATGAACAGTGTAGCTCTGCCGTTTATATATCTTTGTTCTACATTGTTCATTGTGTTTGAAATTTGTATTCATTGTCAGATTGCCGAAGTGGGGGAAATGAGATCTATCGCCAAATTCGGCTGTGGGATACCGTATAAAGAAAAATTGTTCCATATATGTATATCGATTTCCTATGGATGATATGTTTTCATCTAATCTGATGCATATCGACAAATGAGATTTTTGATAATTTGGTATAACATAATCTGATGTGCTTCGACTAATATACCGTATAAATTGTTTTTTATTAACAATTAAAAAAGAGATTATTGTAAAGAAGACCAATTTGGTAAAATAAATATTATTTGTTAAGAAGATGCTCTTTGCATTGGTACTCCCCTTAACAGATTATTTTCTAAAAAAAATTGACCTCGCTTGACAATATTTGGAGTGTAAATAACAACCCCCTAAGTTATATGCATGTTGTTTTCCTACCAGTTCTTAGTTTTCATTTTGATTGTTCTGAAATTCTAAAATTTTACAAGAAAAGTACATATGAGAACTTTTCCCCTTTTAAGTTAATTAATACCTTCATATTCGTTATCAGATGTCATATATTACCATTGAAATAGCGATTAGGTAAAAGTGAATAATTAATAGCTAGTTATAATAAATAATAATTTATATGGGTTTTTGGAATAATGTTGGGTCTGATAATTCATGAAGATATATTAACATTTTCATATGTTCTAATATGGTCGACTTGTGGGATTTGAGGCACTTAGGAGAGGTACGGATAAATCAAAATTATCCAATTTATCATCTAGAAACTAACATGATTAATGGTAATACACTACTACAAAACAGGTCAGTTGCTTCGCTTATTTACCTCCTGTTGCTTCTGTTCTGGAACCAAAGCAACTGCAGACGATGCAATAGACCAAAATTTGTTGCTTTGGACAAACAACCGAAGCAAATAATATTTTTTCGCTTCGGTTGCTTACCCCCTGTTGCTTCAGTTCAATAACGGAAGCAAATGCAGAAGACGCAACGGGTCTACATCTGTTGCTTCCGTTCTATGGGGGAAGCAAATGGCCAATATTTTGCTTTAGTTGTTCAAAACAACCGAAGCAAAAAAACTGGCTGAAGCAAAATAATAATAATACTGCTTCAGGTTTATATTAAAGCCTGAAAAGCATCAAATTGCATTTAAACCCAGAATAGAAAAGCACATCAATAACACTAAACCTGACTACAATATCAATATAAAACATTAAAATAAAACTAAATATCAATACTATATCTATATATAATATTGAATTCTAACTAAATGTCAATGTTACACAACGAAATAAAACTAAATAATACAACAAAGTGAAATAAGACTAACTACAATATCAAATTCAGCCAATGCACAACACACATCGCATTGTTATTTGCTGAAATAGAAAAATAAATTCAAGGTACAAAACCAAATACATCGACAAGTCGCTTACTCAAGCTTGGTGCATGTTCCAAAACCAAATGTGCCTGCAGCATAAAACAAATAAAAAAGAATGAATTATTATTTTATCACATATTTACTCTTGTAAATATGCAGCAAGATATAAATCAGATAAAAGAGAAAAGTATACAATCTAGTTTTTCATGTCATCAATTGTGTTTTATTCGATGTCCAAATAGCCAGTCTCATTTAAGATAATAGAAAGATCATATACCTAGACGGAAGTCTATATGATGGTAGATCATAAAAGAAAGATAACTAAAATAAAATCATGGTACAATCATATTAAGATTTTAGAAGATAACTGAACTATTAAAATCATTCCACACTTAACATGTTCAATAAAAAATTATGAGCATGCGACATCATTTAAAATATATATATATATATATAAAGGATTTCCTTTGAGTAAGTTAAGAGAGTCAAAATTTTCACTCTGATATATAAATTATTTTGGAGGGTAAGTTTGAAAAAAAATCTCACCAGCTAAACAACAATAAATATGAGCACGTGATCTCTAACAAGCATTTGAAACTTTAATCTCGTCTACTAACGATCCAGTGGCACGTTTGCATGCAACAAGAAAGTAGCCCTGCACTCAATACAATGCGAAAAGGCAAATCCTTCCTAGTAGAAGAATATGACGATTCAATAAGACTTCCCTCAACAATCCAAAAATGCAGCACACAAAAAGTAAAATGAACAAGTGTTTATTAGTGTTACAAAACATACCTTAGTCGATCTCCAATTATCTAGGCATGATCGGCGAACATATTTCTGTGTTCCTCTACAGTAGCAAGGTGCAATCAAATCCTCACCTGCACAGGAACTTTAACAGTAAATGCGGATGTGTATCATTTTATGTCAAATAGACAAATGAATAAATAGCTTGTTAGATACTTCACAACCTCATGGCCAACCTCATGGCTTGTAAGGCTAACTCTAACACTGTAAGGCTCTCTGCTCATATAAGTACCTATTTTTTTTCACATTCAAAATAGTTAATAAAAAATAAATTAATTCAAGACACAAATAAATCACCTCCCTCTTCTTGAATGAACCAACAATAATTTTCTACTTGACTAAAAAGCAAAGCTTTTAGGCATTCAAACCGCACATCAAGATTATTATTTTTACTGATTTGGACGCTGACATTTTCATAAGTGTGTGCGTGTGGGGTGGGGGGGGGGGTTACATTGCATTTTTCTACTTTAAGTGGAAAAGTCTGCTTGCAAGACAATAATCCTAGGCAAATAGAGTCATGGCAGGGTGAAAACAGAGGGGAAAATAACAATCATTCATCTCTCTAAACCAATAATTGGTTGAGCTGCATAATTTGTCGATAAATGATCATACTCTTCTCTTCAATTTTCCACGATTAGAAATCAATATTAAGCCATTTATTATAATACTCACAAGTAATAGGAGAAATAACTCCATCAGGTGTACATTCACTTATCCTTGGACAGACCCCACAAGGAATCGATGAAAAAGCACCTCCTTTTAACATTGCCACTGCAGGAATATGAGAGAAAGCACCTCTGCCGCTGCTATTCAGTTTCTCAACCTCATTGTCCAAAACCAACAAATCAATAATTTGTGATATTTGTTTCAAACTAATATCAGTTTTGAAAGATGACAAGAATTTCAATATGTTTCTTACATTGATTCCTTAATATCTTGATAAATTCAGTACAAGGCTCCCCATCTTGGTACCATGCGCCACCTGATAGTTCATCAGCCGGTTCAAATTCTGAGGCCATTAAAATTTTCTTGTTCTTGTTTTTAATGCTAGTGACATACTTTATTAGATCTCTTGCTTCTAAGGTTTTGATGGCCTTTTCAATTGTAGTAAAGTTAAGACCTGTTATCTCTTTCTCGATATAACTTTGGCATAACCCAACAAACGGCAGAGTTAAACAAAGCAAAGTGAAGAAATACATACTTATAAACTTTGTCTCTTTCTTTTAGCATAGCTAAGCTCTTCCCCTAATTCAAAGCCTGTCACCAACCACTCCGACCACCACCTCGTTACACCGCCCTCTAATCAACCTCTGAGCCAGCAACTCCGTCAAGCCGATCACCAGAAACCGCTGCTACCATTACGTTGGCCATGAGCGTTTTAGCTGTTCGAACCGGATCTGGCCGAGCTAGCGCTCGAGGCTAGGGGAAAAAAGATCAAAATGCTGCTGCTACACTGGAGACGGCCATGACTGCGTGGAGACGCAGAGATTGCGGATCCACGTGGTGGACTGGCGGCTGCTGCAACTTGAAAGCGCTCCAAATTTTGGATACGCCGGTGGGTGTAGAAAGAGTAGGAAGCGCAATAATGATGGAAGAAATTGAAGATGGGTTCATATTTGTATTTGATCTGGGGAAGCGCAATGGTGTAGAAAGAGTACAGTGAAGGTTTATGGAAGATGGGTTCGTATTTGTATTTTGATCTGAGAAAAGAGGTCATGGAAGAAATGGAAGATGGCGGCTGGGCTCAGTAGGGTTTAATGTTGTGAGAAATTGGTCGGGCGGTTATGCATCGGGTATTTATTCCGGGATCAAAAACTGGACTGCGTTCACGCCTGCATCTCAAAATACTTCAAGTTTATTGGCTACTATTTAGTAGTTTTTAATATCTTGTAAACTACTATTTCACAGTTCAACTTATTTTATGAACATAATTGATAATTAAATACTTCATTTCATTGGCTACTATTTTTGATTTATGAACACAATTGTTAATTAAATATATTTATTATTTTTTACTAATGTATTGATTATTACTTATTTATTAATTATTACTTATGTATGAATTATATATAACTTATTAAATATAATAAAAATTTAAAATTTCTAAGTTCTAATTTTCTTTTAGTTTGGAACTTTTTTGTTTTTTTTTCATAAAAAATTTAAGAATAGATCATTTATATTTAGTACATAAAATTTTAAATTTATCATATAAAGTTTTAAATTTCATTGAAATTCCATTTCGTATTGTTATTCATTTAATAGTAAATATTAATTATCACTTCATACTTATTAATTATTAAATATAACTTTTTAATTATAATAATTGAATATTAATACTTAAATATTTGATATTAATATTAATTATTGATATAAATTATTTAGTAAGTTATTTATTATTTATTAATTATTAGTTATTAAACCATATTAACTGCAATTTACTAATTATTTTTATTTAATTATATTAAATAATTAAGTGCAAAGAATTTTTTTTTAAGATAATAATTCATAATTAAAAATATTTACTGATAATCATTGGTGGTAAATTGAAGTTAAGTACGTAACAAAGTCTATTTATAATTTATTAATCTTTAGATTGTCATTATTTAATTAATTATTGGTTAAAATTAATTATTACATACTAAATAACACTTCATTAGTATTAATTTTTAGTAGTAATTACTAGTATTAATTATTACATAATTATTGAAAATTAATTATTTAATAATAATTTTTAACATAATTTTTGAGAATTAATTAATAATAATTATTATTAATTGATAACGACTACTGATTATTGACAACTGAACATTAATTCCTAATTAAAAAATATTAATTGTTGATTTAATATTAAATGTCAAGCATATTATTTATTAATTACTAATTGTTAATTATTCAATAATAATTATTTAATATTAGTAATTAATTATAGAATGTTGTTAATAAGTATTAATATTAACTATAATATACTATTAAATGAAAATAACAGTTATTGATTAATTACAAAATTTAATAATTTTAAATTACTTGTTGCTACTCATTAATTAGAATAAATTGTTTATTGCTATAATGCATTTACTTCTGTTCTTAGGGAATGAAGCAAATAACATTGTTTGCTTCGGTGCATTTGCTTCTATTCATAAGGAACCGATACAAATAACATTATTTGCTTCGATGCATTTGCTTCAGATTTTAACACAACAGAAGCAAATGATATTATTTGCTTCCGTTGTGAGCACAACAGAAGCAATTAACACTATTTGCTTCCGACGTTTGCTTTTGTTGTGTGAAAAACTGAAGCAAATGATAGTATTTGCTTCAGTTGTGAGTACAACCGAAGCAAATGAGGTGAAACAACTGTTTGTAGTAGTGATATTTTGCAATTTAATATTTCTTGATCAGTAAAAACCCTTATATTAACTGTCATTTATTGTTATTTTTACTCATATTAACATCCATGCCATGTTTTTCATGGAAACATAAATATTTTAAAAGGAAATCCATTAAGCGTTGATCAAATAAGTTGGGGCTTTAGGAATACGGAATTTACTTCCAGTTCATTATCAACCATTTGAGTTATTTATTAAAAAAATCTTTTGATATTCATACATAAAATCAATCACTATGGTGCAGTGAATGAGAAAAATAAAGCTTAGAAGTGTACTAATCATCCTAATGTTATTTTCTTAGGCACCTCTAATATTGTTGTCATATCGACTCTTTTTATTTAATTGCTTCCTTAAATATGAGTTCGACATGCAAAAATTATTTTCCATATTATCTGAGTAGGAAAATTCATACATGTGTTGTTTAATCATAATGATATTCTAATTATTAAGTTAAATATAAATATATAAATATTTTCCCTTGCTTACATTTATAGGAGGGTTCATTAGTGAGAATGTACAAACGATGATAAATTACTCGATATCGTGTACAATGTTTCTTACAATAAGAAATTAGAATAAAATAATGTAAAATAAGAAGATAGATTTAGTTTCTACAATCCCTGCAAATTTTACTTGCATAAATGCAATCTTTTATTAATACAGGGTATTAGATTTTTCCTAAAATCTTTATATAATTAGATTTGAGAAATGATTACAAATAATAAACAAAGAAATTCCTTCAGACCTTAATTAATATCCTCGAAAGATTACAAAAGAAATATCAAAAGTTCAGAATTTATCTCAAGTGCTAAAGCCATAGTAATAAACTTGTCTTACACCTCTAGTAAATCATACACATGCTCAGTTATAAAAAATACAATGTTCTCATACCTTCTTTTATGTGGCAATAAATTAATTATTGCATTTAAGAATAAAATTTGCTCTTTTATTATGATTTTCATATCCATATATGCAATGGTATTTTGAGCAAATCCAAGTACTTGTTTTCATTTTATTCCTTCTAGGTATGATTCTGAGTCACAAATCACAAACCCCTTCAAGTATATTAATTCTATAAATGAAGAAATAAATTTAAGTTAAAATTACACCTGATTTATTATAATTCCCTATTTTCTAATTTCTAAATCTAAGTGCTACAGATGCTACAATCATGTATAGTATTAACTTCCAGTGATAGAAAACAAATATGTTAATGCAACTTAACATCATAGAATACGGTAATATGATAAATCTTCAAAACACATTCATTAAAACTTTTCATTACAAATTCCTATGTTCACATTCATATCAAATATAATCACAAGAGTGACATATGAAGATGTCTCCTTGGTTGATCAGAGTTCAGATTTTGGCAATAAACAGCTTTGGTGTTACACACATCCAAAAGAAACATAATAGAAAAAAAAATCCTGTATAGCTAATTGCCTCTTGCATGTGTTTGAAACCTTATTCGAAGAAACTTGAAAACCTTTACCCTCATTCTACGTAAACGAGTGCCCAAGAGTTTAAGGGGAAAATTTTGGATTAACCAACACACTGGTTTGAATAATAACAAGTTCCCTAAAACCAATAGAAATCTAGTGAGGCAACACTGCTCAGTAGAACATGTTTCCCTCTCACTAGTAACATAGAACACAATTGTAACAACCCGTATTTTTAAATAACATGTTATAACATAAACCAAGGCAGAATTAAATGATAAAATCTGAATCAAGGAAACGGGCTGTGCCATTGCGTTCGTCTCGGAAAAATACGCGAAATAGAGTCCGAGTTTTCGAAAATCGGAGTCCGTATGAAGAAGATATGGACGAACGAAGTTAGGCAGAAAAACAGAAAACAAGCCAGAATGCATTGGCGCACTTGTGAAGTGCGCCAGCACAAAAAATACACCGGCGCACTTGGAAAGTGCGCCCGTGTCGAGCCAGAAACCTGCACAGCTTTCTGGCTTGACCCTGGCTGGCCTGGTGCACCTGTTTTGGTTCTCTGGACTGTTCTGCTGGCCTGTGACGATTTTTGATGGTTTAGATCTAAACTAGGGTTAATCATATGGCCTAAACTTGTCTCTACTTCTATAAAAGGACCCTAATACCTAGCCTAAACCATCATAAATCAATCCTACAACTAGATTATGCCAAAATGTTTAATCATGGCCTCCACCCTCTTGTCATAGTCTCCATCTTCATTCGTATGAGAATTCCTAAGCTTGTTGAGAGTTTCTAAGTTTGATTCAAGGCCAAAGTTCAATATTTCTTCATCAAAACAAGGGTCTTTCTTCATATAAATCATTGGAGCTTATTATTTGGGAGTTTTTAGAGTTGCTAGTGGCTTCGTCTCAATCTTATTTTATTTTATAAGTCTTCATAGCATTGTAAGCCCTATTCTACTCTTAGATTCTAACTATGAAGTTAAATATGACACGTTGCAAGTTTGAGTTTGGGCCTAAGTATGATTTGTGCTTTTATTCTATCATGTTATGCATGGATTTATTCTATGCATGTTTGCAAAGCTATCACCTTGACTTTGTGCATAGAAAGCTATGAGCTTTGATTCTATCATGTTATGCATGGATTTATTCTATGCATGGTTGTGAAGCTATCACCTTGACTTTGTGCATAGAAAGCTATGAGCTTTGATTTGAAATGTTGCATAAAGCAACATAGAAACTCTCATAACCCTTATGTTATCTTGCATATGATGTCATATGCGAATCACTAGCTAACATCCTATGTCATTTATGACCATGTTTCACCTATTTTGCTAAAGTTTGATATCATGCATGTTTTGAGGCTTATAATGTAATATTCAGGTTTATGAACACATTTGCCTCATATGCCACCATGTTTAACTTGTGGCCAAACCTTAACCCCTCATGTTCCTTAATATGCTTGTGGCCAAATCACCCTTATGATATTATGCATGCTTGTGGCCAAATCACCCTTATCCTATTATGCATGCTTGTGGCCAAATCACCCTTATGATATTATGCATGCTTGTGGCCAAATCACCCTTATGATATTATGCATGCTTGTGGCCAAATAACCCTTATCCTATTATGCATGCTTGTGGCCAAATCACCCTTATGCTATTATGCGTGCTTGTGGCCAAATCACCCTTATGCTATTTGATATGTTTGAGGACAAGTCACCTTTTATGCTATCATACATGTTGAGGCCATATGCTAGTATGTTGAACCCCTTTTGGCCTCAAATATCACCATGTCTAACTTGTGATAGACTTTGCCATCTTATGCCCACCTTGTCATATTGTTATGTTCCCTCTTTGATCTATTTGCGTTGATGCGAATTTACGTGCGATGGGAATACGTTATGGGTAGTTGGGCAAACTTAAATAACATGAAAACATGACTTGAAAATATGACATGCAAGTTTGACATGTGTTTATGCTTGAAAACATAAACGTGGACATGACATGTAGAAAACATGGAAGTGGCCAACTCGAGGTTGGGTTGAGTTTGTAGCATAAATCTACCCGGAACCGACCGGCTTAACTAGTGGCTACAAACAATAGGACCCAATGTGAGTAGTTGGTCACATCGCACTTAAAACCCGAGGTTAGACTAGGTTGTGGTGTAAAGCTACCCGGACCCGCCCGGCTTAACTAGTAACCACAACAAAGTCTAATGCGAGAGGTTGGGGTGCATTAAGTTAATTAATGCCACATGATAGGGTTAAGTCATGGACCGCTTGAATACTTAACCAATTAAACACGATGGGTTGGTAGGGTTAAGTCATGGACCGCTTGAATACTTAACCAATTAAACACGATGGGTTGGTAGGGTTAAGTCATGAACCACTTGAATACTTAATCAATTAAACACGATGTATTGATAGGGTTAATTCATGAACTGCTTGGATACACTTGACCGTCTCAATACATGGTTAGAATAGGGTTAACCACACTTAACCCGCTTGAAATCTTAGTTACGAGGTCCTTTTCAACCGTAACCCACTTGGGAGTATCTGGATACCCTGGACTAGGCTAGGGTGGGGCACGATTACTGGACTGATTGTAAGAGACCAAAAGAGACGGCTGAATGGTGCACCGATTGTTCAGGCGGACCATGGTCGTGCACATTAAGTCCGGAGTTGAACATGGGCACCAGTAGGTTTAGACTGTGCGTGCTTGAATTTTGTCTGTGGTTTACACCTTAGGGCTGGATACACCCTAGGGTGGACCTTGCACAGTTAACTACATTGCATGATTAAGCCGTATGACACCGATACACGACGAGTTAGGCTTATAGGGAGCCGATCGACTAGACCGAGTAGTTGGACCTTGATTTAGGTCATCTCATGATATTGGGCCAGCTTTGGGCTAAGGGATCATTTCTTGTTTATACTTGACATGGAGTGGAATACTAGTACACACTTGGTGCAACTTAACCTTGTATATGCGATGCCACACTTGATCTATCTTGTTAACTTTTCACCATGCCAGTTATCATCCTATGTTTCATCTCTGCTTTACATGTCCAATTAACTTTATTAGTTTTTATACTAATAGTAGGTAGGACTTACCAGTCTTTTTGACTGACCCGTTTTCTTTTTCCTCTTTTCTTCC